>OY829914.1:234139791-234534421 GCA_963691935.1 Nephrotoma guestfalica
CTGTGTTTTGTTTTCATCCTTAATTGTTGTTGAATGGACACAGTCACTATTTTGGTGATTCATGTTCATATGATCCTCCCAGTTGTTAGTTTATGGGTAGGCGACATACCTTTGTGATATTTCGTTTAAACGTTGTATTTAAGGGAGACTACTCTGACGAGTCCATCTTGTCCAGGATGTAGTTCGACGACCCTTGCCAGTGGCCAGTGCGTGGGAGGTAAATGTTCATCCTTGAGGATCACCAACTCTCCCACTCGAAGGTTAGGTTGTTCAAGTAACCATTTTGGCCTGTGTTGTAATCGCGAAAGGTAATCCGTGTGCCATTTCTTCCAAAACCCTTGACTGAGTTTGGTTAGCAGAATCCATCTTGTCGTGATCTGGCTACCTTCGATGCCAGGCGGAAATGCGCTGGACTTAACAACCCATCATCTTCTGGGTCGTTTGAGATAGGAGCAAGTGGCCTTGAATTAAAGCACGCTTCTATTTGTGCTAGAAGTGTTGAAAGTTCCTCAAAGGTTAAAGTGTGAGTTCCGATTATTTTGCGGAGACGTTGTTTCATCGATTTTACTCCGGCATCCCATAACCCTCCGAAGTGAGGACTTCCCGGGGACACAAAATACCAAGCAGTGCCTATTTGTGCTGCTTTGCATTTAATTTCGTCTTCTTCTTTCTTTCGTCGTGCTCCGACGAAGTTTGTGCTATAATCACTGAATATTTTCAGGCAAATTCCTCGTCTTCATATGAATCGTTTGTATGCGGCTAGGAAGATATCTGTTGATAAGTCACTCACGAGTTCGAGGTGAATTGCCATTGTGGCTAGACATATGGATATAGCAGTGTAACTCTTTGTTGTTTTGTTACAGCGGCCTTTCCACAATTGTATGCTGATTGGACAGATTATACATTCCTGTATGTATTGACGAATTGTGTTTTTAGCATTTATTATCCAATAACGCGCTCTCAGGTGTGCTAATGTTGCTTGATTGCCACCATGTAATGTTTTTAAGTGAGCATCTTTGATGGTTAATTTTGATAATTTGTGACTTCTCGGCAGTATTATTGGATGCTTTTCTTCATATGAAAGGTCCGAATTTAACAGTCTTCCTCCGACTCTAAGCATATCGTTTCCGGCGAATGAACGGAGTGAGAGTTATGATTGCGCTTCCCTTTTGTAAGTTTTGATTTGATTTTAGTCGTTTTAATTCTGTTTCAAAGGCTTCTCGTTGGGCGATTCTGATTATGACCCTTAACGATATGTTTAGTTCTTCTGGTGTGAAATGTGAGACGTTTCTGATTAGATGGAAATCGTAGACAGTATGCAACAGTATAAACAAGCCGTTATATTGACGAGAATCGATTGAATTCAATCACTCGGTTTTCCACTGTTGTTGTTAATGTTCTTATGGACTTGCATTCTATGCTACTTACTCGTTCCATCTCTTGACTATCCACGTTGGTTGTTAAATAGCTACACCCCTTTAGCCATGTCGGCCCTTCCCACCAAATCATGTGGGTTAATAATTGGACTGGGTTTAATCCACGAGATGCACAGTCCGCAGGATTCTCATTGGATACTACGTGATACCATTGGCTAGAATTGATATTGGATTGAATTTCTGTAATTCTGTTTGCCACAAAAGTTTTACGATTTTGAGGTTTTCCTTTTATCCTAGTACTGCTGTAGAATCACTCCAGCAAAATATCGTTATGTTGTTGTTTATATCCAATGCTTGTAAGACGTTTTAACGGCGCAACCCTTGTTTTGCTATTTTATTATTTACTTTGCTATATACCACTGCAGCATACGCTTGATTAGATGCGTCACAGAGACCGTGTAATTCAATTTTGGCTTGGCTAGTGTAGTGTGCCCATCGATTAATTATAATTTTCTCTAGCTGTGGTAGTTCTAGTTTGTAGTTTGACCATCTGTCATCAAATTTTGAATTAAGTTTTTCATCCTATCCTACGCCATATGCTCATAAATCTTGTTTCTTAGTTGAAATGATAACGCACCATTATTTTTGGGTGAAGGTACTGCGTTTATATTTAAAAATATAAATATAATTAAAAATTAATTAAATAATCATTACAGTTACGAAAAGAAATAGAAAACAAAATATTGAATCTATAAGAGAAAATAAAATCAATAACGTAAGACCATAAATCTCCGTCGTCTTCATATTTAACTTAACTTATTTATATGGAAAGATTTGTACCATTGAAGAATATCATTTTCTTATAATTTTTTCTTTTAATGCATTTATAATAGATTTTCGTATGTGTGTGAAATGCAGTTTCCTTTCCATTTTGAATGTGATGCGATCGATATTGGCAGTCGCGATCACAATTTTATTCACATGTAACACATTGTTTACGTCTTCCACAAAAGGTGTCGCGCACGCATTTCTTTTATCCCAGATCACTTTCAAAGCAATCAACAACTATTATAAATATCACCACGTGATCGCACAAACTGCATTATGTGTATAGAGTTGCAGACATGTACAATATAGTCTTACATACATACAAGACGAAACCTATTCAATTCAATTGCGAATCTTGGAAAAAAAAACTCGATCAATCAATCAATTCTAATTTTGTACAACAAGAACGAAGTCCAAAAAAATGTTCATTTAATGTCTTTCCTTGTATTTTTCACATATTTGTTATTATTTTCATCGTTTCTTACAACGGTTCATCGTAGTGTGTGTTCGAAAAGAAAATAATAATAATAACAAGAAAACAAAAATAAAAAAATAAAAATAAGAATAAATAAATAATTGCTTTAGATAGATCGTTCGTTGCCTTAGCGCAGTAAAATGATCAAACTCTACATTTACACACACACACACCGAGTTTCAAACCAAGCCAACAAAAGGCGATCTCAAATGTACAATGAATAGGGAAAAGAAGGTTAAAGTTCACGAAATCAAAATAAATCATTAATGTTTCTTATTATTTTCATGGGTTTGTTATTTTATTTTATTTTAGAGTTAAAGATATTCTTTCAACTTGGTTATTAGTGCACTTGGGATCTTATATCAATAAAATGTGTGTGTTTATATTAACGAAATTCAGCAAAAATTAATTCACAGCCGCTAGAAATGTATATTGCACAGATGCATGAAATATTTACGTATATCGTATACGACACAAAGAATTTGCCACAAGAACTAATATTTTATAGATATAAAGTCACACAAATTACCATCTATAGTATTAGGTTGGGGTGGAAACGTTTGGGATGTGGCTTTAAAGACAACTCTATAATGTAATCTAAAGATGAAGTTATTAATCTGTTTCCGCAAAGATAATATTTTCAGAAAGTGCTTGCAAGTGATTAAGTAGAATGTTATAGAGGGTCAGGCCAAATTTTATGGTTGGACCGTTTGTGCCAGGGGCAAAGATTTGAGAAGAGCATTTACTTAAGGGAACAATTATTGAAAAACAAGGTACCAAGAAAAGGACCAGCGAAATCTTCATTATGAAAGTTAAACGACACTCCCTAACTTGGTTAGGGCAACTTGTGTTTAACCACCAGATTATAGGACATCATTTTCTAAATGGAAAATAAAAGATTGCGCTACTCACCGCAAGCGACAGAACTATCACAAAAGAGAATTTATTTTGTTATGTAATTACCAGCGGAAATTTTTGATTCGTTTTTGTCTTTTCACTAAATAAAACATCCCAGCTGGAATAAAATATTAAAAGTGATCCTTAAAATGACAAACGAACTTGATAAATGAAACCATGAAATTTAACCATATTCCGTCTTTCCGCCATTTCTTAAAGAATGACGATGAAATTTGGATAGTAGTACTGATAAGGAATTTTAAAGTAAGTTTTGGGCAAAATTCTAGAATCTGTTAATTTTGGAGTAAACTTGACCATTTCATAACCAATCCTTTTGAAAATTTAATCCCAAATTTTATTTTCTCATATAAATATGAAGGAACACAATTATTAATGACTTTATAACGCTCTAAAGTAAAAGAAATGATTCATAGTGGTCGTGTGGTCAAATTTTCTCAGTCCATTATCATATCTAACGTTATTATTCAAAGTAACTTGCAGCACGTCACTTAAGGTAGAAAGTCACATTTAAAAAAAAGATATTCGCAATATAGTATGTGGGGAATTACTAATGATCTAACCAAAAAAAATTCGAACATTTTTAGGGCAGATATTTTTATGAAACTTCAAACCATATAAAGTAGAATTGATCTTACCACAAACATTAAAAACTTGTGAATCCCAGCCCAGGTGAACCAGGTGATGATTGATAATCATCAGCATGCATGTGATATTTGGAGTATTTTATTGCTGGTAAGACATTAATAAATAGGGAAAACAGAGTTGGGCCAAGTATAGTTCCTTGAAATACACCTACAGATATACGCTCAGGAACTGATTATTTTGCATTTTCAATGACTTTTTGATATCTATCTGTTAAGTAGCTAAACATAAGTTTAAGTGCTCTGTTGTCAAAATTAAAGAAAAGCATCAACTTCTGTAGTAACAAAACATGGTTCAAAGAGTAGAACGCTTTGGAGTAATCCAACAGAATTAGAACAACAAATGAGTTGTTCCCGTCAAGATGACAGGCCAGATCGTTTACAACATGAAGCAAGGTAGTCGCCGTACTGTGGTTGTTACGAAATCCGGATTGAACTTTATTTAGATAGTTACAATTAGCCAAATGCTGGTTGATTTGATCACGAAGAATGATCTCGAATACTTTAGATAAAATGGAAGCTAAACTAAGCGGTCTAAGATTATCCAAAGAATCGATACTCTTCTGTGTTGCAATCGAAATCCCAGTGTTCATTTTCCAGATTACAGGAAATTCAGAACGCACGATACAACTGTTACTCAGGTATGACAAAGGTGATACAATATATGGTAAAATATTCTTTAGAAATTTTAAGTTTATTTTATCGTGACCGGATGAATTAGATTTAATACGATACACGGCTTTGAAAACATCTAATTCACTTATGCTGCAAAAGAGGAAAGAAGTATAAGAAAAATAACTACCGGTAAGTGGGGTACATTGCAAAAATAAGTGTTGATAATTGAAGAGTCAGTCAGTAGAAATACCAGACCTACTAGTCCCCAATCCAATATGGTTAAAATTACTCCAAATTCCTTTCATAGTTAATTTACTATTTCCAAAATGATATTTTTGTTTGGAAATCTTTATCAAGCTAATTACCCTATTGCGTTCTTTGCGATATAATTCTAGGTTGCTCAAATCGCCTGTTCTTTTGTACTTTACATACGCATGACCCCTCGCAAGCAAACGTTTAGCAATATTACAATTAAATCATGGGGCAGCCGATTGGTAATTAACTATGTTTTTAGTTGGCACACAATTGTAATGAATATAATACACGCAATCATAAAAGGATTTGAAGAGGGAATTGACATTATCAGACGCATGCAGAAAGCTCTAGTTAATGCCAGAAAAGTAATTCATTATCTTTTCAGCATCTAACTGGCTATAGTCATAAGCTTGTAGTCCAGTTTAACACGATTTGATCTGACTTTATAAGAAATGGTCAGGAAATCATGTGCCAATACACTAAAGTAATCTGACTCTGGGACAATGTATTGACCAAGCCATGTACGATAATGAGTAGGTGAGGACGGGACTCAAACTAAATGGTTGGCTTTTAAAAGATTATGAAATTTATGGGACTTATCAAGCATATTACAGTTTATATCGCAAGCAATTATAAAATGATTATAATTTAACATATGCGAGGATAGGAATTCCTGAAAATCATCTAAATCGGATTGCTGGGGTTGTTGGATTGTAGCAAACTACAATCAGTACAGTCATAGAAGGTAATTTCACTTCTGCATTTTAATCAGTTTTACCATAAATGGACGAATGAGTAACCTTAAGTTTAAGGCATTTTTTATAGTAAATGCAATCTCATCCATCCCTTTTATGTGTTCTGTCAAATCTCATGATGCTGTACCCATTCAGCGAGACAGATTCGTTATTAATCTTAATTATAAGCCATGTTTCCACGACACAAAATACGCCGAGATCTTTGGAATCAATAAATATTCTCAGTTTATCGGTATGGCACAACATTAATAAATCCAAAATTAACACATGTGCTATCCCGATTCACAATCGTAACATTCTTATTTAAAAATAAACTTCCTGTGTGGGGTTTGCTATTACCCGGGGAAATTAAATACTCGGGGCGGACCAAAAAATAGCACACCAAAGCTAAGGTGGTACTACATACGCCGATGGCTGCGTGGCTAAGAGGGTGCTTAGTCGTTAGTATGTGAAATCCGAATTTGGCGTCATTCGGTTTAAACCCATAGCCTTCTTATGATAATGCAGAGCTCTGTCATAGGCGACCGTTAATTTCTCGTGCTACTCGTGGGAATAAAAAAAAAATTTATGATGAAAAATAATGATGAAAATAATAGCCTAGTAATATTAGGAAACGAGACGGATGCGTCTATAGAAGCATCAAATCAACCGGGCCGCTCCATATACTCTTCGGATTCTAGTACCATAGATTCTGGGGGGAACCAACCCTTGGAAAATAAAGGGAACAACTTTCCTAAGAGCATGAAAATGCTGAGATCACCACCTCCAAATGCAAAACTGCAAAAGACGCGGTATCTACTGAAAAGGAACTTCATTACAAATACCGAGTGCAAACATTATAAACAGCGAGGATCTGTTATCCAAGTTTCAGAAAATGGAGAAACTAATCGCGCAGCTGAGCAATGAAGTTGCTGAACTTAAGAGAGAAAACTCTACACTAAAAGAAAAGACTAAAAATAGTAAATCTGAGAATTCAGCACGAGCTAACAACCTGCCTGTCAACCATATTCAGCCATCAACAAGTCAACATCATTCAAATAATTCCAACTGGTTGCTGCAGCAATTTCCAGTCTCTCAACAGAATAATAGATTTAATGCTCTGAGTATAGAGGATTATTTCACAGATGAAGAAGAACTGGAAGAAGAACTGCGCACAAAAACGAAAACCCCCAAAAAATAATACACAAAGTGTGAACAGTAACACTGAACAGAAAAACCCAAAAATACCACTGCCTCCACCCATTAATGTGAGCAATATCAACAATTTCGAACTTTTTCGAAAAAAAATAATAAAAACCACTAGTGAATCAACTAATTTTAAGGCGCTCTCAAATAGTGACACTAGAATTACCTTTCAAAATGAAAATGATTACAGAAATATCAAAAAATTACTGGAAGAATTAAAAAATGAATCTAGCAACCAACTAGAAAATATTCAATATCACACCTACCAGCTGAAGAGTGAAAAGGCCTATAGAGTGGTTATCAGAGGCTTACCTTTTTCTATTAGTCACGATGAAATAAAAGCAGACTTAGAAAAATGGGACATGAAGTTGCAGGTATTACCAACATAAACAAAATGGTCACAATTGATGGTGTAAAAGTCAGGAAACACTTGCCATTGTTTTACATCGACTTAAAACAAAAAGACAACAATAAAGAAGTATAGAATATCAAGAAAGTTGCGTACTGTATAGTTAAAATTGAGCCACCTAACAAGACAAGGGAAATTCCACAATGTACGAATTGTCAACAACTTGGACACACGACAAAATGCAAGAAAACACCAGATATCGCGCCTTCTTGTGCTGTTTGTCAACAACAAGGGCATACTGCAAATTATAAAGGATGCCGTGTATATCAGAATAAAATTAAAAGTCAACAGAATAATAGAACAAGCGCCGTGCAGCGATTACAAACCAAAGTTGCTAAACCACAAACAACAATCACACCATCCACAGTTGGATTATCCTATGCGCAAATCGCCAACGAGTCAAATAACACTGAAATTATTAAAATGCTTAGCCAAATTCAACAGTCACTTGGTCTTCTAGCAGAGAGCGTGGCAAAACTGGAAACCTATATCTATCCACCAAGCAAAAAAGTCAGCATACTCACAAATGGTTAACTCGTTCCTACGCATTGTAGCTTGGAACGCTAATGGGCTCAACCAACGAGCCCATGAACTGGAAATATTTCTCCATACAAACAACATTGATATTGCGCTGATTTCTGAGACGCACTTCTCCAACAAAAGCTTTATCAGAATAAGGGGTTTTAATTCCTACTGGACAACCCATCCTAGTGAAAGAGCTAGAGGTGGTTCAGCTGTACTAATCAAAAATAATATCAAACACAATCGACAAGAGGATATTCGTGAAAACTATTTGCAAGCAACTGTTATCTCAATCCAATACAATGGCGCAGATCTAAATATTGCAGCAGCATACTGTCCTGCACGGCATACACCAACGAAGTTACAATTTAATAACGTCTTCAATAAGCTCGGTCTAAGATTTATTATTGGAGGGGACTACAATATAAAACATACAGCTTGGGGTTCCAGGCTTATTTCTCCTGGGAAAGGTAACACCTTGTTCAATGCCATTTATGAAAACAAATGCGAATATCTGTCCCCAGGGGGGAACAGCAGGATGCAACGGATGCAGGAAAAATACCAGATCTACTGGATTTCTTCATCATAAAAGGTATTCCTCTAAGTTACACTAGAGTCGAAGGAATTAACGACCTAACATCTGACCACATTCCTATACTGTTGTCAGTAAGCGCTACAGTAATAAAGAAACAGAAAAAGCAAAACCTTACTAATAGATTCACGGATTGGGACATCTTCAGAGAAAAATTGGAAGGGCGAGGAGAATATGGCGCCTCACCAGAAATCCCGCTGACAAGACAACTTTTAATCGAATAAGTAACAAAGTCAATAGACTAATCAAAAATTTCAAACAGAATTGCCTCGATAACTACTTAAGCGGGCTAGGTCCAGAAATGGATAAAGACCACTCGTTATGGAAAGCAACCAGAAGATTTAAACGACCTGTAGTTCGAGTACCACCTTTAAGGAATGCTAAAGGCAGTTGGGTTCGACAAGACAAAGAAAAACCGGAACTCTTTGCTCAACACCTAGCAGTAGTGTTCCAACCCCATGACATTCCATCCAACATTGATGTAACACCTGGTTATCAACCAAATCAGGACTTTAAAAGGGTCACGCCAATGGAAATTACTAAAGAAATCGACAAAAATCTTAATCATAAAAAAGCACCAGGAATTGATGAAATATCACCGGGGGGTCTATTCAAGGAACTTCCACGTAAAGCAGTTATCTTGATCACATACTTATTTAATGCCTGTATGAGATTGAAGTATGTACCCAAATGCTTCAAAATGGCCCAAATAATTATGCTAAAGAAACCAGGTAAACCAGATGAAGAAGTAACATCATACAGACCAATCTCACTGCTTCCGACCTTATCAAAGCTGTTCGAGAAACTGCTACTAAAACGTCTAAAGCCAATGGTAAACGTTCCTGATTTCCAATTTGGATTCAGGAATAATTACTCCACCATATATCAAGTCCATCGAATAACTGCGGTAATAGAGCAAGCGTTAGAAGAAAAGAAATATTGCCCCGCCGTATTTCTGGATGTATCCCAGGCCTTTGATAGGGTTTGGCATGAGGGATTGACATTCAAAATGAGCAAAATTCTACCACAAAACTATTGCCAGCTGCTTGAATCATACCTCTCTGATCGCCAATTCAGAGTCATTCATGAAGAAACATGTTCTGACTTTTATCCAGTGATTGCGGGAGTTCCGCAGGGAAGCGTATTGGGTCCCCTCCTCCACCTTCTTTATACTGCGGACATACCTACAACGAATAAAACATTCATCGGCACGTTCGCTGACGACACTGTAATTATGTCAGTAGACGAATCTCAACCAAGAGCAGTGGAAAATCTTCAACGAGCAATGGACAACGTTACTAAATGGACAATTGACTGGAAAATCGCACTGAATGAGCTCAAATCAACATATGTGACATTTACGCCCCGACATAAAAATAACACTCTTCATATACACCTCAATGGAGTGCAAGTGCCGCAGGCTGAATCGGCAAAATACCTTGGTCTACAATTAGATTCCAGGCTCAACTGGAAACATCGCGTGAGACAAAAAGCTGAACAGATACGATTAAAACAACGTCAAATGTACTGGTTAATTGGACATCATTCCAAAATGAACCTGTATTGCAAAAGACTGGTATACCAGACTATCTTCAAACCAATATGGATGTATGGTGCGCAGCTATGGGGTTGTACACATAAATCCAATAGAGACATTATACAACGAAGCCAAAATAAATTTCTTCGAATGGTCACCAACGCGTACCGATTTGTGACTAACAAGGGAATCCACAATGATTTAGAAATACAATTGATAGACGACGTTATCCGCGAATGTGCCATAAAACATGAGAAGAGACTTCTTACCCACACCAATCTTGAGGCCGTACAACTACTGGACAGTACAAACGAAGTAAGGCGGCTCAAACGAATCAAACCACATGAGCTAACCGTATGAAAATTATAAACCAAGGGAACTGGACACTGGTCCAGCAGACCCACACAAGTTTATGCTTATCTCATAAGTACTAATGTCAACCTTACTAATGAATTAATAATGTTTAAGATTGTAGTAGCCATATCAATAAAGTTGTTTAAAAAAAAAACATTCCCGCGATGAGTCCAGATTGAGAATAGAATTGGTGAATGGCCTAAAATAGAAAAAAATATTAGAAAGCGAGGTATACAAATTATTAAATTTACAATTTAATACATAACTGATATTACAAAGGCTCGTAGTGGTGAATGAATTATGATTATCACTGTACAATTTACTGTGATGGCAGTATTTGTGTAGCTGTTGATCTTCTCGGCAAAAAGAAAAATTACAGTAGAAGTCTATTATTTCTGGATAGGATTATCGATCCCCATTTGTGGTAGGGAAATTCCTCTGCCGTTTTTGAGCGTCCGGTTTTACATACAAAACGTCGAACTAGGACACACTTTGATTAAAAAGAAGGTGACAAAACTTGTACTGCGAAACTTCTCGCCAAAGTAAGCTTATAAACGAAATGAGTTTAGTTTTATCCCGACTTTTAGGGAGCAGTAGATGACAGTCAACCACGTCTACATTTTTCAGATTGGATTTTAAATGTGGATGTGGATTCAGCCTGCTCATATATAACATTGAAGTGGACGCGCCAAAAATTCCAATGACATCTAATGTAGCAATAATATGATCAGATTGGTTGTGCAGCAAGTTGATTGAGGTGCTGGCAGGTATCTGCATTTGCAACGACTGGTCTGACAATCGCTGCGCACCAATTGATGCTTTCATAAAATCTTTCATCACAATCAAACATTTTAACCATATGGTTTGTCAACTCTTCAAGCTTTTGTAGTCAGCAAATATGGTAATTTCACGACACGATGTACAGAACCAACGCAGTTGCATTGATTTTGTTTACTGGTTGTACGTAGAAGTATTTATCCCCGCACATTTGAGGTGAAAGCTTGATTTGCAGACACCGCTGCATGGGCACATAATTTTCTACTGAGATAAATTTCCGAAATTATAATTTCGGCACTAAAACTAAATATAAATTCAATAAACACACAAAAGATCAGATATACACAAAAAATACCCTCTCTTTGTCAGCTATTTTGACTATCCTAATTTTGGTTCGCATGTTGGTTGCCATTTATATATTCGTAAATTTCGTTGTACGGCATCCTATCGTTCAATAGTTGTGGGTTGTTCCTATGTTAATAAATTTTATACTCCTCTATTCTATTCATTTTTTCGCCTTTGCGCCCTGCACTTCAGTCTGTGCAGGATTTCTAAATTGCTGTCATGTCCTATGTAAATGTGCTGTTGATGAGTCAGATGTTCTGCATCTTTGGCCTGTGTTATGGGTTTTCCCACATCTTTTACGTGTTCTTTAAATCGTGTAATAAAACTCCAACCAGTTTGTCCGATGTAGAACACCTCGCAATCGTTACATTTTAGTTTGTTTATACCTGCATTCATTACATTGCTTTCCTTTTCATTTGTTGTCTTAACGGGCCGTTTGGAAATGGGCCGTTTGGAAATTTTAAAAATTCACGCCCAACCTATCGCCACATATGGTGAAATTGATTATGAAGCCATTGTTAAATTGTCGGATAGTTTTAACGGTGCCGATTATGATTACGGTTTATGAATACAAGTAAGTCTTTCAGTAAAAAAAATGGTAAAGTTTTTAACTAACAACAATTTCGGTTTACTTTAGATTACTATATGTTGGCGTTTTCATCAAAATATTGTGGTTTAATCTCACTCATTTTGGCCAAAATAAATTTACGTCTCCAATCTCGCTGCTGCTAATTCCGTTGTGTTACAACTCTGAAATAGATTTGTTTGGGTTTGGTCGAACTAGCATTTCCAGAGACTCATTCATTGAACTGTGATGGTAGAAGTTCACAAGGCAGATGCGGTTATCCGCGAAGATATTGAGGTTGATCGATTATCGATCAAATAAATTCGATCGATTACTATATTTGGACGAATATTGGGTACGAAAATTTTCTCGTTGAACTTCCATTAGCCGGGTTCATCATATCGAAATTGGCCGGTAAGCATTTAGATGTCGATTGCATAGAAATTTACTATCTCTCAAAGCATATGAGGGCGATGTATCGGAACTAGGTTTAAATTTTAATGCATGTAAAGATACTGCTAAAGTTTTACTAGTAAAACAATTAGCAAAAATGACAAATGTTTATACAGCAGTGTGAAGATTTTACTAAGTCTATGCGAAACGTGTATATGTGTTGGTGCATATCAAAATGATACCTGTACAAAGCGGAAAATAACGTGACTTAATTTATTAACATTATTTTAATTATTTTGCAGGTATCTTTAAAAAAACAAAATTATAATATACAGGGTGGGTCATCTACCTTTTTTTTGAACTTCGGTTTTTTTGAGTATGAAAAGGGTTATGTCACTTATGATTTGACAGAAAGTTAGTTGTATCCTTCCCCTGAACGAAAATGGTTGTGTATTCGGTTCGCTGAGTGGGTTTGTGATCGAGTTGAAGAAGATGCCGATTTTGGCAAAAAAAACTTTTTTTCGGATAAGGCGCATTCCATCTTGGCGGCTATGTAAACAAACAGAATTGTCGCATTTGGGGCACGGAGAACCCACACGTGATCGTAGAAAAGCCTATGCACCCTCAACGAGTGACTGTTTGGTCCGGATTTTGGTCTGGTGGCATCATTGGGCCATTCTTCTTTGAAAATGAGCAAGGAGCCGCCGTTACTGTCAATGGTGAGCGCTACCGCGCCATGATAAACAATTTTTTGTTACCGGCACTTGAAAAGGAGGACATAGGCAATATTTGGTTTTAACAAGACGGTGCTCCGTGCCACACATCACACGGTTCAATTGGTAATTTGCGCACTGTCTTCGAAGATCGAATTATCAGCCGAAATGCTGATGTGATTTGGCCGCCTCGGAGCTGTGATTTGACGCCGTTGGACTATTATCTTTGGGGTGCCGTCAAAGATAAGTGTTACGCCGATAAACCAGCAACGATTGACGATCTCAAGAACAATATTCGCATTGCCATTGACATAAGGCCGCATACCATCGAAAATGTGTTCAAAAACTGGGCCGACCGTATGGAGTACGTCAAGGCCAGCCGAGGCAGTCATATGAATGAAATAGTGTTCCATAATTAATCAGAAAGATTGTTATTTACAATGAAAAAATAAATTTGAAAAAATATTGAGAACTTTTTGTTTTATTGCATTTAAAAAAAAATTATTTGGCCCACCCTATATTTACCATTTCATTAATCAATATTAACTAACACGAATATTGCAGTTAATAAAAATTTTACAAAAATAACTATAAAATCAGTACCCGAGGCAGATTAGTAACAAACACTACACACTGAACTACATAAGGAAGGGTAAACAGGGTGGGGAAATACACTCGGGTGCAAAAAATATGCACATTGATCAATTTTCAGCAAAAGTTCAAAAATCCAATGTTTGTTTAATTATCTAGAATGCAGATTCAAAGTCTGTTTCAACACCTATCCAGTGGTACTTTTTTGTACTTAAACAGTGCGAACAAAGTGAATTTTGAGTTTAACATCTGAAGTACACGTTTTTTGTGAATTTGTCAGCATGAAAATTATTGATAAATATCGAATTAAAACAAGGAAATCAGCAAAAATAATATTTGTATTAATAAGATGCATTCTCTCCTCCAGCCCGAATAACAGCTTCCATTCAATGTTTCATTGATTTCACCAAAGTATTCACCAAATCTTGAAGTATTGCCTCCCGTTCGTCTGCGATCGCCTGTTGCAGCTCCTGGAGACTCGTTGGAGCAATAACTTTGGCTCGAACTAATTTTTTCAGTTCGTCCCATAAATGTTCAATGAGATTGAGGTCCAGGCTTTGAGCTGGCCCCTCTATCATAGCAACGTCCACTTCTTGAAGGTACTGGTACACTAGACCAGTCATATGAAGTCTCGGATTATCCTGCATGAACTGGAAGTTTTCACCAATAAACCCGGCAAAAGGTTCGACGTAGTCCTCGAGTATTCCTGAATGTACCGTTGAGAAATCAATTTACTTGATCGGTGGCCAGTATTCGCTCCCGAGATGAACACAAGATTTGTCCTCGCCTCCAGTGACATACCTCCTCAGAACATGTACGATCCACCACCACACGAGACACGTTCTTCAATACAACATTGTGAAAAATGCTCTCCTGATCTTCTGTGGCCTATCAATTTTTATTATATTTGTTCATAATACTAAATTGTATGAATTGTTTCCACCCTTGGATGGGGAGCTCCTGAATATTTTTTCTAATAACTATATGGTCTCCTACTAACACCTCATACACATGAGGTTGTGTTAAGATCTCTACGGATATCTCAGTTGGCCTAATCATTTTTATTATATTTGGTCATAATACAAACTTTTATTAAATATCCTTTCCCTGGACGGGGAGCAACTGTATATATTTTTTAACTGACAAGGCCTCCAACTAACACCCCATATACCTGAGGTTGTGTTAAAATCTCTAAGGATATCTCATGTGGTTCAAGAATTTTTGTTATATTTCGACATAATACAAAATTTTACAATTTTATATAATACAAAGAATTTTAAATACATCTTTGAATCAAACCAAAAATTTAAGTAACTAGTCGAAGTAAAGCGGTTAATTTAATTTAATAAATACATCCAAGAAAACTGTAATCTTCGATAATGTTCCGTCTTACTCAGGTAATATCACTAACACAATCACAATTAATGAAACTAGCAAAAGATTAGCATTTTCTTCACATTCGTTATATAGGGTTTTCCAATAGGAATGATATGATTTTTAAGTGACGTTTCGGCCATTTGTAATATGTCATGATCTGTCATTTTTTGTTTCATTGTATTCAGTAATGTTTACAATTTCATCATGGTGAGATATACGCAAGAACAACGTTTACAAATTATACAGTTTTATTATCAAAATAATCGTTCTCCAATTGCAACTTTTCGTCCAAGTGTGCTCGCTATTCGTCGAATTGTTGAAAATTTTGAGCGTACATTTTCTTTACATAATGTTGAAGTGCCAATAAGACAAAGTTTCGCTCGAAGTAATGCAAATATTGCTGCCGTTCAGGCACGTGTTGCTGAAGACCGCAATTTGTCGATTCCAAGACGTTCTCAAGAATTGGGACTGTCTCAAACCACAACCTGGCGGATTTTGAGAAAGGATTTGGGTTTACATCCGTATAAAATTGTTCTCACTCAAGAACTGAAGCCATTGGACCACCGTAAACGTCGTGAATTTGCTGATTTTGCCTTGGAACAACCTGAACACGATAACGATTTTTTTAAGAAAATCATCTTCTCCGAAAGAAGATGAAACCCCATTACATTCACCTAAATTGACAGTTTGGTGTGGTTTTTGGCCTGGTGGAATCATCGGTCCGTATTTTTTTTGAAAATGAAGCTGATAACACCGTTACTGTCAATGGAGATTGGTATAGATCGATGATAACCAACTTTTTATGGCCGAAATTGGAAGAAGTTGATCTTAACAACATTTGGATCCAACAAGACGGGGCTACGTGCCACACAGCAAGTGCAACAATTTTTTTAAAGAAATCATATCACTCTTATTGGAAAACCCTATATTTTACTGTTGTCTGTGAGGATTGAGGAATAACGCGAGTTGAAGAGCTGTGACAAAACGGTTCTAATATAACGGTAAACCCATCCAATCGCGTTGAATATAGCCAGTTAGTGGTCGGTATTATTTTGAATTTACAATTTTATAATGGAAAAATAACCTAAAAAGGTTAAATCCAAAGTGAAATTTCAAGCAGGCGAAAATTAAAATCCAGAAAAATTAATTTTTTATCGTGTCGACATACCAGGCAAAAAAAATTATTTTACTCCAGAAAAAATAAAAGTTTGCTGAGAGTGGGGGATTTTTTTTTTCATTTTGGTTGCCATAAAAAATACTGGCCACACACAGAGAGAACCTATATTTTTGTCTCGTTCTAGTTGTCTGCAAAGCAAAACGCTGTTGTACTGGAATAGACCCATTATTTGAAACTCATCAAAATTTTACCAGTTCAGTAATATTACATTTTTATGAACGAACGAATTTTTAAACATGAACCTACCCGGGTATGTTAGTGTTGAGTAAAAGACGTAATAATGTATATTAAGTTCCAGAACACCGACCAAATGGCATAGTGGTTAAAGCTTTGGCGTTTGGATCGGGAGGTACCGGGTTCGAATCCCGATAGGGGCAGGATGCAAAGGGAATTTTCATCAACAAATTACGATTTGGGATGAGAAGGAACACATCTATGACCCCCTATCGGAGTGCGGGGCTCACGGGCCGACCCATCTTCCATGCCAGTATAGGCTGGCATGGAGCTATGCAATGTGCAGATGGTAATAAAATCGGACCTATATTCGTACGTCCTCGAATTGGCCAATACAGGCGTAAAGCTAAGGACGTAAATAAGCGAACCGCGAAAGAGTAGGGAGAGCTTCGGCCCCAGAACAAATCAGGGAAAAAAAAAAAAAAAATTCCAGAACGTCCCAATTGGCAATATAAATTTATTTTATTTTTTTGAAGTGCATATTTTTTATATATATTTAGTCTGCAAGGTACTCTGTCTTAGGCCGATTTTACCGTTTAAAAAATGAAACACATACCCGGGTATGTCGTGTTGACACAAGGGTTAAGGAAAATTATATTATTTACACTTTTTTAACATCTACACTTTTCGTTAAAAAGTTCGATGCTTTTAATCTAGCTTTTATGCAAACATTTGAAGGCTGCATACCCTAATTAAATGAACGTCTTACATTAATACCACCCCCTAAGTACAATTACGAGGTATGTGTACTACTTTGAAAAAAAAAATATATTTTCTCACAAAATTTAATAAGAAAATTTCAATAACTTACAATAATGGCCGAAAAGCAACAAAATAAAAACGGCAAAATATTATAATTCCTTAGTTATCATTATCATTATTATTGATTCCAAAGTATATTATGAATGATGGATGATGGATCATCTTAATTTTTTTTTTCTGCTTTATCGATTGTAGAATTTAATGTTCTATGTTTATAAATTATGCATTACATGTTATGTTGTGTGTATATAAGTACCCATGTACGTCGTACACAACAACAATATTTATACATATATTTGCTTGGTAATTATAGAGGATTTACATCGGAATTGAAAGCATAAAAAATAAAAGCAATTCAACTGAAGATTCCATGCCGGAGGTGGTGTTCATTTTTTTTTTTGTTTTTTTCTCCTTAAATATTTGTAGATTAGCAATTGATTGTTATTGTGTTATGGTATCGGTAGATGAAAACATAAGAAATGCTGAGGTATCTCAAGATTTTTATGTTTTTATTTTTGAGAGAGAGATTCTGTTCATTTTAATGTAAATATTAGAATGGAAGTTAATTATGGGATGATGTTTTTGTTGTTGTGTTGCTTATTTTATTAGCAATAATTGTTTTTATATACAAAAAGAAAATTGAAAGAAAATTTTCTCACAAGAATTTGCACAAAAATAATTGAAGGGATTCATTTAGGTATAACAACATTATGCCGTTTTTATGTATTGAATTGATGAGGCGGTCGGCAAATATTTTTGTAAAAATTGTTGTTGTCAATAAAATTAGGCTACATGAATATCGTTTTGCCGGTTGCATGTTGTATGCTGTATCTCTCGGTTCGGCATGTATAATTTTAATGTTTTATGTTTTATATATGATGTGAGAATATACAACATTATTAAACCACGAGAAGTTTTGGTGGGTGTTACATATTTCATTTTACGTCTTTACAGTTAGTTGGAAATGGCTTCTGAATTTACGAAAATGCTGTACTGAGAATGTACTCGTCCTTATTTTTATTTAATAGCCGTAAGATTTTGATAACTAAAATATTACTGGTGAGTTTTGGATTAGCTGTGTTGGTTTGTTAATTTACCGTGGTAAAAATATTTGTTCATCATACTCGGCATATTATACGGCAAAAAATTATACACTAGTCTATACCCGACCCACCCGGGCGGCCACATGTGTTTTCTTGTTGTTATCGTATAATTTTGTATTTGCCAGTGTGTTTCTGACCGGTGTGAAGTTTCTAACAAAAAATAACAAATTAACCAAATTATATATGTGTTGGTACCACTCAATATTAAATTCTTATTATAATAAATTGAGTGAGATTTATTACACTGTAAAATTATTTTCCGAATGAAGATATTTTAAGATTAAAATTGTTTAAATATAATTTATTCAAAAATACAAAATATTAATGAAATACAATGATTATTAAAACAAGAATTAGTTAAAAAATAAATAAAAATAAAAGCTACGAGTATAACAGAAAAAATATCAGAATTGTTTATTAAAATTTCTCGATCAAAATACTGTGTATTTTATCAATCTGGGCCAATAACAAGCCACTTCCAGAGATTAGGGCAAGATACCACTATATAGGTTGAATTATCCTATCTCTAAAGAACATTAACCAGTACAAGGTTTTTCCTAGTGGAGAAAATGCAACCTTGTTAATAGCAATTTTCCAACCGTAAATTTTGAGTATTTATCAATCTGGGCCAATAGCAAGCCACTTGAAGGTTATCGTTGAATGAGTGTTACGTATTATTTGTGTATGCTCTTCTTCATCGCCTGATTCATTTTGTATTATCCAGGTAGGACCACGCGGAGGTATGAATCTCGGACTTCGCTCCCTTGTTTTTTGTGTGTTTTTTGTGTTTTTTTTTTATTTTATTATTTTATAATTTTTTTGGTTTTTAACTTTTTTTTGTGTAAATTTTGTTTTAAATCCATAAAATGTATTCAAAATAACTTTAAAAATTGAATTAAGTTACTGGAAGTGGCTTGCTATTGGCCCAGATTGATAAATACTCAAAATTTACTTTGGAACATTGCTATTAACAAGGTTGCAGTTTCTCCGCTAGGGAAAACCTTATGCCGGAAAATTTTCTTTGGAGATAAGCCAATTCAACCTATATAGTGGCGTCTTGCCCTAATCTCTGGAAGTGGCTTGTTATTGGCCCAGATTGATAAAATACTCAAAATTTACTTTGGAACATTGCTATTAACAAGGTTGCATTTTCTCCGCTTGGGAAAACCTTGCACCGGAAAATGTTCTTCAGAGATAGGCCAATTCAACCTATATAGTGGTATCTTGCCCTAATCTCTGGAATTGGCTTGTTATTGGCCCAGATTGATAAAATACTCAAAATTTACTTTGGAAAATTGCTATTAACAAGGTTGCATTTTCTCCGCTAGGAAAAACCTTATGCCGGTTGAAAATGTTCTTTGGAGATAGGCCAATTCAACCTATATAGTGGAGTCTTGCCCTAATCTCTGGAAGTGGCTTGTTATTGGCCCAGATTGATAAATACTCACAATTTACGGTTGGAAAATTGCTATAACAAGGTTTCATTTTCTCCGCTTGGGAAAACCTTGTACCGGAAAATGTTCTTTAGAGATAGGCCAATTCAACCTATATAGTGGTATCTTGCCCTAATCTCTGAAAGTGGCTTGTTATTGGCCCAGATTGATAAAATACTCAAAATTTACTTTGGAAAATTGCTATTAACAAGGTTGCATTTTCTCCGCTAGGGAAAACCTTATGCCGGAAAATGTTCTTTGGAGATAAGCCAATTCAACCTATATAGTGGCGTCTTGCCCTAATCTCTGGAAGTGGCTTGTTATTGGCCCAGATTGATAAATACTCACAATTTACGGTTGGAAAATTGCTATAACAAGGTTTCATTTTCTCCGCTTGGGAAAACCTTGTACCGGAAAATGTTCTTTAGAGATAGGCCAATTCAACCTATATAGTGGTGTCTTGCCCTAATCTCCGGAAGTGGCTTGTTATTGGCCCAGATTGATAAAATGTTCAATATTTTGAGTGAAAATTTTCAATAAACATATTTGATATTTTTTTGTTGTTAAAGCTTTAATTTTATTTATTTGTTAAGTTTTTTTAAGTTATTTAAATATTTCTTTAATATCTTTTGTATTTATTATCCTTTTTCTATTTTATTGTGTAAATTTTGAATTTATTTAATATATAATAATTTTTAATAAAGTTTTTACTAATTTGCATTTATAAAATATTAACAGTGCAATTCACCAACACTAAAACAATTCAATATGGCGGCTATTGGAATCTATCTGAATCCAATAAGAATTATGGTTCCGCCATGTTTTCCAATTGGGATCGTATACGTATACGTGTTATTTTTTGTTAGAAACTTCACGGGCTCAAATTTTTACTAATTTGCATTTATAAAATATAAACAATGCAATTCACCAACACTAAAACAATTCAATATGGCGGCTATTGGAATATATCTGAATCCAATAAGAGTTATGGTTCCGCCATGTTTTCCAATTGGAATCGTATACGTATACGTGTTATTTTTTGTTAGAAACTTCACGGGCTCGTGTTACTGCCTTTATTATTCTAGTATAGTATTTATAACGTGAGAAAACGGAAATAAAATACAAAATGGGGATTCCCCGCTAATGTTAGTAAAAGAAAAATCGAAAATAAATCAAACTATCAGGCCGGGAAACCAATCCAGGAGAGCGGATTGTAAAGGACTTGTGCGCTCACTTCAAAGGATCCGAGAGAAATATAGTAACCGACAATTTTCTTACAACATTGCCGCTTGCTTGTTTATTGATCTCTGGACTTATCAATAGTGAGGACAAAAAAAAAATAAATCCTATGTTCCAAAAGAAATGTTGACATCCAGCTCTTGGAAAATCTATTCATCTATGTTTGGATTCAGCGATGATAATGTCACCCTTTCTTCGTATGTCGCTAAAAATATAAAAGTGTATTATTATTATCTACTCAACATTATACGGATGCCGTAATCGAAGACAAACGGAAATGCGAAATTATCCATTATTATAATGGTAAGAAAGGTGGAGTAGGAAATTTGGACATGCTGGTCACGCATTATTCAACCAAACGAAGAACAAAAAGAAGGCCTGTAGCTTTTTTTACAACATGCTTGATATTGCTTGCGCGCGGCCAATAAAATCGGGGATAGAATGCGTACTTGGCAAACCGCTCTACGCACCAATGCCAAACCAGGAATTGACAACGTCTGGAATACCTAATGTGTTGGACAACGATGGCCTAATTTCTCAAGTTGGAAAAAGCTGGATTTATTTGTCTTCGGATCCCAAAACACGACGGTATTTACGAAAATCCTGTAGTGTCTGTAGAAGACCAGTATGTGCTGAATACACGAACACTCAAATTAAATGTTCTGTAAGTGTTAATATCTTTAACAGTTTTTGTAAATTTTTACCAAATTGAATTTCTTATTTCACGAGTATCCAACTGAATTATTTATGTGATACTTTTTATGTGATGAAATGTTAATATTTATTTAATTTTGTCAAATTTATACAAGCTTTTGTAAGCTAGGCAATAAAATAATAGGTAGAGGAAAAAGTTCGTGGCCTTTTTCCCGGTAAATGGCTTTACATTCACATAGGGTGTCTCAGCAAGAGCGCCAGATTTAAATTTACCGCCATTTTGTCATACGAGTTATACGGTAATTTTTTTGACAGTTGTCATGTAAAGAACACACGATTTAAGAATATGGAGAAGTATTCAAACACATTACAAAAATGGTGAAAGTTTTTCGCAAAAATGTGGCTGTATTTCACGAATAACGCGCCGTATTTCCTCTTTAAGATATTCAACAGTTTCAGGCTTATTCGCATACACATTTTCCTGCACATAGCCCCAAAGCAAAAGTCTATCGATGTTAGATCGCACGATCTTTGTGGCCAATGTTGATCGCTAAATCGAGAAATGACATGTCCTGGAAACTTAGTCTGCAGTAACACCATTGTTTCACGTGCTGTGTGGCAGGGCGCACCGTCTTGTTGGAAAAACATGTCCTCAACATCAATTACATCCAATTCGGGCCACAAAAACTCCGTTAACATTTCCTGATACCGCACTCCCAAGTTCCTGGATTCTCGGCCACAGATTCCCTTACTGTGGCTATATTTTCGAGTGACCGACAAGGACGACGACGAACAATGATCTTTTGATCCATCAGCACCGAAAACTTGTCGTAATTGGCAAACTGTTTTCGCAGAAACTTTCACCATTTTTGTAATGTGTTTTTACAATAATTAAACGTTGTTGGTTTGAATATATACTTCTCCATATTCTTAAATCGCGTAGTCTGTACGTGACACCTGAAAAAAAAATCACCGTACAACTCGTATTAACAAAATGACGGCAAATTTAAATCCGGCGCTCTTTCTGAGACACCTTAATATATATCTCAGTAACCATTGATCGTATCGGGCAATTTTTATGTGAATGAAAGGTGACATTTCAACTTGTACTTTGTGAAGTGAATAAAAAGTTACAACATTTTAAACATGGAGATAAATAATGAAAAAATTCGAAATATTTTACAATTTTATTACGACAAAGCTAAAAATACTGCTCAGGCTTGCGAAAAAATTTGTGCTGTTTATGGAGAAGGTGCTTTATCAAAATCACTGGACCAACCACTGGAAAAGTCGTAGAAATCATGCAGAAAATTGAAGAAGACCGGCATATAAGCAGCCATGCAATTGGTAAAGAACTTAAAATTGATCACAAAACAGTTTTAAACTATTTGAAAATGGCTGGATACAAAAAAAACTTGTCGTTTTGGTACCACATGAACTAACACTTAAAAACTTAATGGACCGGATTTCTATTTGCGAAACGCTGCTGAAACGGAACTAAATTGAGCCATTTTAAAAGCGAATAATTACTGGTGATGAAAAGTGGACACGATACGACAACGTTGTGCGTAAAAGATCATGGACGAGATGAACGGGGTGAAGCTTCCCAAAGGGTATCAAAGCCAAGATTCACACCAAGAAAGGTAATGCTTTGTGTTTGGTGGGATTAGAAAGGAATCGTGCATTATGATGTCAGCAACTAACGCGTTTAAGGCAAGCAATTCAGTTAAAACGTCCAGAATTGATCAGCAGAAAGAGCATTGTGTTCCATCATGAAAACGCTAGACCACACACATCATTGTTGACCCGGCAGAAACTGAGAGAGCTTGACTGGGAAGTTTTGATGCACCCACCATATAGTCCTGACCTTGCAGCATCGGACTACCATTTGTTCCGGTCCATGCAGAACCATCTTAATGGTTTTACATTAAATTCAAAACGGCACATATGGCACATATTTGGTTTAATAAAGTTCATTTGAAATAAGAAAATTCTTTGTTTCAATGTCACCCAAAAAGACCACGAACTTTTCCCTAACCCTACAGAGTGGGCCATCTAACTTTTTTTTTTAACTAGCGGTTATTTTGAGTATGGTAAGGGTCATGTCACTTCTGATTTGACAGAAAGTTAGTTTTATCCTTCCGCTGAACGAAAATGGTTGTGTATTCGCTTGAACAACGCTGGGGAATATCGAAACATTACTTCAAAAATTATGGTAATGTTGCAGAATGTGTGTGAAAAATGCGTGCAGTTTTCGGAAGAAACGAAGTTCCGGGAGCTCCATATGTGCGTTATTTTGTGAATAAAGTTAAAGAAACAGGCTTGCTAATTAATAAACCAACACAAACCAAGCAGCCAACCAAGCGTACACCCGAAAATGTTGATGCTGTAGCAGAGAATGTGCGTGAGTCGCCGGGAACGTCAACTCGTCACCGTGCTCAAGAATTGAACATTTCACGCACAACATTGCGACGAATTCTGCATAAAGACCTTGGTATGACACCGTATAAAGTTCAATTGGGTCAGGAATTGAAGCAAAGAGACCACCCATTGCGGCTTCGGTTCGCTGAGTGGGTTTGCGATCGACTTGAAGAAGATGCCGATTTTGGCAAAAAAATCATCTTTTCGGATGAGGCGCATTCCATCTTGGCGGCTATGTTAACAAGCAGAATTGTCGCATTTGGGGCACGGATAACTCGCACGTGATCGTAGAGAAGCCGATGCATCCTCAACGAGTGACTGTTTGGTGCGGATTTTGGTCCTGTGGCATCATTGGGCCATTTTTCTTTGAAAATGAGCAAGAAGCCGCCGTTACTGTCAATGGTGAGCGCTACAGCACCATGATAAACGATTTTTTGTTCCCGGCACTTGAAGAGCGGGACATAGGCAACATTTGGTTTCAACAAGACGGCGCTCCGTGCCACACAGCACACGTTTCAATTGATCTTTTGCGCACTGTCTACGAAGAGCTGTGACTTGTCGCCGTTGCACTATTATCTTTGAGGTGCCATCAAAGATAAGTGTTACGCCGATAAACCAGCAACGATTGATGCTCTCAAGAACAATATTCGCATTGCCATTGAAGACGTAATGCCGCATACCATCAAAAATGTGCTCAAAAATTGGACCGACCGTATGGGGTACGTCAAGGCCAGCCGAGGCAGTCATATGAATGAAATAGTATTTCATAATTAATCGGTAGGATTGTTCTTTACAATGAAAAAATAAATTTGAAAAAATATTGAGAACTTTTTGTTTTATTGCATTTAAAAAAAAAAGGGTTTGGCCCACCCTTTATATTATGCAAATAGCTTATTCAGTGTTTGTTAGTTGGCCGAGTATAGAATACAAGGGTAATAATATTTATAAACGAATAATTCGGTTCAGAAATATTCTCTAGTTAGTTTCTATTCAAAAATCAATAAAAAATAAGTTGTTCTTGGATGTCACAAAGAAGGAATAGTCTAACTGTGAAATTCGAAAGATATGAGCATTTTAAATCGAAATGGCCACCCGGGTGGCCGGGTGTAGACACAAGGGTTAAATACTTTTTTTTACCAGCAATTAATAAAGCAATTACTCCTCAGTTGGTTAGGCAACAGCTTAATTTGATTCAATTTAAAAAAAACACGGTTTTGTTCCGATCAAATTGGATATTTTCATCGCACCAATCAAGTTCCATACAATTCTTTTGAGAACGATCTTGGAATCTTACGTTTAGCATACAAGCAGAGTTTTATCCCAATCGGTTAAGAAATGACTCAGGTTCAGTTAAATTGACAATTATCTAGAGGCATGTTGAAAAATTAAGAGTTCAAAACAAAACTCAACAACGGCTAAACCTGAGGAGCCCTAAACGAATTTCCCAAAATCACGATACATTACAGTCGTTTCATGGCACTCGAAAAATACCTACTTCGAACCCATTTTTTAAATAGAGATTCCAACTCCAGGACCCCTAACCAAATTTTCCCGAATGCAGAACTCATCCCAATCGATTCGTAAAATTCGAAACCCTCGCCACACATTTTTATAAAAATCATTCGACTTGAAAAAGACCCCTAAGTAAATGAATTTTCCGAAAAAAGCAATTTCCGATAAATTACATACCGCTTAAATATGACAGATCGACAAATCACTGAAAAAATTAATTATTAGGCAGAGTCCCCTGTGCGACTGCAATTAAGTATACGCGCGTAAGGAGTACGGCCTGAAATAATTTATGCTATACAATTCAATTTATACAAAACGTATTGTGTAAAAAATTTCAAAGAGAATGCATGGGGGAGGTTAGTTTGGTAGTAACGCATCCATCAAAGAAACTGTCTCACATCATAATCTACCATTATAATTTATGAATTAGATAGAGATGTTTCAATCGACGACCTTAAGGCGATGCTTGTCAATCAGAACAGTGCAACAATAAAAAGTGAGGATTTCAAAACACAGTTTCAAAAAAGGGCCAAAAGATGTCGCGATGGTCATTTAACACCAGCAACGAAATAGCTTAATAAAAATTATTTTTAAGGGTCACAAAGTGCTTCAAATGTTCCTCATTTGGACCCATTTCAAAATTTTGCAAATATAAAGATCCAGTATGTGGACACTGCTCTGTTTCTGGACATGACCAGATGATTTGTTCAAAGAAGACAGAAGCACCAAAATATGTATGCTTCAAAACTGTTAAAAATCATTTAACCACTCATCACCGAGTAAAGTGTGTACAGCATATAAAATAGCATTGGGCCTAATAATGAGAAAGACAGTTTATGACAACTAACTCATCAAATCTCTGCAAATTGAAGACCATACAAGTAAATAGGCAAAATGCTAAAGTGGTCGGAGCAAGAACAATACGCGGTAAAAGGTAGAGTAGATGGCATTGCTACATCGGCATATAATACAGAAGAATCAATTAGAATCCTCAATGGTGATCTATAGGTGCTAAAAATTTCACGTACTTCGACTCGCATTGCGTATGTGTTGAAGTTAGATCAAAAATATCTAAGTTTTATCGAGTAAGCATTTACTTCCAATATTCAAAAAGATTCAATGATATAAGAAACCATCCGATCATAATCACGGATGTAGTAACCTCTTCATTGTGAATGAAGTTGGACAACCAATTGTAAACAATCATAATGGGAAGTCGAATATTGGCTTTACAATAGTAACAAGTGATCACCGAACAAGCATTTTTACTGTTGAGGCTGCTCCCTCATCGTACACAGGTGAGAAAAGCGATAAGATTACGAGGTACTCACTTGCGCACGGTAACTGGGATAGGTTCTCAATCAAACGACTAGAGTTCATAAACTCTGAAAATTTTACCAGAAAGAATCAAACCCTTCGTTATGCGTGCCAAAGAAACGACACTATGTGTCTTGCCGTAATGAATACATTAAAAGCATTAATTTATAAAGCTAAAGTAGCTTAGAGCAATTCATTACGGAACATAATAATGCAGTTACGTGGTGATTCGTCTAAATTTCAGCTCAAGAAAACTTAAAAACATTGATGTCCTCAGTACATTGGTAGACTGTGGTGATCAGGCCACAACATGTTGGGAAGACACTACTAAATCTCTATTAAACACACTTTTGCCTGATGATTGCGAGAAAACATACAGAAGTGGGTAAACAATATGCCGTATAGCATTGAGCACCAAACACGAAACGGATGGAACACTTTAGCGGTAAAGAAGCCAAAATTGTCATCATGTTCATGAAAAAAGGTAAGCGCCAGCCCTAGACAACATTGAGGTCGAGGTAATACATCGATCTTGACCAATAATTGAACCAAGCATTTTCAGCTTCTTGATAGCTTGCTGATAAAGGAGTTTTTCCAGAACCTTAGAAAAACGCCAAATCGTTGAGAATCTGTGGTCGTCTACTATCATAAAAGACTTGAGAAGAATAGACTGTCCATTTAATCTTTATTCGATCATTAACAGCTACTTCTCTTCATGACACACTTTCCGCAAAAGCGTGAACAAAGGTTGTTGTCTACAATGTTCAATATTGGGCCCGCACCTCTGGAATATAGTTTCAACAGTAGTATGCAGAATGATCTCCAAGTAGCAGTCGCGAATGAGAAGGTCTTTACCGGCAATTCAAGAATGAGCATTCACGAGCAAACACAGAACGCCATAGGCAGGATGGTAAATTGGTGCAATAGTAATAAAATGGAGCTATCTTCCATCTAAATCGTAATGATCCAACAGAAAGGTTTACTTGACATCAGAAAACCATCTTTGGTTGCTGTAGGTGGAAGGAGAATTCAGATGGTGTCATCAGTAAAATGCAGAGAGTAGAAAAAAAAAAATTCTTTGTGTTGAAAACGTTAGCCAAAAAAAGGTGGGCTTTGAAACAAAATACCTTGGCTAAGATATACGAAGACTTAGTGGTTGCATCCATGACTTGCTATAATAAACTGCCACCATCGAAGAACACTAATCGGTGCACAAAAGACAATACTCTTCAGTATAACTAAAGCGCTATGACAGTCTCAGGCAATTCTACGCTGAATATCCTGAGTAAGGTCAAAAGGTATATTCGAAAAGCATTCATAACAACTTGGCAAGACAGATGGAACCAATAGAGTGACGGCAGAACTACTTATAGTACATGCCTAATATTGCAGAAAGACTGGGGAATACAATTTCCTCAAGTTCTCTGTTTACGCAAATGCTATCGGGTTGGTCTGTCGGAATAGCTCGGAAACGGCTGACCACATACAATTCAATTGTGATCTCGCCGGCAGAGGTAGAGATCCTTTATGTAGAGAAATACATTTAGTTTGGCCAGCTAGCAACCTCAGGCTTTAAAACTCGATTAATCTCGGAAATTTTACGTTTTACTTTATAATGCCAGGTCTATGACCAACGGAACTTTTAATTCATTTTAAATGTTTTAAGATTTTAAAATTTGAGGTTAGAATAGTGAAAGCCTGGGTTAAACCACAAGCCCTTAGTAATGCAATTAGTACTTTCAAATTAGCTGCGCATGCAATGTTCTTCGTGAATCAGGTACGAACATATTATTCATCTCAACATTATTCGTCATTTCTAATCATAGGTGTATTACATTGATTTGCGTGGCTCTTGCAGGTGGTCCTGCAATCAAACGGGTTAACAGTCGTGCGAACATATTTACGTTGATATGGATGAAATTGAGTTTGACGCTTTTTTGGGTATATTGATGGTTATGGGTGTACACAAATCAAATTTTGAACTGTTAAGTGAGCTGTGGACATGTCAGGCATTTATCGTGCCTCAATGCGCCGTTTGAAAGCCATGTGAACTATAAAACATCATCGAATACTCGCAAAGCTAGAAAATCATCTAATGAGGCTGCTCCTCTTTCATAAATGTGGCTTGTGTGGGTTACGACAGATGAACAATTGTATCCATTTCGGGGACGGTATCGTTCAAGCAATACATACCGTCAAAACCGGTTAAAAATGGTTTGAAATATTTTGGGCCACCGACTAGAAATTGCATTTTTTGTTAGGTGGCATCATCTAGCTGGGGCGACAATCAGGACCGAATTGACCTGCAATATGACCGAGAATGTTGTTCTTTAGTTAGTGAAACCATATATGAAAACAGTGGTCGGAATATTACTACCGATAACTTCTTTACAACATTCCCACTGGCTGAAATGCTCGCAACACGTAAATTGACTCTAATTGGAACGCTACGCTAGGACAAGCATTATATCCCCATGGAACTCATGTGGAAAAAAGGAGATGACATTGGTACGTAAGTTCTTGCGTTCGATGAGAATTGCACAATGGTTACTTACACTGCAAAATTTACCTGGTGGACACCATGGATCAGATGGTTAGTATTTCCATTTTGCTTTATTTGCCAGGTCACAACAATCGATTGCCGCTCGCTATGTTCTTCAACAAGGTCGATGTAATGACTTTGGTAGCCTATGTTATTCTCATCGAAACTCATCTTGGTGCTACACCTCGAACAACACGGCGAGCATTCATTACCAAATTAGGTTAAGAATTTGCGAAAACAAACATATTGTGCCATGCTTTAGATCCTATGATTATACGCGCATCTGGCATCCGTTCTGTCATTCAGGATGTGTTGGATACTATATTATCTGACCCCTTGCCCAAGTTCGATCCCGCTGTAGCTGGAAAATATAGTGTACAGCTGTACCGATAAATCATAGAAAATTCGGAAATGTCTTAAAATCATCTAAATAGAATTTTTAGAGATGTCTAGAAAGCTTCTAGCTTCAACTCTTCTCCTTCAAAATTTGGGGTTTTTATATTGAAAACCCACTCAGGTGATTAAACCGAAAATAAAAGAGTTCAAAACCAATAAAAATTTATAAATTTCAGTGATGCGTGATGAATGTTGCATGCTGTGTAACTGACATTTCTGAAGAGCTCTTTTGTTGTTGTGCCATAATTTCTTTTGTAATCGGTTTTATCGCACTCTGTCATTCGCAAATTCTCGTAAATAGTAAGTCGTATAGTATGACAAATGCGTGATCGACCCCAAGGAAACTGGTTCCTTTTTAGTTTAAGGATTTGTATTTTACAAGATTAACAATGTTGTATTTATTCGCCTTCGGTTGGGAAACCGAAGAGACTATCTGCATTATCGATTTTATTATCTGTCGGCTAACTTTATTAGTATGACAATTAGTCGGTTTTATTAAGTTTAAGTAACCCAGTTTGAACAAGATCAACCCTTTTATTTTAAAACAAAATTTGCCATTTCGATCGAAGGCCACTTTGTTTCTTGCCATTGTGCTATATTAGGCATGGTTGTTTGATCCAAGCAATTACCAATTTTGACATATTTCTAAATTGCTATTACAGATCCTGAAATTCCATTTACGGTATAAAACAATCACTTTCGTTTTTAATTTTTCAATTATTAAAAAAAAATCTCAATGACGTAATTTCACACATCTCACATATCATAAATTAATTAAATTGTATGTCGTAAAGAGTAAACAAAGTTAAAGAAAACGGATTCCTTCCTAACTGACAAATAATTGTTTGACCTCACAGATCACCAGCACACAATGAAACGAAAAAAAAACATTTTGACAAGCTAATCAATATTTTGACAGGCAATTTGCATTTTGTTTTTAATTTATACTCTGTGTGGTGTGTGTACTTTTACATTAACCGTGTACTCGTACGAAATAATTGAATTAAATGTAATTTTTCAACAAAACGTTTTAAATGTTAAGACAAAATGATATTTGAAAAATTATACCAGATATGAACCTATCCACGATATACTCGTACCTACCTACATGTACTGCATATGATTGAATTTGCGATGTACAGTGCAGGAATAATTGATAGGTGATGCATCTTTTATTAAATTAGCTAACCACATTTAGCAATATTAGCCTTTTATGTTCCATGCACCAGCTGAGAAAAGAATTGATTACGAAAATTGATTTATGCAACCGCAACTCTATTATCAAATTTATAATCATTTTCAATCCATATGTAGAACTTGAGTTAATCTTAACAAGAGTAAGAAGAAGATGATTGATACTTCTGTTCAATTCAATTTTGATTGTGAACTTTAATTTAATTTCTTTTAAAGCAATTTTGATGGGAAACAGAAGCACTACCAAAAGTCACAGTTTCAAGTAAAATGAAATACCGATAGCTAGAAAATTTTACTTGTGTGTGATTGTTTGAAAACTTTCCATCCGAAATATCTCAAAAAAATTTATAACTAAAAAGTCTGTTCCAACCAAAAATTATTTAGTCTCAAAGGGGAAAGAGAATAACAATTCACAAGTTTTCAATCAACTTACGCTTGATGACCTTGAGACTTCTAGTGTCGACGGTTTCAAGTCCGATTTTACCCTCGGGTTTGGAGAGATCTCTTAAAATCGGACGACATTAAACTTTAGTCGTAGAAGTGTCGAGTACCATTCCGGAAGTAGCTGGAAAAAAGCCGCGTATTTTCGCACAATTCGCTGCAATTTCGAAAGTGTTTGTTTTCGTGAGGACAATCCGGAGCGGAGCTTAGTCGGAGAGACATATACCTGATTTTGTACCGATGTTGACAAGATTAAGGATATATGGGGGTGGCTTTCAACTAGCAGTCGGTAAACCTTCTTATAACGAGCATTGGCCTTATGAATCCGAATATCTCGACGAAGCAATGGGAAATTGTCCGTTTCAAACGTAAAACTAACCGCCAATCGTGTGTTTACAGACCTTATTAAAGTTAGCCGAAAGTTTCCAGCCGAAAGGTAATGCAGATAGTGTCTTTGCTATCCCAGCCGAAAGATAATGACTATAGTGTCTTCGCTAGCCAAGCCGAAAGATGATAATGCAGATATTGATTTTCCTATCCAAGCAATGCATCCATTGCCACCCAATTTGCATTAATTTAGCATCCATTTTATTGAGAAATTTGAGAAGGGGATGCAAGGGTGTAATTTTGCAAAAATTCGGTAATTCAACATATCAAAAATTCATTGAATGGCCTGTCGTTCAAGATTATCGTGCTTTGTCATTGATGCCACTATGGTTATTTGATAGGCCATAATGTTGGTCAACTTCGGCCTAATTGTGGAGAAATTCTGAAAAGGATGCAGGGGTGTAATTTTGCAAAAATTCTCTATTTCAATATATCGAAAATTCATTGAATGGCCTGTCGTTCAAGATTATCGTGCTTTGTCATTGATGCCAGTATGGTTATTTGATAGGCTATGGCCTATAGCCTATATGCTCTATCAAATAACCATAGTGGCATCAATGACAAAGCACGTTAATCTTGAGCGACAGGCCATTCAATGCATTTTTGATATGTTGAATTACGAATTTTTGCAAAATTACACCCCTGCATCCCCTTCAGAATTTCTCCACAATTAGGCCGAAGTTGACCAACATTATGGCCTATCAAATAACCATAGTGGCATCAATGACAAAGCACGTTAATCTTGAGCAACAGGCCATTCAATGAATTTTTGATATGTTGAATTACCGAATTTTTGCAAAATTACACCCTTGCATCCCCTTCAGAATTTCTCAACAAAAGGATGCTAAATGGATGCAAATTGGATAGCAATGGATGAATTGCTTGGATAGGAAAAACAATATCTGCATTCTTTCGGCTGGGATAGCGAATACACTATCTGCATTACCTTTCGGCTGGGATAGCAAAGACACTATCTGCATTACCTTTCGGCTAACTTTAACAGTATTGTTTACAGGGTTGACTGGACGTCTTTATAGCACATTACTGGAGCCGGATCCGCTATACAATACGTATTTGAGAAGTTTCATAACCAATGATGGAGACTACCACCTTTTTTCATAAATCAGTTTGACGACTGTTTCGTTTACCAATTATCTATTTTCAACAAGCAAGCCAACGACGACTACTACCGAGAAAAACTCGCTACAGGAAATTGAAAAAGTCTTCCTCAAAAAATATTGAAAAATCAAAGACATCACTGAAGAAGAAAGGAGTGAACAAATGTTCCATAACACGATCAATCAACAGATGTAAATCGCAAAAGTACTACGATGGGGGTAGTGGTGGCTCGAAAAAGACAACAATGGCAACGAGGCTCCAACTGATAAAATAACTTATACATAATGATGACTTAGCAATCCAATACAGAAAGATCATGGAAGAATATGAACAACTCGGGCATATGCACAAGGTCGCTAACGCTTCCACGCTTTCTAAAGTCTCAAATTCTATACCGCATCATGTCGTCTTTAAACCTTCAAGCACCACAACAAAGATAAGGATGGTGTTTGATCCCTCTGCAACTATTGGGAGTATAATTTATTTTTTTTGCAGAAAAAACACGTTAATTTCTAAGAAATGGTAAATTTTATTTTAATCAAAACTTTCGATCACCTTTCTGGCAATTTATGGATTCCATCGAAAAAAAATTGTTTGTCTTTTGATGTGATCCATTCGTCGAGCCATTTTTTGATTTTTTCGTGGTATCTAAAGTGCTGGTCTTGAAGATCGCTTTGCATTGATCAGAACAAATAGTAATCTGATGAGGTACAGTCTGGTAAATAGCGAGCATGCGGTACAATTTCCCATTTAAGTACTTCCAGCTAATTTTTTATTTGTTTAACTTTACGCTGTTTGTTGGCTGGAATCGGACGGTTTTCGTTCAATGTATGATTTAAATCTATCAATTGTTGTTGGAAACGTTCAGCAGTAATAGTTTTGTTCGGTTTTAGCAGCTCATAGTACACCACCCCTTTCTGATCCCACCAAATGCACAACATAACCTGACTTCCATGAATGTCTCGTTTTGCTGTTGATGTGGATGGTTCGCCTGGATCAACCCATGATTTTTTGCGTTTATGGCTGTTTACTAAAGTCACAATTTGAGACAAAAAATGCCATCTTCGGTGTCTTGTAAGCAAAGAATTGCAAGCCATTAACCGATTTTCAATGTTGGCTTCAGTCAGTTCACCCATTTTTCATTTTTTTGAATATTTTCATGGCATGTAAACGTTTGCTTATGGCTGCTTGAGTGACATTTAACTGTTCTGCAAGTTCTTGTTCTGTTTGAGCTGAGTTTCCCTTCAATAAGGCTTACAATTCTTCATCTTCGATTTTTTTTGGTTGACCAGAACGTTCTTTGACACTGACTTCAAAATCACCACTTTTGAATCGTTTAAACCAGTTTTCGCAAGTCTGTTCAGTTGGTGCATGTTCACCCCATAAGTTGGTGCATGTTCATCAGCAAAAGCAAACGGAAACTTTCAGCAGCTTTTTTCTTTTGATTAAAGTCCCGCAAATGCTGTTTTCGACAAGTCTACTAATTAAAAACAGTTACATACGGAACTTCAGCAGACACTTGCCTCGCGGCCAAAACTTTCAACTCGAGGAGGACGACAAAAAAAAACGCTTTCCATCTGATGAGCAGGTGGTAAAAACAGATTTTTATGTTGATGACCCCATGATAGGATACGACACGATAAAAGCGAAACGCTACTCTTTCAAACTAACTTAAATCAGCCACTACGAAAAAGCGGTTTCAATTTAAGAAAGTAGAACCTTCCCAAAGGAGCTACTAGACAATGTAGTCGAGATCGAAAGCTGTAGACATATATAAAATTGAAGTTGATGAAACCATCGAAGCTACTCAACATAGAACTTCCAGCACACACTGCATAAGTGGCGAAGCGAAACATCCTTCCTACCACAGCCAAGTTATTTGATCCACTAGGATGAAAGCAACAGTAATAATCATCCCAAAATGTATGCTGCAAACATTGGCTTCTAGACGTCAATTGAGACGAATCTGTTTCAGAATAATTTTCTCAACAATGGGTAATTTACATAGAAGAACTTATCATGGCAGAAGTTCTTCGATTTTGTAACGCTTCAGAGGAGATTTACAAGTTTGTATATATCTGAAAGTAATGACTGAAGAACAAGCTGACAACGAAAGTGGCGCCAACAAAAGAAACAGTAACACGGTCACGCTTAGAGTTAAACGAAACCCTCCTTCTTGTGAAACTACTGCCTCAACAGGCACTAACTTATGCATGGACTGACTCCACGATAGTACTTTCATAGATACAAGGTGATATTCAAAAATTCAAATCTTACGTTAGCAACAGGGTGTCAGAAATCAAAGCGTAACTGAACCATGACAATGGCACCACACTAGTGCAAAGCTGATTGCGCGAGTAGGGGAATAACAACAAAGGAACTCATGAATAATATCATCTGGTGGATACAACCACAATGGTTGAAAAACAACAAAAATTGTCATTCTATTGGGAAATACAAATAATCTGGTAGGCAGGTAGAAATTGGTAGGAGCTAAAACAGAAAACAAAGATGAATATACGATCTGCGATTACAAGCCACACTCAAAAAAATATCTTGCGGTACTTATATCTCTCTATCCATGAGATCAGAAAAGCAATAATCAACTACACGCACACAAGCTCGGCACATAGAGGAATCAAGCTTACGGTCTCATTCGTACGTAAGAAGTATTGGATGTGTCAAAAAGTATCATTTGTCACAAATCTAGAATTAATCTACTAGGGCTTAGCCAGTCGATGTCAAATCCACCATCTCCAAGACAGCAGCTGTCAAGGCCTCCATTCATCTTAGCGTTGACCATCCCAGTCTTATACAAATAAAAACGAGTAAAGGCAGAAGACCTTCTTATCACCACAGCAATCCACATAAAGGTAGCGACAGATTTCATTACAAAAGCATTCTTTAAGTAGTCAGTTAAACTGAGCCTGGATGGGATTTAATGATCAAAAGTATTGTAATCCACAGATCATAACCAAGATGTTTGCTGAGTTTTCTCAGTCTGTTTATAAAGCAAAGGACATTGATAATTATAAAGATCCAACCACTAGTGAATATATTACAGACGACATCCAGCGAGCATTGGCAGGATTCGGAGAAGGTTGTGGTCCTGATGTATTCCGACTTCATTTGTAAACAATTCTAAAAATTTGGCAATTCCTCTAAGCATTTTATTCAATCAGTCATTAAAATTGGCAACTTTGCCAAAAAAGTGGGAAATAACTAGAGTGACATCTATTTTCAAAACTGGAGCTAAGAAATGATGTTTCTTGCTACAGAGTTATATTACATCTATATCTGCCGTACCTAAATTATTTGAACTAGTAGATCAGTATCTACAAATCTCATAGAATTTACTATTCGGCTTTCGACTCCATCACCCACTGTAAAACTTTGGAACACATTTTCAAGTTCGGATTTTCCAGGCAGTTTGTAGCCTGGTTCAAATCTTATTTGAGTAATCAAATACAATATATCGAAATAGGAGGTAAAACGTCGAATAGAATACAAGCAACCTCTGGTGTACCACAAGGCTCTCAAGTTGGCCAATGAATTTTCACAATCTTCATTAATGGTGTTACTGAACTCATAAAGCATTCCAATATCCTGATGTTCGCAGATGACCTCAAAATCTACAAAGCCATCGAGTCAGTTGACGATGCCAATAAACTACAGGAAGATATTGACAACCTAGCGTTATGGTGCGAGTTTAACTCTCTGAGTCTCAATATTGGAAAGTGCAAATCTCTATAATTTCACCGAAAAGCCAACCCTGGTACACAAGGCTACAAAATAAATGGTGTACTCCTTCATGTAGTAGCTGAAAGTAAAGACCTAGGGGTTACTTTCGGGCTGTGCATCGCTAGAGCGAACTCCATGCTCGGTTTTGTCAAACGTTGGATGGGTGACATTTTTGATGTGGAACCAATTAAGATTCTGCATTGTGCTTACGTTCGATCCCAGCTGGAATATGCTGTAAATGTGTGGTTTCCGATCTACGAAGATCATCATATCCAAAGTATTGATAAAATTCAAAAGAAGTTTATACGCTACTTGACCTGGAAAGACGGATGGGTTTATGACCATGGATTACGATACCACGTAAACATACAGTGACAACCACCATATTTAACCTGGTGCAAGACATACAACTTGACAACTCTAGAAAATAGACGCGAATTGCTAAAAAGTACGTTTATTGGTAATCTCCTACTAGGCATAGCCGACGCACAGGATGTGCTAAAGTCAATTAAAATAAAGTTTCCGGTCGTAGACAACTAAGAGATCACGACTTCCTCCACTTAGATAGACACAGAACCAACTATGGTGGTAATGAACCAGTGAAGATGATGTGTAAGAGTTTCAATAGAATTAACTATTTGGTTGATTTTTGTTTAACTAACGATAATTTTAAAAGTAGGTTAAGGCAATTTTATGCCCCTCAGTGATTTTACTTGTTACTTTACTTTTATATTTCAAATGTTCATATCCAACGCGGATTTATTTTATTTTTTATTTTTTTCAAGTCCAATTTGTAGACTTATTTCAATATAAATTAATAAAACCCATCTAATGAAGACCATAGGAAAGTACACACTAACCTATACGAATAAGCAATAACAGTTCTAAACCACATAGAGGCAGTGTTAAACTCCAAACCCTTGTGCCCAATATCCAATAAACAAATGTTAGCAAAACTGTTTTTTGAGTTTCAATGTTCCACTTAGAAACTAATATTTTGTATGCATTTTGTCGTATGTTCGCGTTCCTTTTGGCGGAAATTATATCTAAACATTCGTATAGTGAGCCGCTGCCGTTGTAAAGTTCGTTGTTATTATTGTTTTTGACTAAATAGTAGCTGATTGGTAACTTGGCAGTGACCCTTGATCTGTTAAAGCATCGGCGTCCCAATGTATTGAAAATGTGTACTTTCATTTATATTTGTATACGACTAGCAAATGAACTCATGTTTAGGTTACTTTGTGAATCCTATCTTATGTGGAGAAAGTGAACTCGACATATCGGGTTTTTCAATAGGGGGACATAACAATTTTGTAAGGGTGTTTTTTTAGAGGTTCACAGTTTTAAATTACAAATAGAACAAAGAAAAACATTTTGAATATGAGTGAAACAAGCTTTATTGGATAGATAATTTTATGCTTGAAAATGATTTCGGCCATGTGGCCGCCGTGGCTGGCGCGTACATGGCGTAATCTGGAGATCCAATTTTCGATCACTCTTTGCAGAAATTGCGGCCGTATCTCGCTAATAACCTGAATGTTGTGTTCCAAGTGTTCAATCGTCTCTGGTTTATCGGCATAGACAAGTGACTTAACATATCCCCAAAGTAAATAATCTAATGGAGTTAGATTACACGATCCCGGTGGCCAATTAACGGCACCATTACGTTAAATTAGTCTCTCATCAAATGTTTGTTTGAGTAAATTAATTGTATTTCGCACCTATAGCATGTGGCACCGTCCTGTGGGAACCACATATCAGCAAGATTTATCAACGTTGTTGAAGACATATGGACCAATTATTCCGCCGGCCCATAAAGGACCAAACAGTAATTTTCAGTTTTATGGAGTTTTGGCAAAGGCTTGTGGATTATCTTCCCTCCCAATACGATAATTCTGTTTATGAACGTACCCATTTAACCAAAAGTGAGCATCTCCACTGAACAAAATTTTGTTTGGAAAATCAACATCAATATCAATTTGTCAGCCCATTAGCCGAATTGTCGGCGTGTGTTATGGTCGGAAGGTTTTAATTCCTGCACAAATTGAATTTTGTAAGCACGTAAACCAAGATCCTTAGATCAAATCTTCGTGGTGCGAAAACGATCCATAGTTAACCGAATTACCCGCTCTGATGGACGATTATGACGACCGTAAAATGGACGTAAAACACGATGAGTTTGGCGAACAGAACCATTGTTTTGATAAAAAATTTGACGGAATCGATTCATTATGAAATGGCAAGTCAAACTATAGGGTTTTCCAATAGGAATGATATGATTTTTAAGTGATGTTTCGGCCATTTGTAATATGTCATGATCTGTCATTTTTTGTTTCATTGTATTCAGTAATGTTTACAATTTCATCATGTTGAGATATACACAAGAACAACGTTTACAAATTGCAATTACAAACGATAACGATTTTGTTAAGAAAATCATCTTCTCCGATGACCCTCACGTTCATCTGAGTGGGGTAAATAAACAAAACTGTCGATTCTGGTGCGAAGAAAATCTCCAAATTATTCATGAAAAACCATTACATTCACCTAAATTGACAGTTTGGTGTGGTTTTTGGTCTGTTGGAATCATCGGTCCGTATTTTTTTCGAAATGAAGCTGGTAACACCGTTACTGTCAATGGAGATCGGTATAGATCGATGATAACCAACTTTTTATGGCCGAAATTGGAAGAAAATGATCTTGACAACATTTGATTCCAACAAGACGGGGCTACGTGCCACACAGCAAGTGCAACAATTGAATTATTGCGAAAAAAATTTGGATCATATCGCACTTATTGGAAAACCCTATAATAACAAAGCAAATGTCAGCTGTCAAATCGGGTGTCAAACAAAACAGTGTTGCCAACTTAAAGATGTGAACCTCTAAAAAACACCCTTTATTTTAATACGAACACATCCTTGAACTTTTTTCATGATCTGTCAACGTCGAAACGTCAGCCAAGGTTAACATTTTTATCATGGTGAAGTTCATGAACGAGCAACGTCTGAAAATTATTAAAAATTATAAACACAATTCTGAGCCAGTGATCGTGGTCGCAACTTTAAAAGCGCTTACTCCAATTTTCGGTCATAATAACGGTCCCTCCAAAGAGGCTGTGCGTCAGTGGATAAATTCAAATCAAAATATTCCTGTACCAGTGAGCCAACGCATCGGTCGAAGTACCAAAAATATCGCAGCCGTTAGTGCTTCAGTACAAAATGAGCCAAATCAGTTGATTCCACGCCGTTCACAAGAATTGGGAATCACTCAAACCACATTGTGGCGAATTTAAGAGCCATGCTAAAGTTTGAAGAAAATCCTAAATTTCATCTTCAGCGAAGGAGATATTGACCGGTAGGAAGATTTCAACATTTATCAAAAGTGTAGCTACACAAATTAACAAAAAATAAAAATGTAGATACACAATTTAACAAAAAGTGTAGGATTACATAAAAAAATTATGACAGGGTTGAATATTTAATAATTTCCACTAAATATAATCTAATCTAATCCGCGGCATATCACTGCGACCTTCGGGGAATTTTTTTCGATAGTGTAAATGGAAATAATAATATAAAAAGTGTAAGCCGGGTCTTGTGGGTGTTAAAGGGCCATTAACACTTAATTCTAGAGATGACACCACAAATCTGGGTATACTGGCATTTCGGTGACACTCCCTACAACCTTGAGTGATACGCGGCATATCACTGCGACCTTCGGGGATTTTTTTTTTGATTAGTGTAGATGGAAAGAGTAATATAAACAGTGTAAACCGGGTCTTGTGGGTGTTAAAGGGCCATTAACACTTAATTCTAGCGATGACACCACAAATCTGAGTATACTGGCATTTCGGGGACACTCCCAACAACCTTGAGTGATATGCGGCATATCTCTGCGACCTTCGGGGATTTTTTTTTGTTTAGTGTAGATGGAAATAGTAATATAAAAAGTGTAAACCGGGTCTTGTGGGTGTTTAAGACCCGGTTTACACTTTTCATATTATTATTTCCATTTACACTAAACAAAAAAAATTCCCAGAAGGTCGCAGTGATATGCCGCGGATTAGATTAGATTATATTTAGTGTAAATTATTAAATATTTAATCCTGTCATAATTTGTTTATGTAATTCTACACTTTTTGTTAAATTGTGTATCTACATTTTTGTTTTTTGTTAATTTGTGTAGCTACACTTTTGATAAATGTTGAAAACTTCACACCGGTAGATATTGGTTTCAAGAGACAACAACAAAAAGTGACCGTGTTGTGCGGATTTCATGCCCGAGGTGTGATTGGACCATATTTACGGTCAATGAAGATTGCTATCGTGCCATGTTGGAAGCCTTGATATCAGTGCTATGTGCTTCCAACAAGATGGTGCCACATGCCTCATAGCTGGTCAAATTATTGATCTATTGAAGGAGAAGTTCGGTAACTGTGTAATCTCGAGAAATGATCCGGTCGAATGGCCCTCTTGCTCATGCGATTTAGCGCCGTTGGGTGTATTTTTGAGGGATTACGTTAAGTCGTTGGTTTATAGCCGAACGCAAAATTGCCAACGTTCCGACCGAAAGGTGTGAAAGTGTGGTGGAAATGGGCTCCAAAGAATCGATCGCTGTAAATGTGCTCGCGGTGGTCATATGAACGAGATAGAATTCCATAGTTACATGAAACATGTGTGCACCTGGAATAAATTTCAGCTCAATATCTCAATTATTCAGTGTTTCATTTAAATACAGAATTGTTAAATACAATATTACCAGTTCGATGACGCTTTGGCCGTCTAGTTACTGGCGAGTTGTAAGCTTTTTGAACCAATATTATGTGTGTTTTCACCGCTATCACGGCATTGAGGTTGCCAACTATGATTTTAAAGCCAAGGTACAAAACCAATCTATGTAAGCATCGGTGATGTGGATTTCGGCGATGCGGTTGCCGCCAGTTGCTGGTCGGCGTATGATGATGATTATAGCGGTATGACTATTCCTAAGATGAGGTTATATTGCTCACAATTATAGTACCAGCAACGCGAAGCAAACTTACACTTTGCTAATTCTCGAATTCCTATATACCCTACATCATATGTGTGGGTGTCGGCGATCTATAGTTGTGTCCGTTAAATATGATTGTCGGGCAAAATTCCTGTCTGTGATTTGGATGTCGGCCTTCTGGTCGGTCGGCGATAAAGTTGTCGGCGATTTGGGCGGATTCTGATATGAAGCATGCTCAACATACAAATTATGCCAAACTTTCATTAAAACCAAACCTTTTGAGTAAAAGATACCAACACCACGAGTACCACGAAATCTATATACGTAAGAGCAAATATCACACCGCGGATCACGACTGAGGAAACAGGAAACAAAAAATTGCGGTTTCGCAATGAAGGTTAAACGACATAAATCTTTTGTCGTAAAATGTTTTTCTGCATAAATCTAATAAATAAAATTAATTTGTCATTTTTATTTCTTTTAAGTGAATATGTATTGAGAGCTCAATAGCAATTCATATACTTGACAAAATACTTCCATTCTATAAATATTAGGCCAAGTACAAACAGCATCATGAAGTTGATGATCATCATCATGATATACTTACATAACACCTTTCATAAATACAATATAATAGTTATAATGGCAACTATTTAACCATTGAACAATGAGAAAAAAATTCTGTATCATCTTTTCGTCGTTGCTATCTTAAAGATGATTTATCTGGAGGTTTGAAATCTTACACTTTATCATAACAGTAAATTATTGAATTTTTTGTTTTCTTTATTAAATTAACGTTAATATTTTATTTAAAATATAAATTTATTAGGCAAATTAACTTAGGAATATGAAAAGTTACAAATAAAATGTTATAATCAAGTGATCTTGCATACATACTAGACGAGAAAGAAACGCGCGGAGTTAAGAAAACGAATTTCAATTTTCATCTCTTTGCTCTGATTTTTTTCTTACATTATTATTTTTTTTATTTTGTTTAATTTATTATTACTTTTTAGATAGTTTTTTTTCTGTATGTACATTTTTTGTGTGTTAGATTTAAACTCATTTTTATCTTCCTTGTGTTATTATTTCTGTTTGTGTTTGCTTTCTGTCGGTTATCGTGGGAAATAAACTGAATTTGGATTATATATTTAAAAAAGTAAAAAAAAAAAAAAATATACCAAACTTAAGAGTAAGAAAATATTCTTTAAAAACAATAAGTAAGACAAAATAAAAAGAAAACCGTTTAAATGTACACAGAATGTGTAAAACTATGAGTAATATGAACATATTTTTGTGTAAGGCGGAATTATGTTTAATGCTTTTGTTGTTTTTATGTTACTTTTGGTTTGTTGACTGCAAAAGGATTTTTTTTTTGTGGTTGCAAAAGCCAAATTATAATGAAGTGTGTCGCGCTGCTGTGCTCATTTTAAGGTGTGCTTAATTGGTGTGGTATTATCATTTACAAATAAATCCGTATCATGAAATGTTTCGGTCCAAATTTCGAGGAAACTGTTGCACAGCGAATGTTTGAATAATTAAGATATTTATAGGAAATTTTGGTCAACTCATCTCGAATTTGAAGTCTGTCCGAGAAGTGGCTGCTATTGCGAATAATAACCAAATTCAGTTGAAATGTGTACGTGCTCGTTTTAAGAAGTGTAATAAAGTGTTTTAATAATATATTGTGAATTTTATAAATTTCTAAGTTCTGTAATTTATTCGGAATAGAAAAATTGAAAGACATTAGTAGCGTAGATACAATTAAAATAGAGACTTAATTAAAAACATGTATATGCATTCGAACCGTCAAATTGCTAAAATGCGAAAAGTTTCTCGGCACACAGTCGACCGAATTGCCGGATTAATACGAAAAAAATTTGACGTCAACATCGAGCGGTCGCAGCCATTGTCGTGGTGTCCGTAAAACCACCGCGAGAGATGACTGGCTAATTATAAAATCAGCACTCCAAAATAGATAACGTTCTGCTAAAGAGGTGCTAAATAAATTAAAATTGCATAATACTAACATATCATTTAGCGATGAATCCCGACTGGAAGCAATGACGAAGAGTGTTAATTTCGTTAGACGAAGACCCAAGGAACGTTATAGTGATGAAGCTGTACAGAAAAAATGAAACACCCACCACCAGTCAGGATCTGGCCATGCATAACCGCGAATAGCACCGGACTTCTGTATTTTGTGGAGGGCACCATGAATCAAGTGCAGTATAAAAAGGTTGTGGAGAAGAGACTGTATTTATGCCTTTCCAAAATTCAATAACTGAAGAAGAAGGGTCAAACACCTTCATGTAGGATGGAGCACCGTATCGTACAGTGAAAAAGGTAAAAACTCTGTTTCAGGAGCATAGCATACCCCTTTAGCCATAGTTCGGAAACTTACTCGATCTAAACCCGATCGAAAATCGACTTATCCCCGAACCCAACAATAGCTTTTCTGAACTATAATATTCACAGACATTGGCAAGAGAACGCAAGACTACAGTAAAAACTTGTATTTCCAGTGTGTCAGCTAAAACTAATGAAGTCATTAAAGCCAAAGGAGGTTTAACAAAATATTGATTTGTAAGTCTGTTTCTATTTTGTTCCTGATAAATTTGACAAAATACCAAAATCAGAAGGTGGCTCTAATTCAATTGCCAAGTACTGCAAGTTATTTAAATCATGCTAATTACCGACCAAACCTACCTAATAAACTTTCTCCGTGTTTTGATAGTTCAAATGCACTTGTCCGATCGTCTGTACGAATATTTGTATGCCCAGTACCTTAAAAATGGCATACGATTTCTGGAAGCGATCATTACATATAAAATTGCCAGTTAAAAAAAACAATTAATTAATATCGGAGAATAAATGACGATTATAATCGTTTGGTCCGGATTGGAATCGTTTGGTCAGGGAGAAATCTCGGATAGCACCAAATTGCAAGAAAATCATACCGCTTTCATTAAATTTTAATTGGATTGATAGTTGAGGTTGGTCTACACATGTTGCGTTTAATCCTCAGTGGTTAATTTTGTGTTGCGAAAAAACGAAATCAATGTCGATGATAATGTCTAACGTAGAATAATAAAGTACAGCATGACCTCGTTTTGCATTGTTTCACTTTGCGTTTTTTTTTCGATATGCAACACCTTTCCTAATCAAACTCGAAATTTAAACTGCGTCGCAAAATTTCATTTTTGCGACATTTTTCGTTTAAAAAAATATCGAATAAATAATAAGTTTATGGAAAAGCATTTTGTAAGTGTTAGGTAAATTAATTTGATTACATACAATTACATATTTAAGTGCTCTTAACCTGCACCGACCAAGTTAGCCCGCCTCAATGAAATCTGTACCATAATTTGTTACAAGAAATGCCGATTTTATTACAGTTACCGTTTTCGAGGAACGAGTGGTCGGTTTAGCTTACAATTAAACCTGCACCGCCAAAATTTTAACTTTTGATGTAGCTATGATATCGGGATGATTCTTGAACCAGAATTTATTACAAATTAATTACATTGAATAAGTTAGTTCAAAACCACCCCAATAACTATCTTAAGGGTAAATTTCACCCCAAAACGATTATATATTTCAAAAACGTCAACTTAACCAAATTTAATAAATTTTTGTACACCAGACTGCCACCAGATTTTAGGAAAAATGTTGCAAGAAGTCTTGTCGAGAGTAGTTAAGCCCTATCCAGATGTGTAATAAATTATTTTTGTGTCACGATATGCGGAATTGGCTCCCAACGGTAGAGGCCACGAGCAGGTAAATTAAGGGTCGATTTTACCACCTTTAATAATTTATTACACCAGACCGCCACCAGATATGGGGTCTAATGTTACTCTGTGATCGTTGTAAAGGGAAGGTCAACCTTATCCAGTTGTGCAATAAATTATTTTTGTTCCAGGATACACGGAATTTGATCCGAACGGTAAAGGTTTGAAATTGTTAATTTAAAGGTCGATTTTGCCAGCTTTAACAATTTATTATACCAGACCGCCACCAGATATGGGGTCTAATGTTACTCTGTGGTCATTGTAAAGGATAGGTCAACCTTATACAGGTGTGTAATAAATTATTTTTGAGTCAGGTTACACGGAATTTGCTCCGAACGGTAAAGGTTTGAAATTGTTAATTTAAAGGTCGATTTTGCCAGCTTTAATAATTTATTACACCAGACCGCCACCAGATATTAAGTCAAATAATAATCCTTGGACATTGTGGTGGGTAGGTCAACCTTATCCAGTTGTGTAATCAAATATTTTTGTTGCAGGATACGTTGAATTCGCTCCCAACGGTAGAGGCTTCAAATAGGTCAATTCTACCACCTTTAATAATTTATTACACCAGACCGCCACCAATTATTGAGTAAAATGTTACTCATTGGACATTATGATGGGTAGGTCAACCTTATCCAGTTGTGTAATAAATTATTTTTGTGTTAGGATACGCGGGATTGTCTCCCAATGGTAGAGGCTTCAAATAGGTAATTTAAGGGTCGATTTTACCACCTTTAATAATTTATTCCATCAGACCGCCACCAGATATTGAGTCAAATGTTACTCTTTGGAGTACCAAATGTTACTCTTTTACCACCTTTAATAATTTAACAATTTTTTCCTTCCTCTTCCACCTTTAATAATTTTTTGATTTTAATATTTGATTACACATCTGTATAAGGTTGATCTACCCTTTACAACGACCACAGAGTAACATTAGACCCCATATCTGGTGGCGGTCTAGTGTAATAAATTATTAAAGGTGGTAAAATCGAACCTTAAATTACCTATTTGAAGCCTCTACCATTGGGAGCCAATTCCGTGTATCCTGACACAAAAATAATTTATTACACAACTGGATAGGGCGTAACTACTCTCGGCAAGACTTCTTGCAACATTTTTCCTAAAATCTGGTGGCAGTCTGGTGTACAAAAATTTATTAAATTTGGTTAAATTGACGTTTTTGAAATATATAATCGTTTTGGGGTGAAATTTACCCTTAGGATAGTTATAGGGGTGGTTTTGAGATAACTTATTCAATGTAATTAATTTGTAATAAATTCTGGTTCAAGAATCATCCCGATATCATAGCTACATCAAAAGTTACAATTTTGGCGGTGCAGGTTTAATTGTAAGCTAAACCGACCACTCGTTCCTCGAAAACGGTAACTGTAATAAAATCGGGATTTGTTGTAATAAATTGTAATAAATGTGTAACAAATTATAGTACAGGTTTCATTGAGGCGGGCTAATTTGGTCGATGCAGGTTAAGCGCACTACATATTTAAAGTGTTTAATAAAGAGTGATCCAATAGGAGGTACTTTTTCCAATTGGGATTCTCATTGGGATTCATGTATCACAACTGTCATGTTCATATGACATTTGTGTTCAATATTTATTGACATTTCACCATGAATAGACTAACGCGAGAACAACATTTACAAATTGTGGAAATTCGTTCTTCGACCATTTTATGGTGTTCATAATCGTCCAACTGAACGCACTATTTGCGAAACAATCAATAAATTTTGAACCAATTTTTCATTATTGGATATTCATCAACCGGCTAGAGTGCGTACAAGTCGATCTTTTGTGGATATTGCTTCAGCTACAGCAGCGTGTACGTGAAGACCGCAATCAATCAATTCGTCGCCGTTCTTATGGTTTCAACAGAATGGTGCAACGTGCCACACAGCAGGCCAAACCATCGATTTATGGAAAGAAAATGTTAATGAGAACATCAAGAAACGGACCCGTGAATTGGCCTCCAAGATCTTGTGATCTAACGCCGTTAGATTACTTTTTGTGGAGGTATCTGAAATCATTTGTTATCGATATAAATCACAATCGATTCCTGCATTAGAAGCGAACATAACACGCGTAATAAAGAAATATCGGCCAAACCGCTCGAACGAGTGCTTGAAAATTGGACACATAGAATGGATCATCTAAGAGTCAGTCGCGGACAACATTTAAAAGAAATTATTTTCAAACATTAATGTCATAAACCGAACTTACATCACAAATACAATTTTTGACTTTAAATTGATTTTGATGCGTTTTATTTAAAAAAAAAACTTCCGGAAGCTCTTATTGGATCACCCTTTAGTTGTACATAATTTATTTTGTAGCAAAAATTAGCAAAATCTTAAAAGAAATAAAAAGTGCAAAGAAAGTGACGATGGTGAGAAGTCTGTAAATATAGCGAAAGCACTTGGATTACCCGCAACGACAATAAGAACCATAAAAACTAGGGATGCAGATAAAATGAAAAAAGTGACGAGAAAATATCATCAAATTGTGCTTCCCAAATTAGTCGTTGTAGAAGCAACTTAATGCTCAAAATGGAATCTCTGTTATTCATGTGGATCAAAGGCCAAAATCGAAAGAAAATGGCATTAAATAAAGCGTGTATCAAGGCGCAGACAAAAACTTTATATGACACTCTAAAACAAAAGCCAGAATACAGCGAACACTAACAGGAAAAATTCCAAGCAAGCCCAGGTTGGTTTAACGCTACAAAAATGAAGCTACACAACATCGGAGTTAAAGGAAAAGCTGCTAGTGCAGATCGTATCGCCGGCGAATTATTCGTGAATAAATTAAAGGACCTCGTAAAATCAGGAGCGTATAGCCCCAACAGATTTTCAATGTAGACAAAACGGGACTTTTTTGGAAACATCTACCGAAGCGCACTCTTATTAAGAAAAGAAAAATCGGCTCCCGGATTTAAACAGCACGCGGCAACGCGGATTTTATATTCAAACCCTTTACTATTTTTGCAAGCGGACTCCTAGATGATTCAAAAACGTAGATAAGAAAAATCCTCCTATTCATTGGCGCTCGAATAGAAAAGCTAGGATGACTGCGCCTACTTTTCGTGATTGGGCTTCCAAATCTGCAATTCCGGAAATAAAACGATATTGTCACAATGAAAATATAAGCTTCAAGGCACTAATTTTACTTGATAATACGCCAAGTCATCCTATAACCGAACTATAAATGGCACAGTGGTTAACGCTTTGGCGTTTGGATCGGGAGGTACCGGTCTCAAAGCCCGATAGGGGCAGGATACAAAAGGAAATTTTCATCAACAGATTACGATCTGTGATTAAAAGGAACACAACTACGACCCCCTATCGGCGTGCAAAACTCATGGGCCGACCCATTTTCCATGTCCAGTACTATAAGCTGGCATAGAGCTATGCACTGCGCAGATGGTAACTTAAATCAGTCCTATAGCTGTACGTCTTCGAGTTGGCAGAAATTGCGTAAATTATGACGGGAAAAATGAACCGCGAAAGAGCAGGAAGTGCTTCGGCTTCAGAAAATATTGCATGGATTAGAAAAAAAAAGTCATCCTATAGAGTTAGATCATATTTACCATGTTTCCATAAACCGAGTTAAATTAGGTTTAGGTTTCGTTGAGTTAAAACATGGCGGCGTTATCCCATCCCGTTTCCACCAAAAATTTCTTCAAAAATTGCAAATAAAATTTTGCATTCGTCGCCATTCCAATGCACCCTAGACGACATTTTGTTTTAATGAATTAATGTTAACTAGTTTACGCATAAAAAAAATAAAAAAAATGTTGACAGATAGAATCTAACCCAACCACACTAGTTTCGTTGAGTTTATTTGGGTTTAACAAAACTCAACCCTAATCTGCGTTTACATGCACATAAACCTGAGTTAACGTTAACTCTGTCATGGAAACATGGTTATTGATGAAAATGTTGGGTTTGTATTTATGCCTCCTAGCACGACATCAATAATACAACCCACGAGCCAAGGCGTTATCTCAAACTTTAAGGCATGTTATTTGAGAAGGTCGTTTAAACAACTGTTTACTGCGGTACAGATTTCTGGAAGAATTACAACATTCTTACAGCAGTTTCGAATATAGCTGAATCGTGGCCTAAAGTTTCTAAGAAAGCAAAGAATGAATGTTGAAAAAGTGTTTGGCCAGAGTGTGTTGAAATGGCAACTGTGATTGGATTGGATGGCATGGGGACTTGCGATAAACTTGACTCGATAAATATTAACAGTGAAGAGGAGTTAGATAACGACGAGCTTTTCGAATTGGATAATAATTAAATTATATTAATTGAAGACGAAGAACCAAAACAGGCTTTATCCAATAAGATAATATCGGATGCTCTAAAATTAACTGAAACATTTTCATAAAAGATGATCCTGACACGGAGCGCAGTTTTATGGTAGCAAAACTGATTAAAACTCAATCAAAATTTATGAGGAAATTTACCAGGATAAAACAAAAATAGTTCAACAAAAACTTGATCAATAATTCCCGCCCACGTAAATTATCGTAATTTAGATTGATGTACATTACGTCGGCATCAAGCGTACATATAAAAATTGACAGCTCGGTGTAAAATTTTATTTTCATTTAATAAATAGTTAATTAAAGTGGTTTTGGGTTTTCATTAAGTTAAAATAGTTTTATAGTGGTGTACGAACAATTTTATAATATTAAAAAGGTGGTGGACGCATATATATATAGTGTTTTAAGTGAATTATTATTTGGTGGCAACAACAACAAGTGTTTGTTTATATTTAAGCGGTGTGTTTTTAGACAGTAAATAAAGTCAGGTGTGGGCAAAAGGAGGGCTTCGGCCCTTGAAAGGGGCGATGTTTGAAAGCCCAAATAGATTCGCACCGTTGAGGATGTTGGGAAATAATACCCAACCCTCCAAAAGGAAAAAGATCGAAGAAATGCGAACAAAGAGATTAGGATTCGGTGGCGGTGCAGATATAATGGATTGCAATGGAGTAAATGAAAAATATATAATAATCAAGCACGAGCTGGAGGGACAAAACCTGTCAAATTTTTCACCTTTTGGAATACAAAAAGCGCTGGATATGATAACCAAAGGTATCATTAAAACGCAACGTTCGAGAGCTGGAGAACTCTTGGTTCTGACAAAAAATCAGGCAGCGACGGATGCATTATTGAAGGCAACATCTCTGGGACAATTGGCCAAAATAAAAGTGACGGAACACCCCATATTAAACAGTTCCAAAGGTATCATTTTCTGCCACGACCTAAAAAGTTTAACTGAGGAGGAAATCAAAGAAGGGCTTAAGGACCAAGGCGTCATAGAGGTATACAAAATAAAGAAATGGGTGGAAAATAAATTAACGGACACAGCAGCAATTATCCTGACTTTTAATTCACCAGTATTACCGGAATATGTGAGGGCAGGCTTTATACAACTAAGCATTCGATTGTACATTCCAAATCCGTTGAAGTGCACCGAATGCCACAAATTTGGTCACACCAAAAAGAGATGCACAAGTGATCCCAAGTGCTATAAATGTAGTGAAGTAACACCACACAACCAGCCGTGCACTACACTAAAATGCATAAATTGTGGAGAGGCACACACCAGCAACAGTAAGGAATGTCGAGTATATAAACGAGAAGTAGAAATAGTGAAAATTAAAACTGTAGATAGATTAACATTTCCCGAGGCGAAAGCCAAATATTTTCGATTATATGCAAACACCACACCAGCTAACCAGACAACATATGCAGATACACTAAAAACATCCTTTAACCCACCAAACACACCACAAAAGCCGCAAAACAAAGAAAACCAACTAGAACAGACAAAACCACAATCATATCCAAAAACTATTTCAACTTCAAGGCAACAACAGACACAATTAAACCAACCACAACAACAACAGCAACAAAAAGATCAAGTACAACAACAACAAAACCAACAACAGCCGCAACAACTAAAACAACTACTAGAAACGAACAAACTACAACAACAAATACAGCAAGTACAACGACAACAAGAAAGATTACAACAACAACCGCAATCAAATCAACAAACAACTTGTAATACAGCAATGGACATAGAGACAATAAAAAAAAATGAAGCATGGCTAGCAATGAGACATTCTAATTTAACTCCAAAAGAATTAACACTATTTGGAAATAACCATGTAAGTATGATTGATGATGAATGAGGGAAGGAGGAGAGAGAACGCATTTGCATTTATAAATGCCCTATCCTTTCTTCATTTCTTTGAATGGTAGAGCGAATGCTGAGATCCAATGAATGCATGAAAATTGGTCAGATAAATATTCGCAGTATATATGCCAATGGCGATATGTTGCGGAATTATCTGACCAATAATGATGTGAATGTGATGATTTTGTGTGAAACTTGGGAGCGGGAGGGTAAGACGTTTCGGGTGAAAGGATACAATTATCTGTCCAGACCGAGGGCTGATGGCTTCGGCGGCGTGGCGATATTGGCACGTGCCAATATCAGCCTGGTCCTTTGTGACATACCGCGCTTAGAGCACATTGAAGTCATCGCGGCCAAAACTCGGAATCTGGACAGAAACTTGTTATTTGTTAGTATCTATGCAACTCCAGTGTTGTCTACGTCTGACAGAGAGAGAAGCCAACGAGACTTTCAAATTTTGTTTGAATGGGTGGAAGGCAAAAGTGACGTGATTCTAGCGGGTGATATGAATGCGCATTCGAGAATATGGGGGAGTGAAAGAACTGATGCTAGAGGTAACTGGTTGACCCGCCTCATTCTGGATTCCGATCTCGTAGTCCTGAATGATGGTGGGTCGACTAGAATGCCGAGCGTGGGGTCGACAGCCAGCGCGATAGATTTAACTTTAATATCTAGCGGGCTGGCGGGCCAAGTCACTTGGAATGTCACAGATGAGAATTTGGGTAGTGATCATTATTTGATCAGGGCATGCTTAGGTGGTATAAATGTTGACATAGACCGTAAGGTCATTATGAATGGTAAGAAATGGGTTGAACGTATGAATGAGATTCTCACAATGAAAGAAGTAAATGAGGTTAACCAACTTGAGGATGAAATAGAGAGAGCGAATGAAATGTGCACTATAAATATCAGAGGGAATGAATACAAGGTGAATGGTTGGTGGAACAATGAAATCCAGTATTGGTATGAAAGGAAACGGATAGCATTGAGAGAGTTCAGTAGGTGTATATGTCATGAATGCAGAATAAATTATGGAAGAATGAATGCAAAATTGAAAAAGGCTATCCGTAGAGCGAAAAGGAAAAGTTGGCGGGACTATGTATCAAAAATGACACATAGAACCACAACTAAGGATGTATGGGATAAATTTAATAGAGTGAGAGGATATAGAGCGCAAGGCAGAAATGCAGTGTTAGATGACAGAGAGAATGGAGGTGTCTTTTTACAAATGATTACGGACGTACGTAACAATTTGAGTGATAGGTATGAAGTTTTGCTACCTGATAGTGAAAATGAATTTATGAACGATATGTGTAAGGAGTTTGAATGGGAAGAGTTCCGAGGGGTTTTAGAAACATCCAAATCTACTACCCCCGGAACCAACAGAGTGAGTTATAAAATGATTAGTAGATTAGAATTCGAAGCCAAGGCGGCCTTGCTTCGAATTCTCAATCAAGTATGGATGAGTATTCAGATACCGGAAAAATGGAAGGAAAGCAGAGTGGTACCTATTCCTAAAAGGGATCGGGATAGGAATCTGGCAACAAATTACAGGGGAATATGTATGTTGAATGTATTTGTTAAAATTGTGAATGGTATGATGAAAGGTCGTATAGATAAATTTGTGAATGAGGGAAATTTGTTGCCGGAAACCACCTTTGGGTTTCGTCACAACCACTCTGCTAATGAGTGTGTAGAAAAGTTTGTGTGGGAAGTACAAAAGGAAAATAAGTATGTTGTGGCGGTATTTTTGGATATAGAAAGGGCATATGATTACGTGGTTCCAGGGAAACTTTATCAAATCCTTATGGACTTGGGGTTTCCTTGGAAAATTTGCAAATGGGTGTATGAGTTCATGAATGAGAGAAAGTTAGTTTTATGTGGTAGAGGGTATAGGTTGGAAGGAGCGGTGACTATCGGCCTCCCCCAAGGCAGTAAAATCTCACCGACTCTCTTCAACCTGTATACGAGCTCGATACATAGGTGTAACTCCTCGGGCAAAGTCATTTTGCAATTTGCCGATGACTTTGTCCTGATGGGTAAGGGGAGTACCATCGGGGAGGCCTTGAGTCGGGCTCAAGAATGTGTGAATCAGGTAACCGAATGTTTGAGTGAACTGAATTTGAGAGTAAATTCGAGTAAATGTTGTAGTATGGCTTTTAGAACGAATCGGATGGTTGATGTGCGAATGTATAATGAGAGAATTGAGTGTGTGAAATTGACTAGGTATTTGGGAATCTGGATTGACAGAAGAATAAGTTTCAAAGTGCATATGGAAAAATTGGCCGATAATTGTAAGAGTAGATTGAACGTGATTAAAAGGGTGAGCAAACCGAAATGGGGAGCTCAGCCGGGTGTGACTGATATGTTACGAAAGGCGTTAGTGTCAACTAAAATTGCGTATGGAATGAGTATATATGGTGATGGGTCCAAGGTTGGGTTTAAAAAGTTGATGCTTGTGGAGAATGCGTGTGCTAGAGTGGTATTGGGAGCGATCAATTCGACACCAATACACACTCTGTGGTCTGAATTGGGTGATTCGCCTCTTAATTTTAAGAGGGAATGGATCACCGTGCGAGAGACTGTGCGAATGTTAACTAAGGACAATAAATTAGTGAATGAAATGAAAGAGAGATTGCAAAGAGGGACGGTTTACAAAAAGACAATAAGATCGCTGGTAATCTTGGAAAATATTAACATATTCTCCAAGATTCGTCCGGCAAATCCGAAAGTCCCTCCGAGCAATCTAATAGTGCGGTTGAAGTTTGGTGACACAACAAAAGCAATGATGAATGAGTTATCGGTTAAGAGCGAATTTTGCAAAATGCGAATGAATTATGTTGCACATGTGGAAGTGTATACAGATGCTAGTGTAAATGTTGATCGCGTAGGTGTGGGAATTTATATTCCTTCAATGAGGAAAGAGAAAATGGTAAGAGTGCATGACAGTATCTGTATAATGAATGCAGAATTGATAGCGATTATGGAAGGGATCAAGTTGGCAATGACACAAGGGAGAAGGAGAATAGTGTTATTCTCTGACTCCCGGAGTGGGTTGGAATTAATTAGTAAGGGTGGGGGAACTCATGGCAATGTGTATGTGGAAATGCTATATAAGTATCTTCAATCTTATGGGAGGGAGGTCATCCTTCAATGGATACCTTCACACCTACAGATTGAAGGTAATGAAAGAGCCGATATGCTTGCGAAACGGGGTTGTTTGATTGAGGATGTAAACGAATATGAATTCATGGATGCCAGAGACGTACTTCGCATGTTTCAGATGAATCTGTGGAGAAAATGGGAGAGAGAGTTTGTTGAAAAATGTCAGGTGAAAGGTAAGAAGTACTTTGAGTTGGTTAGGTCTCCTTTGAGGCAACCGTTCTTTAAGGTGCTCAAAGGAGATACTAGAATGTTACGAACTATGGAACGAGTGAGATTGAATCATGGAAATTGGAAAGAATGTTTGAAGAAACGTAATTTGGTTGTGTGTGAATTATGTGAAAGCTGTTTGGTTGTGGAGGACATCGAACATTTGATTCTGAAATGTTCTGCATTTAACCAGAGCAGACAAATGTTCGATGTTCTATTGAGTGCAAGTAGTTTGACTGAATTATTACGAATGGGAATGAACGTATATAAGAATATGTATGAATTTATTAGAACAAATCAGATAGAAGTGTGAAAGGGGATCGATGTGTGCTAGGTGAATGACAAGAAATTAAAATTAAATTATTAGTAGTATGGTAAAAAATGTAAACAATTAAAAATTGTAAATTTTGAAACGGGCCATATGGCACCAAATTTTTGGAGCTAGTGCCAAATAAATAAAAAAAAAAAAAAAAAAAAAAAAAAAGATTGATGTATGTACCTGAATTATTATATAATAAGCTTTAGTTTCTTTCTTCGTCAAATTTTAGGAACCTATCTCCTTCGAAACCTTCATACATATTTATATCAAAGATAATTTTCAATTTGCGTTGTTTCACTTTGAGTCGCTATTGTTGTGAACCTAACTGTGACGCAAATCGGAGTCATAGTTTGGTAGATAAGGTTTCAACCAATTTATGTAATCGAGTGAAAACCCAATTGCGAATAAACTCTGGAGTGCTTTATGATGACAGGCGAAATCAAATGCTTTACTGAAATCGGTCTATGCTACTTCAACTTGATGGTGTTTTTCTATCTCGTTAATTATTTTACTGGTGAATTCAACCAGATTAGTTGATGTGGATTGGCCATGATGATGAGGTTGATATTCCTTTGTAGCATGTGATGTCATATCGTTTACCAGATTTAAAAATTGGTGTAATTTTTGAAATTTTCCATTTTTCGGAAAACCCTTATGTACTCCTTCAGAATAGAAGAAGGTATATTGTCAAGACCACTACCGTCTCCAAATCACAGGAAGATTAAATTTGCCAAAAATTAAAAGATCCATGTTAATTAAAATCTGGTAAGTGCCAATTTGACTGTAAGGAAGCAAACAACAACCCAAAATGTAAATCATTGAACAGTCAAATTTAGCATTCACCGCTATAACTACCCTTCTGCCGATTGAATTCGATTTGAGAGTAGGTCAATCTGTACGGTAAACATTAAGATCCGATGTAGTGTTCGTTGTTGGCAAAGTAGTTATTCAAATTGGTCTCCGTTAAAGCCAGCTCTCGAATTTAAAAAAATGATTGTCGCGATTTGGTAGGACTACACACCACACCTTACATTTTGATAGTAAAAAAACAAGCACTTTAGTTTTTTGATACAGAATTAAAGTTGTTGTTATTATTCCACAAATCCACAAATTCCTGGAGGAATTTTAAGTCAGGCCACGTAGGCTCAGGCTAAACGTAGTTTCCGGAACGGTGATTTTTAAAGAGGCTGCACAACCTCTAGACCGTAATATATTCCTACATTTAATCAAATTGTGACCATCGAGAATATTGTCCTTAGTAAAAAACGACTTCACGTGACTCAGAACATCGGTGTGTGTTGTAGAGGTACTAAGTGTGGAGGCAAAATCGTGTTTAGGTCTGTAGTCCGAGTTAGGCGTCTATACTTTGTATACTGTACACCCAAACAATGCAGAATGCTGTTACTTGCGATTACTGTTAATCAACGTACGTGGACCGGCATCCTTCTAAGAATTGAAATGAACTGCTTCCCATCCAATCCTAAAGATCTCCTGAGTAAAATACAAAGTCTACATGATTGAAGAGATAAATCGTTTTCGTGCAATGAATCAAAATCATGGAAATTCAATTCACACCAAACGTGTATAATGAGACATTGGTTTCGATTGAGGGCTTTAGTTTGGCAATCGCTAACGGCCGTATCGATCTTCAAAAGACATTTTCGAGTAAGATTTGCAACGAGAAACACAGTTCGACGTCGAAGAATTGGGTGTACTTATTCAAACGAATCTTCCGAAACTGATTCCAGAACGCTTAGCGTATGACAGAATTATGCATGCAATTACAAGCCAAAATGACGGAGGCGCCCGGAGGCACTGGAAAAAATTTTCTCATTTCACTTATTTTGGCAACTCATCAACTCGATCACGAAAAAATGTTGCACTCTCAATCGCATCATCTGGAATTGCGGCAACTCTTTGGATGGTGGTCGAACAGGAAATTCAATACTGAACTTGCGGTTGAATAAGCAAATTAACGAGATTCCAACATGCTATATCAACAAAAAATCTGAAATGGATAAAGTACGGCAATCATTGGGAATGATGTTAAATGACAATCGATGAATCTACAAAATGTATCACATTGCCAACAAACTTCCGTAAAATCACAGACGAATTGGTTTACAAAGTTTTCCAAAATATCGCACAGAATTACAAAAATCATCAGTAACTCGCTCTCCCTCGAGCACAGGGACAATCACTACAAATGTGTGGACTAAATTGGGAAAATCCATGCTGTGAGCGGCATCTTCTGCTTGGAAAGTCTTCTGATTTAATTATGTGCGTACCAGACGGACAAACAAAAAATATTGTGGACCCAAAAGTACTTCAATAAACAGAATTAAAACACAAACACCTCCTTTCTTTAAGTGGTATTGCTATACATCCGAGTACTCGTACTAAATATAATATCGCACGCATTATACACAAAAACATTCATTTATTATAATTATTATAATTCTGGCGTTCTGGTAAAATCTGTTAAGCTTAGAAAAGTTAACATGATATAAACTTTAATATTTCTAAAATGGCTTAGAGCTGGCTTAGTACTCATGCATAGTGAGAATTTCCAGAAGTTTCTGATTTGGTGAAATAATTCGCCAAATCGATAAGTTCTTGATTTGTACTATAGGTACAAAGGAAGAGTTGAATTTTTGTAGTTTGATCGTTGCACCCTGATGAGTAGATCAACTTTTTATCAGTACTAAACCGAGCTGCCAAGAAGAGACCTAAGGAAGTTCTCATTTTTGTAAGGATTTAAGTACCCTGGGGTTAAAAATGGGTGGGGTGTGAATTTTTCTACTTTTTGTGGCAGATATATTGTGAGTAAACGGCCTCTTTGTTTTCTATGACTAAAAAGTCGTAAACATTGTATCAATCGGGGATGGTATTGTCGATATTATAGTACTTTTTTGATACTTTGGCTTTATGAAAAGTACTTCGATACTTTCGAGTGATTTTTAGTATTTTTGAGAAAATGCTAGAAATGCCACTTGCAATTTAATTCGAGACAACTTCTGTAGAATAAAAGAATATAAATAACGCAAATTCAATGGGTTTCATTTAGAGATCAGGGTGTTCAACAACTCTAACTTCTATGACTAAGAAATTTAATCAGTTTTATGATTAAAGCTACTAACGTAGTTTAATATTTGGAGCCAAGTGTAAAGGGCCTCTTGAATTGGATATGAAGCCCAGTATATTGGTCTGAGTGATCACTAAATTTTGTCCCTTTAGCGGTTAATTATTTTTGCTTATATTACTTCAGAATTTCTCATATAAAAAGATCACAAAATCGCCTTTCTTTCCGTAATCCCTAGACAAACAGAAATTCATAATATTTTGGTATCGTTATATTTCGGAAAATTCAAAAATATAAACAATTTCACGAGACGAGATTTTTCGATCCCAATATGTAGTTGCGAAAGTCGCGTGATTTTCAGACACAAGGAATTAACGACCTTAGTCTATGTATCTAATTAATTATGAATCCAGAAAGCTAAAATTTTTGCAGCACTTTTAACAACGGTAATTTGTGCGTTAAGGTCTTGGAAGAGGTTATATTCGATTGCGTCAGCTGTTAACTCCAACGTTAACCGCTCAGATAAAGCCAATGGAAGTTTCAACTATGCAGTGAGTGTTCAAACAAATGCAATAATTATTTTTGAAGTCCCAACTTCCAGGATTAGCAATAATAATGCCGAATAACGTGAAGCAATAAAAAGATTTAATTACAAACGAGCAATGCCCATGGTCTACAACTGAAAAATGCAGTTTAATTCCTCAAATAAAATCGAGCGTTAAGATTAGCTGAGTTTTAATGCTTTTCCTGAAATGTTTTCAATAGCAGTACCAGAGACACTCAATAACTGCTTGCCAAACATAAAATGGTTAAATATTTCTTTTAAAATGGGATTGTTGGTTGCTTCTGGTTTACATTGAAATAAACTCGAAGAATCCAAATTAATTAACATTGTGATAGATTTGCAAGAACTGCTTGAAATATTGATTTAACTCGCGGTATGCCAATCGCATTGTGTAAGAAGGCATTAATTTAAATTGCGGTCCTTCATAATGCTACTTTGATGTGAGCCCAGTACAAAAGTACTTTCAATCTGGATTCAGTATTATGTTCCTTAAAAATTCTTCAGTACTTTTAATTTCTTGCCAATATCAACCCTGATATGAATGCCATTCAAAATAATATTTTGTCCGAAAAGCCGAAAAAAATCTTAAATACTTTAATATTTCTTGCATCTCGGAGTGGGCTAAATTAATTAATGGGTGGGCAAAATTCATGAAAAAGGGGGACATTCTGGTGTAAACTATTTTGCTAAATTAACAATTAAAAGCGGTTTACGATTAACACATTACTATTGAGGGTAGGAAAAATTCACCAAGCAGCGAGCAAAACATTTTTTTATTGGCTTGGTTTTGCCAACCATTAGTTAAAAGTTAACCTTAACATGAGTGAAATTTAAAAAATTTTATTTGGAACAGTGCGGTAGCTCAAATTTCATAAATTTTGGGAGTGGACAAAACTGTGGCATAACTTATCTCGTCTATTTTCCTAGTTTTCAAAAACCTTCTACCTAGATTATATTCGGTGCAGGCTCAAGTACTAGATTTAATTGGTTTACTAAGTTTGGAATCCCCCCCCCCCCAAATGCTTTCATTCCATACAAGATCGTATAAAACCAAATTTCACTCTGCAATTCAACATTGGTAACACTTTCCAATAAAACGTACACAGATCTGCTTAGACATATAGTTAAAAGGTGTAACCTGTTTTAATTTGCTAAGCCCATCAAAATAATTGATTGCAAGCAACGAAAAAAATATTTTTCCCGCCGTATAGGTGGTGTGCGTCTGGTTAAGGCCAAATTCGCTAAAAATTAGATTTAATTGATTTCACATTTATTACAATTAAATTTTTATTTTATTTTCGTTTATTATTATTTATAATACTCAATTTTTATAGCAAAATATAAATCATAAATTTTAATAAAAAAAAATTTTTTAAACAAATTAAATTCATAAATCAATTTGGTATTATGTGTGTGTGTGTGTGTGTTGTTACCATACCACAGATCGTACAACGAAATGATCACCAAAACTTTTATGTTTATGCTCGATTGGGATCGGAATATACATTATCTGGTCCAAAAATGTAAAACATTTAATTTCCAATTATTATTATTATTATTTTTATCTTATACACAAAACTTATTTAAGGAATCAAAAAATTCCAATAAATAATTCGATTATTATTTTCATGTGCTTAGAGGTTGTGCGCTTACCATAAACCTCATAACTACATATAGACATATTTTATGTACCTTTATATGCGTTCGTTCGGTTCATCATCAAACATTATTTTTTTTTTTTGTATTATAAATGATCGACAATAATGATTTGAAATATAAAAAAAAAATAAATTGAGAATCGATCGAAGATATATAATTTAGAAATATTTTAGAAATAATATTTGTATTTTATTTATTTTAAATGTACTAAGTAGACGTATTGAATGTCTGTGCATGCCAGGTCTAATCTAGTTATGTAAAAAAATAAAAATTAATTTTATTTTATGATTAAATTAAATTATGATCACGTGGCTCCTCTTATATAAATAGAGAGATCGCACGTTGAGTACAGGTGGTGTGCGTATAACACCGCACTCGGGCTTACCATCAAACTTTGCCACAAGGCGTCTGGATTATGTGATGTGCGGAAAAGCGTTATACGAGGCTTCCCTGTTTTAATATTCTCTCGAATTATTCTCGGTGGTTACTTACATGCTACATGTATATTATGGTGAATGAATGACTCACAATTTACTTTATTTTATTTTGATGATGATGAATTTAATTTAATTAATGTGGTTGGATTTATTTTTATTTCATGTTGTGTGTTGATGGTTAAAGTGAGAAATAGTAATTTGAAAATAACATAAAATTAGAACAAGAAATTTATTTAAACTCTTAAAAATAATAATTATAAATTTTGTCGGAATTCACGAAATGTTGATGATTTAATTTGGGTGATTTTGTTATGGGTGTAATGCGATTGATTCGGTTTGAATTCGTGCAATACCATATAATTGATAATTTTACTGGGGATGTTGCACAACGACGTAAATTTCTATGAAATAGCGACAAAGAGTACTAATGTTTAGTTACCAAAACTGCAAATTCGAGTGTCCGCCACGCCAACCGGAACCAAACTATGCAAGTTGATTGAGTCGATGTGTTAATTTTTCGGCCGGAGCCAATTCTATGGACAACATATAAACTTACAGCCGGAATCATCTGAAGTCAGTATGAACAATCCGGGTCATTGCACAAAGGACACAACGTATCTTAGGTCATTATGTAAGTTTAGCGGAAACCAATACTGTGTCAGCCAAAATATATCAAGCGACTCGGAACTAGATAATCTGTCAGCTGGAACCATAATAACGGCTACTGGAAAAATATAAACCCAGCGGGAACCATAGAACCTGAAACCAAACCATCTATGGCACAAGTAACACAATACATCATTGAAGCTTGCACTATCGGTTTTAAACGGTTGCGCAACATATATCAACAACAGGCGGCACACAACTTTAGCACAATAACACAATGCATTGTACATAACTAACTTTTCAGCCCATTTGAAGCATACACAATGAGCACGGTGTTTTTGGACCAACCCACCCGTGTCCACTTTACCAGTCGGAACCATATAAAGCACGAAAGAAGAATTTTAGCAGCCTAAAACATTTAAAGCCTGCACAACGAGCACGACGCATTTCGTACGGCTGTACAATATGGTAACAGGATATTACTTCCCGGACAAGATCCCCGGCCCATACCCCCTCCACCCACACCCAACTATTACCCCAGGAAATTTTAACTCCGTGTCACTTCCTCCGATTGTTACGTTGGGTATTTTAAGAAATTGATCATTTGTATGAGGCAGAATATATTGTTCAACGATATTTTTCGATTTTGGAGCATCATTTGACGAGAAAATCCACCTTTAAAAATACTCCAACCGTCATAAATATTCACATGGATATTTTGAGAAAATATTCATAATAACAGACATGCTTAAGTGATGGCCCAAATTTGGGTAATTTTCTATGACTTTAGACAAAAATTATTTTCTTCTTTTCTCTTATTATTCTCTAGTTGTTCAACAAGACATAGAGAATACCCATGAAAATTTACATAACGATTGGGGCATTTTTAGAAAGCTGTCAGTATATATTGTTCAAGAGTACTTTTCGCATATTTAAATCACTTCGAAATCCGAAAAATGTAAAACAAATTGTGTTAAGGCAGAATTAATCGAAATTATTCATAATGACGGGAGGTAATGTCCTGGGGGATGGATAATGGCTGGGGTAATGGGCTGAAGGTAATTGGGCGGGAATGGCGGGTGTATTTTCCGGGAGGGTCATATCTGACGGGATAAAGTTCTAGACCCTTACAATATACAGTGCTGGGAAAAAAAATTGGGCAAACATATTTTATTGCAAATTGGAGTATTTTTCTGCTAAAATTACAAAACTTTTAAAAGCAATTGGCTTATTGTTTCATTTAAAATACATGTATGACGTAATTTTTTGGAAAAAAAATTTACCTGCAATTTAGGGGCAAAACCCCGAAAAATGCCAAAATATTCAAATACGTTGATCGGAGTTAAAGTGATGCAACAAATTAAGCATCTATTTTTTAATTTTTTTTGTTTTTTATTGGTTTATAGAAGTTCTATCTTTAATATTAATATTTTGTTTGACCGCCATTTGCTTTTATTACAGCGGTACACCTCCGATTCATTGAATATGATAAATTTTTCAAAGTCGTAGGAGGTATGAATTCCCAAATCGTCATCAACAAACTTTTTAAAGCTTGAATCGATTTTGGGCGCTTTCTTGCTGCTTCTAGCTTCATTATAGACCAAATATTTTAATGGGATTTAAGTCTGGACTATACGGGGGCCAGATCAACACATCGATACTTCTATCTTTGAAGTACTTTTTTACCTTTAAATGAAGAGAAAAAAAACAAGTTTTTAACAAATTATTTATGTTTATCTGAAAGGTAATTTTTTTATTTACAATTCAAAATTAATAACTCACAACTTTGGCGGTACGGCACGGAGCGTTGTCCTGTTGAAAAATAAATTTGCAAGTCCCGCCAAAAAGCTTTTACACAGAAGGCTCAAATTCGTTGTGTAGGATCTGCAGATAAACAACTGCAGTAATGCTGGAACTAAGGAAGCACAATCGACCGGTTTCATTTCCAGAAAAGCATCCCTAGACCAGAACTCCTTCATTTTTCGGTGGAAGTCTTAATGGACATTCGTTGCTAAGCCTCTCGCCCTGTTTTCTTCTTACGAGAATTCTTCCATCTCCAACATGCAGCTTGAATTTTGATTCATCGGCGAAAATCACATCATTCCGCATCTCTGGAGTCCAAAACACATGCTCCTGGGCCCATAGCAACCGTTTTTTTTCACTAGTAATGTGAACTTAGGCTTCTGGACTGGTTTAAGTGCTCTCAAACCAGCTTTATCAAGTCTTTTTCTCACTAAGCTGGCTGAAATTTGTTTTTCCATTGCTCGCTCATCATCCCGTCTTATGTCCGATGAAATTGTAAAACGGTTCCGACGAGATTGTAATATTATGAAACGATCTTCCACTAGCGTTGTCTTTCTGAGCCTTCAAGAGCCTTTCTTTCTTTGTGTACTGCCTATCTCTCGCATTTTTTTAATATTCCACGCGACAGTATTTTTAGGAAAGTTTAATCTTTCTGCTATTTTACTCGTGGTTAAATTTTCTCTCGCCAAAATCAACATATGCTTTTACACTGTTCACTAACTTCTCCCATTTTTTTAAACTAAAATTGTCCTTTATGCTTTATTTGACTAGGATCACTTACATGATACCTGAATCTTACAAAATATGCACTATTAATACTCAAAAAAAAATTACAGGCAATAAAACATCTGCACCCTAATGACGGCCAAGAACGGTAGGCGTAAAATAAAATAATTGCTTGACCAATTTTTTTGCACATCAGTTGCGGGGTTGTACCGGTGTAATTAAAACAAAAGGTGGTCCAACAAAATATTAATATTAAAGATAGAACTTCTATAAACCAATAAAAAACAAAAAAAAATTAAAAAATAGATGCTTAATTTGTTGCATCACATTAACTCCGATCAACGTATTTGAATATTTTGGCATTTTTCGGGGTTTTGCCCCTAAATTGCAGGTAAATTTGTTTTCCAAAAAATTACGTCATACATGTATTTGGAATGAAACAATAAGCCAATTGCTTTCAAAAGTTTTGTAATTTTAGCAGAAAAATACTCCAATTTGCAATAAAATATATTTGCCCAATTTTTTTTCCCAGCACTGTATAGTGGTTAACTGAAAACTTATAAAACTACCCAAAGTGTAATGGTCCGGATTGTTCCCAATGATTTGAGAAAATATTACAATAAATTTATATAATTTAAATTATTGTCCTTGAGAAAATTATTTCTTTAATAGTTGAAATTGATTATTGATCAATTATTAGTGAATTATTGGTTAATTTTTTATTAAGTAGTTTTAAAATTGTTTAAGAACATTAACTCATATTTGAAGTTTTGGTAAATAATTCAACTTCAGAATCACTCCACTCGCTTGCGGCGTTGTCGGTTCCTATACTACCGGCATGTCTATAGAATGCCGCTCGAACCCTCATCGAGGTTATTTCTGCAAAAAAAACCTCGGGAAGAAGGACCGAAGTAACCGCCTATATTCTCGTGAGAGCTATAACGAAGTCGATAGCTCCTATAAATCAGCTAGTTCCAAAAATATCCGCTAATTTGGTTTCATCTTTAAAATGTAGCAATTTAAGAAGGAACGTTAGGTTATATCACTACTATTCCTCATATTTCTGGCAGTATACGAATACCACATCGGCAACACCCGAATATTCGGCTTGCTTGTCGAAGCTCAAGCTTGGCCAAGTGGTCCCAATGATTTCTTCTATTTTGGGTTATCATAGCGGATTCATGTTTATCACCAGAACCCAATTTCCTTGCGTTTTTCCTTATACACTTTCCGCTACGCTTTCCGCTTTCCGATGTGCCTCAGCTGCAGATTTCTTCAAATTAAAGAAGTAAAAGTTCTCGCAAATGACGCTTATTCGGCTCAAAACTCGAGTTGTTCACAAGAAATAAATTATATAATGCTGATACAAAATCGCTACTATTTTAAGGTTCATCTGAAAAAGCTACTGCCAATCTGAACGTGAAACCTTCATCTATAAATATCGCATAATTCGATTCTGCCTAAAAGCCTACAAAAAATAAAAAATATTGAATTAACTGAGGCTCAAAAGAAAGCTAGGATCGCAAAATCTAAGGTGGAACTCTCTTGGAACGATGGAGATTTAATTTCTAAATGGAAAGATGTTCTTATTACAAGACGCTGATAAAAAGCAGAATGATCGTGTGTATGGTTAGTGTAATTGTAGAAACGTTCCACTAAATAAATTATCTGTGCAAAGTTTCAAAATGTTTCAACTGGGTTTGAGGAACAGTTTCAGAAAAATGAAAGTTACCGCTGCTTTTTATCGAAAGTATAACGAATTCCTAAAACTAAGTGTGTTTCCAGGATTATTGGATTTAATGGGTAAAACAAAGTGCCATGAAATTCTATGAAAAAGCAAAACCGTAAGAATGACAAAATTAATAATTGGATTTTAGCTGCCTATCCAACTCACAAATTTTATGAGGTACTAATGTTTACCCATAAGACAACATCTGAACGTAAGTTAATCAAGCCACTGGATTGGAAAGGGAGGGTCCATTGCATAGTAACCGCGGTCTCCTGATTTATATCCTTTAGACTTATGTGGGGTTATTATAAGGAGATGGTTTATGAAAGAGTAAACTAGACCGATTATGAGCGGCGACAACGTATAATTCGACGGATTAAGCAAAACTGTATACGGCGATGCCAATTAAGTATTTTGGCAAATGGTGGGCACTTCGTACACTTATAATATTTAAAATTAATAAAAAAAATTATTTTATTCATTTTGTTTTATTTCTAACACTAACTATCGATTTTAAAAATCGAAATTTTGTTTGAGATAAAAATTTTTTTGAGAAACAAAGAGACTTTATAAAGCCATTGTTTTTATTTGACAGAAGATAATACAGACAATTCCAAAATAATGTTATTGGAAAGGTACACTCTTCTAGATCTTATTAAAACAGAAAGTTAAACAAACGAAATCTTGTTTTTTTTAAATACTTTTGCACCATCAACAATTCTAAAAAACTTTACTTGGGTGTTTTTATTGGATATGAGCTCCCCTATCACCCTTCTTCATTTGATTGTCCAAGTCTGGGACACCATGTGTATACCCAACTCACCATCGATTTGGCGAAGATTATGTTTACATGCTAAGTTAGGTGTCAGCAAGCCGGTACATTGGAAATTGAAAAGGGGTTTTAAATGCAGTTTATAAATGATTTTGAAAGGAGAGCAAGGAACCATACACCAATATTTCCTTTTGCCGAGCTAGTTTATAAAATGTATTTCGCGACTTACATTTTATTTAAAAAAAATTATTTAGTTAATCTGCAACAAATGAGAAACTAACAAGGTTGATGACTCACAAAAAATCATTTCGCTAATCGCCCTTCACATATTTTTAAGTGATGCAAAATTCGAACATCGTACATCAATATCGTTTGACTAGAACTTCATGGAAGAAAAGACTGAGAATGCTTTAATATTTGCACCATGTCTTAATGAATGTTTGCTGCATAGTTACTAAATGACAGATAAATGATTACGTAGTTATATGTGCTATTCTAAGTTCATTACTCTTTTGAACAGGTCATCGCTTTGTTTACTTTGGCTAAGCGAACTGCCAATAAATTATAGAGTCGCTAATATTGACCATCGCTTTTTATGCTTCAAAGTCTCCATCTATCTTTCTATGGCAATTAATTTTCATTTGTAGAGGTCAGTTACGTTGGCGTAATGTCCGAAGTGCTAATTTTTGCAATTCTAATTAAACTTTAGATGCAAGAAGAGAATCTACCATGACGAATTTTTTTTTGCATTCCTTATTACCAAAGTGTAGAAATTTTTTACGTCATCTGTTACGGTTTGCTAATGTGTTTAATGGACTTGAACAGTCTCATTCCGTATCACTTCCAGTTAGTTTCGTGGTCCATCTTTTAGGCGGCAAATATAACACTAAAAGCTTTTACGATATATATTTATATGACTTAGGGAGGAATAACCTTGACGTGAATGGCTTTCTCACATAAATGTGTACACAATATATAAAATAACTATATGTTGCGTAACTTGGGTGTTTAATGTCCACAACCTGTTCAACAAATCTTGAATACAAAAAAAAATGAAATAAAATAAAATTCATTCAACAGATCTTAAAAATTCTTTCCTTTTTGTTGTATTCTAATTTTCACTAATTTTATTATTTTTGTAATTAACACCTCGCGGTCAAGACGTCATATAATAATAATAATTTACCCATGTAAAGTTATTTACTACCCAGGTATACACATAAGGTTTTATTTTTTGGTTCAGTTCATAATATATGAAACCGTTTTATATATGCTAGAGACGTATAGGGCACTCTAGCTATATACCTCCTCTAATTTCGTACGAGACCAACGCATATAACATAAAAATTGTTTCATTCTAATTATTATTTATTATTATTTATTTTATTTTAATATTTTTTTTTCTTGACACATTCATGCTAATTAATAATATAAAAAAAAGAATATAAGTTACAAGAACAAAACTAAGAAGATGGTATCTAGGTATTTAAATTAAAAACTAAAATACTGTTTTTTTTTATTTTAATTTAGTTTAGTTTAGTTTTCTTTCCTTTTTATAATTTTTAAGTTGTTTAAACAAATAAAATTAAAAATGTTTAGCACACAGAAATGCTACTGAAATGAAAAATAAACATCATCTAACGTGTTCATATATATCGATGCCGGATAAACCGAGTCGTCTGTGTGTTTAAAAAAAATGCGAGTAAATAACGATTTATTTTGTTGATCAAAGAGAAAAGGTTCATTGATTTAATAATGTATGTAATTGGAATTTTATTGCCGTCGGAACTGCTCGATATTTTAGTTAATGTGTGGGTAGAGATTTGAAGTTTAGGCTGCTTTTGATTTAAATTTTATCAATTTTGACGTGTTGGGTTGCGCTTTTAGAAGGTTGAGTTCTGCTTTTTTACTCCACAAGCCGATTGCCCCGTGTCAGTCGTGCCGAATGTTGAATAGTTGCTTTATTGGATTGAAGTATGCCAGCCGGGAAAATTTACGTTTAAGGCCCGATTAAAAATAACAACGTGGTCGATTTTCATAGCTAAGACGCAATAAATATTGCTTATTTTTTCTAAGAGATGGCGTGAACAGTATGATTTTGAACTTTTCATTCAAATTGTATGATTCCTTTTTTTACATTTTTATTTTTTATCTTTTATCATTGAAAAATTCATTCCCGTGCAGCTACTTTTTATAAAGTAATCACTTTGTAGCAAGTACATGAGCACATACTTCAAACCATTAATATTTTAAACACTGTTGGGCATTTTACTTTATAATACAAATGTTTCATAAAGCTAACATCATAAATATTATTTATGCATCTGTAGATCTGTTACCATCTGTTTTCGTTCTGAGCAAGCTCTAAATAAACGTTTACTGACATCTAGCTACATTTGAGAAAGAAAATAATTTAAAAGTGTAAATTATTTTTTGTAGCGTAATAATTACGTGCCATCTAGTATCAAATATGTAGCACTTTACAAGGTTTCTTCGTAAATGTCAAACAATCTAGTAAATGTCAAATACCTTTGAAGTGCCGACCTAAACGCCTATTTAGATATTATGAAAGCTCCTTGAGGCTTATTCGCCCTTCGTGTTAAATTTTATGAGGATCAAAGCAATCCTAAGCAATATACACTAGATGTATATAAATTAACATTGTTGATGACACAGCACGATGCCAAGAAGGCTGGTGCTGAATTTGTGGAGCAAACTGAGTTTCACTTTTCTCGGGACAAAAGACACAATTTGATGGTGTTAATCAACGAAAAATATTTACATTCTCTGCTAAATGCCTGCCCATGTTAGGATACGAGAAAAGGATTAATTTCATGATACCGGGTATCCAATACTAGTAGTCTGAAAAAGATTCCAAAATCGATTTAGGCGATAGCCTGGCCAGCCAATGTGAAAGAAAAACTCTAAACGTCCGAAAATAGCACGATAATGAAATATTTTTTTTACAAAACACGTATTGGGGACTACGAATTGGAAGTACAAATTTTATACAAATGCGTTTCACAGACGACTTTTGTGAAACTTAATTAAATTTTGTTTCAAGCTCGACAATTTTCTTAGTCTCATAATATCTGGCTGTAATAGTTCTCTCCTTTTGATGGTAATCATACGAATGAAATATCCTAGAATTTATCAAATTTAAAATTAGGTAGTACCAATGTTTTCGCTTTTCAATGGGCGAATTTTTTCGCCTTAAGATATTGAAAATTTATTTTTAATTCGGTTTAATAAACTTTTAGTGGTGTTCGTGTTAAATAGTTTCGACATAAAATGTTTTTTAGAAAATCGGCCACAAGTGGATATTCACTGGGACACAATTCAATATTGGGTCTATTTTTTAATTCAACACGAGCAAGGAAGCTTGCCCTGAAGCTTTTCCCACCATGCCGATGATCAGCCAGGTTGGGAACCCATGTAAAAATAATTGCCCAGTCCTGAACCACAATTGTATCCGATTCTCGTGGGATCAATTATGGAATCTAACAAAATAGGATTAGGCATTCGGCCTTCCGTGTCTTGGACAGACTGGTTTCAGTCCCGGAGGAGCAATGGACGGAAGAACAGAGGAAATGTGTTAATTGGAGAAAGAGTTGCATTGCCGAAGAGAGTAATGTACGCAAGGAGGACCTTGGGTCTAAAAGACAGAGGTCTAGCGAAGAGGAACATGGAGATCTGGATGTCGAGAGAAAGCGGGCCAAGCTCCATGTGGGAATGTCGCCAAAGGGGCATAAGCTCTTCAGCGATATTGTGAAGAAGGAGAGGTGGTGCTAGCCGTCGTGGACGAGAGCCATGAGGAGGCGAGCATCACTAGAGAAAAGTAGAGGTTGGTGTTTAATCTACTGAACATAGTTTTTCTTTAAGTCCTTGGACAACATCCGGGACTCCAGCCAATTTTTTAGGGACGCAGGTTGTATCAACAACGGCTGAAGCTGACCGCGTGTGTAGATCAAAGATCGGCTAATTATGGCCAGGAGCCAAGCCTAGGCAGTTCCGAAGGAGGAAATACCTAGTAAACCTAGGGCAATGGTCTGGATTCCCACGGAGTCGGTTTACCTGGCTGAATCCCTGAGGATTATCCAGGTTTACCATCCTGGTCTTCCGACGGGTAACTAGCGGATTGTTAAGCAAGAGGAACCCAAACGCAGTTTCAGATTATTCAATATGATAATCAATAAGGAATTCTTGACTCCCCTGTCAAAAACCAAAGGGGTTATACACTTTGGCTTCGGCTCAATCACTCTTAAGGTGTTTAGGAAGGAGAAGGTCGGGGTTAAACCGAGCACTGCGCGAAACATCACAGCTAGTGGCGAATGCAAGTGAGGGGTTAACTAGGGATCTTAGGGATCTACTGTCTCTAGGCATGGGAAAGGAGGAAACATCGGACTCTCAGGAGGGAGATGTGAGCCTCCTTAAGTTTAGGGACTGTGGAGGCTGTGAGACGGAGGATACCGTCGATTCCGTCGGGTCCAACTAACCAACGTAACACAGCTGTCGTGATAAGGTGAGTAAATACTGTTACAAATGATCAGGTTTGTGCAAGTAAATTTACATCACACCAAGGCTGTTCGGCGGCGCTACTTCTCAGACTTGCTAAGTCAGGGGATTGATTCAAGGTAGAACTATGAGATAGTTCTGATCCAGAACCTTGGATCAAAAACAACAAGATCTGTGGTCTGCGAGCGAAGAGGTACACCCTTTTACTCTTGTAGGACGGAAAAGAGTAGATCATGTATCCTGGTGGAAAATAATATAAACGTGTTTCTACTTCCGCAGTATTAAAATGCGGTCATCATTGCGGTCTGTATAGAGACGGAGGGGAGGATATTCTGGCTTGCTGACGCATACATGGACCCGGACAAGCCAATTCCACCTGATTTACCTTTAGGAACCTTTATTATTAGCAATAGACAGGAGGTTCTGGATGTTACTCTGGTCTCCGATTTTATTTCTCCTATGATCAAGGAATGGAGGGCGGCGAAAGAGCATTCCTTCTCCGACCATAGGTACCTAACGTTTAAGCTCAATCTCCATATTACAAGGGGTATTGGAGAGGTATTGGGAGGTATTGGAGAGTAGTATTCCATCTAGTGTCACAGGACTCCCCGACACTGGAAATGCGACACGGACAATATCTCTATGAGGGAATCTTGCCCATTAACAAAGCAGAGGGGAAAGCGAAAGCCTGTTTGGTGGATCTCGGTACCTGCGACGCGCCGAAAAGATTGTGGGTCTGCTTTCAATAGAGCGAAAAGATCGAGAGAAAGTCAAGACTGGGACTTTTATAAGGAATGCCTCAGAGTATACAAAAGAGAAACAAGGAAGGTTCAAAAGAATTTGTGCAGGCTTTTCTGTGATAGGATGGAAGGGGTCACGGATACCTCGTGCTTAAGAAAGATTCTCTCTACCGGTCCAGCTGTTCGAGGCTATCTGGTAAAACCGGGTGGCGAATGGACGACAGAAATTCAAAAGAACTCGGTGGTCTTACTTCCCTGGCTGGAGGTTATCTTCAAAGGATGTATGAAGCTGAGGTATATCCCGAAGAAATGGAGGGAGGCTAGAGTGATCTTCATCCCGAAAGCGGGCAGAAGCTCGTACAGCAACCCTAAGGACTTAAGACTAATATCTCTGTCATCTTTTCTGCTGAAAGTCATGGAAAGGTTGCTGGATGTTCATATTCGTTCGAGAAATTGTACCCAGAAACTGGGCAGTCTCAACCATAGAGGTAAGTTCGTGGACACGGCATTACACACCTTGGTTAGGGAAATTGAGAAGTCACTGGATTTTGAAGAATTCTCGTTAGTTGCGTTTGTCGATATCGAGGGTGGTTTCAACAACCTGAAGTTGGGGCCAACTAGAGAAGGATTGTTGCTACTTGAAATTGAATACCCAGTAACCAGGCTAGGTAGCAGAAGAGTCATAGGGGAGATGAGGGAAGTCTCCGTCAGAAAACGGATTATTCGGGGAACACCCCAGGGAGGTGTCCCCTCTCCCCTTCTTTGAGATGTAGTAATCAATGAACTACTATTGGAACTGGAGAGGGACCTATGTACAAATGGAGATGTGAAGTAGAATGCATTATCAATCACTGCGGGTTGGGCCAGCCGATGCGGATTGGGGATTAACCCACTAAGAACGGAGCCGGTCCTTTTCAATAGGAGATATAAAATTCCGGAAGTGGTTACACCAAGTCTGAACGGTAGTATGCTGGCCCTTACTGCGTTTTAAGGTAATTCTCCCCATGGAGACCGGGGTAATTAAATTCTTCACCGACGGCTCCAAGCTCGATGGTACAGTGGGAGCTGGTGTGTTCTGTGGGGAATTAAATGTAAGTCTATCTTTTCGCTAACCTGTTTACTGCAGCGTGTACCAGGCTGAAGTTATAGCGATTGAATAGGTCATGAACTGGTCCAAACACAGTGTAATATCGTTGACTGATATCACTATCCGTCTGGACAGTCGGGTGGCCATTCTTCCACTGGGTTCAGTTTCCATGGCGGCAAGGAGGGCGTTGGATTGTCACACATCTCTTAACGAGATGAGTGAACACTTCAATATCCAGTTGGTCTGGGTTCCGGGCCATTCTGACGTTGAGGGAAATTGCAGGACAGATGAATTAGCAAGGGACGGTAGGACTCTTCAACTGGAATCAGGGAGTGAATGTGTAGGAGGGCTTATGTCTGTGCTGAAAGCAGCGAGTCATAGAAAAGCAGTTGCCTTGGCAAATGCTAGGTGGCTCGACAGTCCAACTGGTAGGGTAGCGAAGCAAGTATGGCCTGAGCTGAGCTTAAAGCGATCTTAATCACACTAAGGCAGGATAACTTAAGTAGAATTGTAAGGGTACTTATCAGACACTGCCTTTTTGGAGATCATGCGAGATGGCTGGGTCTGAATGCAAATGACTTCTGCAGCTGCAAGAACGAGGAGGAGGAGGAGATTCTTGTTCACTTCCTATGCTCATGTCCTGCGCTAGCTGGCAGAAGACATGAAAGCTGTGATGTGCGAGATCTTTTACGTTACGTGAATAGCACTAGATGGGTTTAAAGAAATGTCGGATTCTGTGGTATCATAATGGGCCAAAATTGGCCTAAGTGTGAAATAGCAATCACTGAAACCTAACCTAATCCAACCTAAGGGTTGTGCAGTGCCAAATGATCCGGTGTGCATAGAGTAATATATTGTTTCTTACTTTGTACACTCTTCGTACACTGACATCCATTTCAGAGTAAAATTTGAAAATCCGAGTGTGCACTGTACAAGCCCAGTTCACAAATAAAAACGCAGTGTGCAGAGTAAAATAACTCAGGTTGAATAAAAAAAACATAGAGTAGTTTTTGAATTAAAAATAGACCCATTGTCGGAATGAAAGTATGGGACTCTCTGTTTGATCGGAAAGCAACGTAGGACCCGTAGTTTCAAGGGGAACGTTGTTTTTTAAAATAATAAAATTGGCTCTCTAAGTCTTACCGGTTACTTCTATACGATGTTGAAGTAATACATCGTTAATTAAAGAAGGGCGTTACATATCACAATTTAATTAAGAAACGGACCAACCATTTGAAAACTAACATTGCCATAAGTCCCTCAAATATCTAAAAACAGATCAAAAGAGAGTGATGGTATCCCATAGGATTGAAAATTTGTGTTGCTCATTTTCCGCGAAGGATTAAATAACTTGTTATATTACATCGCCTGAAAAGTTCCCGGTCTGACACATGGATGGTGCCACAAATTTAAAACCCATATGATTTTTAAATTCTACCAATGATTTCATGACGTTTCGATCATTCAGTTTACAAGTTACAGTTGTTTTAGTGACGCCACTTTGTTATTTTCAAAAAATTGGAAAAAAAGAATTTCGTGTGTTGATCAAACACTGTTTTTGATGGGAACAAATACCGTTCAAGCAAAGCAGTGGCTTGATAAGCGTTATCCAGACTCGTGGTGGTACAACCACCGATGATGCACCACCCTCTGAAAGCCCAAATGAGACTGTGACTCAAGAACAAATCGTTCAAAAATGACCTCAAATGAAGAAGAAAAAATTGCTCTTTCACCAAGACAATGCACCATGGCACGGGTCGATCGCAAGATTTGGCCCCCAGCGATTATTTCTTGTTTTCAGATCTCAAAAAAAGCTCCAGGGAAAGAGATTTGGCTCCAATGAAGAAGTGATTGCCGAAACTGAAGCTTATTTTGAAGACAAAGATAAATCGTTCTACAAAAAAGGCATCGAAATATTAGAGAAACGTTTAAATGCGTTTTTCCCAAAAAATTGTGCTTTCTTTGTTAGACCGGGAACTTTTCAGGCGATATTTACAGGTAATATTTTTATTCTATTTCTGTTTTTCCACGTTTGCTGTTAACTGGAAGTCTGTAAAATTTCACTAATATTTATGTCCGGAAGTAACGCTTTTTAAACAAATTTCTAAATGATATCATTAGTTTAAATGCCTTTTCCAAAAATGTGCATTGGTTGACTGTGCACTACATTCCATGAAAGGGTTTGGCCACCTCAACGATATTTCTTCAAATTTTTCCGATTAAAACAAGGGATATGAGATTCATCAATCGATGGAGCGATAACGCTCAACGTGATACACCCGTCGGGTAGCAGTTCTTCCGTGAAGTGATACTTTCTCTACTTTACTCGAGATGATTTCGTATCTCATAATTCATTCGCAATTTGTCATCTTACCGTCATTCTCAGCTCAAGTCAAACAATTAGACTCGTAGTCTAAGGACACGCAGAGTAACAAAATGCAAAACGCAGTTCCATTGGTTGAGGAACAACCCGGCAATTGAGGCAAGGCTCAAAGAACTAAGACTTTCAAGCCGTAGCCGATAACGATACAGGTTACATAACAATAAAGAGTTCAACGAGCGCTGTTGTTAGAAATCACCCAAATAAAAAAATCCTTGAGAGGCCAGTAAAATGCTGGTATCACGCCAACTTTCAAAATCCACAAAACTGTAGCATACCCTGTAAGCATACAGCGAATACAACAAAAAATACAAACGCGCGATGATTCTCAATCACGTAGTATTGAGATACGAGGGGTATGTTGGTATCACGCTAACAATAAAAATCCTAGGCAATGCCGTCCTCCATTTAAATATGGAGCGTTGACATCAAAACACCACACCGATCAATCAAAAAATGACTAAATCAGACGATCGTCGCGTCGGCAACTAACGAATTTCGACAAACGACAAACCGACTTTTATTATACGATAAAAATAAACAATCTGGACTTTCTAATCGATCTGAGATCTGACCTTTCAGTGATACCCGTCAGACATTTCAACACGTCAACATTTTTCAACTTATTAGATTTTAAGTCTAGTTTGATCAGCCGCCAATGACTCGAAAATCAATACCTCCAATATCAGACTCAAACGCCGCCCCTTCACTCATGCATTAGTTTCAGCTAAAAATGAGCCGTCCGATTATTGGCGCTGATTTTATCAACAAATTTGCATTATTTGTCTATCTTAAATGCAAACGGCTGATTGATTCAGCGACTCAGCTGTCAATCAATTCCACGACGATTAGGATCGATACATCCACTTCAATACATTATACGATCGACAACCATTTCGGTTGGTCGCAACTTAACCATTTAATGATTTTCCGTGCATCGGATCCCTCGTCTCCTGCCCTCTACGTATGGAAACCTTGTTGAAATTATCAGCGACATAATTCGGTCACAGTATCGGATCAATACGCGATACCCCACATTCAAAATTTCTCCATTTGCATGGATACTCACTCTTCTACCTCGTCGCCACTTCGAACACACAAACGTTTCAACGTTTTATCAACGAAGACATTAGATGTTGTTTTCACGTACATCGACGACATTGAAATTTTCGAAACTTTACACAAAATTGCAAGTATATCGCATGCAGTACAAGATAGCGGCAATTTGACAGCGGAAAATAAGAGATTACACTACTCGCTGCAAGTAGCAGCACCATCACAAAAGAGAATTAATTTTGTTATGTAATTGCCAGCGGAAATTTTTAATTCGTTTTGTATATCTTTTTCACTAAATTAAACATCCCAGCAGAATAAAACATTAAATGTGATCCTTAAAATGACAAATTGATTGATCTCCGAAGTAAAGGAACTCGGTAAATGAAATCTTGGAATTTAACAATATTCCGTCTTTCCGCCATTTTTAAAGAATGACGATGAAATTTGGATAGTAGTATGGATCAGGGTTTATAAAGTAAGTTTTGGACAAAATTCTAGGATCTGTTCATGCTGGAGTGAACTTGGCCTTTTCTAACCAATCCTTTTCAAAATTTAAAAATATTTCTTTAATTATTTTCAGTTTATGGCCAATATATCAGAAACTTCCACTAGTAACCAATACGTTCACCGGACAAGTGGTGCAGTGGTTAAAGCTTCGGCACTTGGACCGGGAGTTTGAATCCCATCAGAAGCTAGATGCAAATCGAATTTTCATCATCGATTACGATCGGTGATGCTAATAAATACAACTAAGACCCTCTGATGGAGTGCAGAATTCCGTGTCACGCGCCGACCCACCTTCCATGTCAATGTACAGGTTGACGTGGAGCTTGCAATGTGCAGGTGGGTATACTGTAGTTGTGTGAGTAGGTGAAGTAGGTGGGCTAATGATGTGGAGTGAATGAGTGGTATCACAATGGGCCTAAAAATTGGCCTAAGTGTGCAGTAAGCAACCACTGAAACCTAACCAATACTTTCGGTTGTTTTTCTAATAGTTTAGGTCATACTGAGCCTACAAGAACAAAATAATAAAAAACAAAACAAAAAATAAATTCTCTTTTGTGATGATGCTGCCACTTATGGAGAATAGCGTAATCTATTATTTTCCGCTGTCAACTTTCCGCTATCTTATACAGTACGTATAACACACAATCTTGTTCTTGCCAGCGTTCAAAAAGTGTTCGACCTTGATTAAGGGGATGCCTGGGATCGAAGGAAAATCAAGGAAAACATTAATTATTGGATATTCCGCACAAATTAAACATAAAAAGTTTACTAAATTTTATTTCTATTTGAGATTTACTGTGGAATTAAAACACTTTGTGCTTGAAACGGATGATGATAAAAAATGAGAAATGGCAATCGACTTTAGGCCATTCTAAAGGAAATAATTTTTCGTTATGACAATGCGCCTCATGTTAGTATACAGTCCCTGTAGAATTTAATTGAACTTGACTATGAAGTGGCTTCACCCGCCATATTCCCTGGACGTTGCTCTCTTCACCTCAACGTCTGTGAATGCCTCATTTTGGCGCGGCTGTTTTGGTTGCTATTCCGAAAGGGAAAACGAGAAATAATGAACAGTACATTAAAATAATTCTGAAACTGCTTGTATCATCAATTGAGGACGTTAGAGATTATGGAGAATGTAAAAATTATTTACGGGCATACAGTCAGTTTTAATTATTTTTAGAAATATATCATTTAGAAAATATTGTTTTTCCTAAGCTGATAACACCTTACAATTTGCAATAACTTTCTAGTTAATGTTTGAAACTCGTGACCAGAAGTAAGCAAATTCCTTTCCACTTAAATACCGAATCCATATAGGAACAACAATTTACACGTTTATATCTTTAATTTCCTTGAATTATTTTTTGGTTGATTCTTCTTTCACATTATTTTATTATGTTCTTTATATAAAAATCTATACAGGTAAGAAAAAGTATGTTTGGCGCCATATATTTCCAATTAGTGAATAAAAAAAAAGTTTTCTTCCCTTCTCGAATTATTCTTTGGCAATATGTGTTACACTATATTTTTCGTTTTTCATACAATTTTCTTATAAGCTTATTGCAAACAGAAAAATTACACACAAAATCAAAAGGTAACATAACATAACTAAAATGGTGATTGGAATTGTTATTTTTTTGTATAAATGGTCATTAACTAAAAGGACAGAAATTAAAAACTAAAGGTACCTAGTACTATTGTGAACAATACTTGTTTGTAACAATTTTAAAATTATGTGCACGTTAATATACAGTGATACACCAAAGTATTCGTACATGGTACAAAATTGTGTAAAAAGGGAATTAGTGCTAGTAGAGTCCTTAAAGTTGGCAGATTACATTATTAGTCTAATCACATGCATACTAGGATATATATTTAATGACCAAATTACTCAAGCAAGTGCAATCGAGAGTTTAAGTTGAGTACACAGTTGTAATAAGCTTTAACTCAATTAATTTTCGCTTAGTAGCTAGAATCAAAAGAAGGCGAGCAATTATAAATCCCAATTAGTTACTTTGGATTCTATCTATATGAGATTGATAGAAGTGGCCTATATTTGGCACTAGTAGATTTTTGGTCCTTCCCCTGATAAAACCAAACATATCATTTTGGATTTAATTAGATCGGAGTGTTTGTTAAAGATATTGATGTTATAGCCAATTATTACTGACGTTTTTTCCCGGTGGAAGTGAATGTCTGTCCGCTTATAGTAATTTGAAATCTCGTAAGTTTGTACAATACTCCTGATGATTTTTAAGTGACTCACAAAAAGAAGTACGGATGTGTTGAAAATTATATTAAATATTCCAACGGTAAATATTAGAATTTTCCAAGAGGAAAAATAACGAATTATTTATGAGGGCTTTTTCCTAACAGATTTGTGGGTGTATCATCTTTCTTGCAGATAAAGTTGAATATTTTGGTCTCATTGTGGACAGTAAACAAAGCTGGAATCCTCTATATAGTATTTAGTTGTATAAAAACGCCATTGAGATAAGTATTGAGGCTCCATATCGAACATTCGCTCTTTACCTCAACACTTCAGCTCATTGTGTTAAACGGAATGGCAGTCAGATAGTCTTTAAATCAATCGACATGTAATTGTTGAATATATTACCAAGAAAATAACGCTAGAAACTCGAGTTTCTCATTATTTCCTCTTTATTTTACGTTACCCGGTCTGATAAAGTTGCTGGTATTTGTCTAATTATCCTAGGGGCCAAAAAGTTTATATTTAGACACTAAATCACATAAATTATTCGTTAGTAAATGAATCGGAGAATTGCTGACTTAAACTAAGTGGTCATAATTACATTAATAATTACTTAAAACTATTTCTAACTGTTTTAACAAGTTTTTAAATTACAAATTTGAAGTATTTTAGTAGCGCGCCATCTCTTACCAAAGAGACTATTTATCGCGATGAAAGATTTTGTATTGACCATGACCATTTCTCATACTTCTGTCAATTGTAACTTACAATTTCCAATTAAAGTGTTTACGAAACCTTGTGTATTCCTCATTATTTCCATTAGTGAGCTGGTAATCTCGTTTGCTCGACAGAATCGAGCATACATTCAACGACTGCGACCATCACGAAAAAAATTGTCGTTTTATAAGCCACGGGGACGAAAGCTAAAGTACCGAGTAAATGAGGTAACTAACGGACCTAAATGTTCATTTATATGATGGACCTGTTAAAAAATGTAAAATGTAACCACAATTAAATATTACCGTTAGTAAGGCTATATTGTATTTATTGCTTTAAGTTGAAAAAATTATCCGGAATGCTCCCAAACTCTGGAGGTATATAGTAATTTGCACCATGCTACGGGAAGATAATGGACCCAGGAAAACTAATAACTAATCTCTTCGGTATAAAGGAACGCGATTTAACAAAAAATCTGGTCAAACTTTTCACACCTAAAATTCCACCACAATTAAAAACCAATCACAGCTTTAAGCAAATGCAATCATCTATACTTTCCAGCTGGATCGGTTTAATCGATTTAATCTACCGTCCATTTCCATCATCCAGTCTCATCCCTAATGAACCTGGTGCACATTTAAATATTTAATTAGCTCACCATATTTAAGGAAAAAATTATTTTTTTCTGAGAATGTTTTGACATTTAACTGTTAAATTAATTTATACGTGAAAGTAGTTCAGTTCAATGAACCAAATATTTATAGTAAAACTCAACTTCATATTTTTTTTAAAAAAGAAGTCAGCAAAATATATATGGTTCGTATTTTTACTGCTATTTTTATAGAGATGGCACTGTTTTTATTATGCGATTAAAAAATTTCAATCTCCACAATATTTATAATCAGCGATTGATAAGTCTGAACTAAGTTTTCAGTTTAAAACTAAATGTCATGCACGGTATGGACATCTATCAACACCTGATATGCACTAACCATCAATTTAGTTAATTGGAAGTTTCGAAAAAATTGGTGTCAGGCATAAATTAACGTTTAGTGCCTGTGCCTCATGCCGGTATATTTTATTATTTATTCTTATTTCTAAATTTTCGACTAATGAAGGTTACTTCATACCACCAGTTATTAATAGATGTCTCTAATATTCATAAACCAAAATGATCCTCATGTTTAAATGATAAGTACTAATTTATTAAACAAATTTTAATTAAACATCATCCGCGGCGTGTTTCATGCCATCTATGAACAACTGGTATAAACTAACCATTTTAAGCAACATAATCACCGTGGAGCACACGGCAATTAAACTCTAGTACTGTGTGCTTGATAGCAATTTTTTCGACAAAATTACTGATTAGACTAAATTAAAGCTAGTTTTGAATGAACAATTTTGTACGTTCGAAATTTGTGTATCATAAAATCACTAAAGGAGTGGACTACAAGTATTTATCGACGATGTCTACGAGTAGTCGATGTTGCCTACAAGTAGCTTACCTTTTCGACGTTGTCGTCGAGTTGTCGATACAATCACGTAAAAATTAGTGGAGGACACGTAAACGCCCAACTCTGTTTTAAATGCCGAATTAATGAATCAAGTATACTTGACATTCGGTTTCGTCTCCAAACTACAACTAACCACGAATTGGCTTCGGAAGACGGTAGAATAGTTGAGGTTATAAAGTATTTAGTATTAGTAAGGGATATTCGTATTTTAACGGACAATCACGTTTCAATTAAAAAGTTGAGACTAATGATCCGTACGCCTAAAGTAGATGATAATTGTCAGATTAGTTCAACATTTGTCTGACGTGGATAGCGCGGCACTTCAATATTACGGGCGATCTCACCTTGTTTCAATAGACCATTTTTAACTGAATTTCATTTTTAGGAATGAAAATTGCATAATTTACAAACAAAATAACTTTATCTTAAAAATTTGGTTCGTTGAATAATTAGTGCCAAGTGCTTAGTGTCATAGTCGAAGAACATACCTATGTTAGGGCCAACATTCTACAAAAAAGACATCAAAATATTAGAGAAACATTGGAATGGATGAATCACTCTTGAAGGAAACTATCTTCATGAGTAAAGCCGAATTTCGGGATTTATTGACCGACGAGTTAATTGTTCTTCGATTATTTTGTTCTTTGTTTCGAAGAGGCAACACACCTCACTATTACACCTTTTAAATAGAGTAACTTAAATGAGTTATAACAGGGATATAAGATGGTAGTCCCAGCAGTATCCCAGCTAACAAAGAAATCACAAAAAAATTGGGAAAAAATATCTTTGATAGACTCCACAAAAATTACTAAACAAACGTATTAACATCGGTCTGTAAGACCAAGCAATTGAAATTCTGATAAAAAAGATCCTAGTCCAAAACCTTACTAATCCTAAAACTTGGGGAACAAAAGTTTGTTAACAACCTAACCAAAACATGAGCTTAATAACGTTCCATATTTTTCAGATATTAATTTAAAGTTTGTAACTGGCCTCCTGAAAATTTACTTAAAAAAAGATAAGTTGTTTTTCTGAATTGCCACAGAAATGTTTTCTGAACTGCCAGATGAAAGAACATTTTTTTCTTTTGCATTTCGGCCCGTTTTTCTATGTAGTATTTACTGTTGATGGTCTTTCTTTTATCAAGATAGCCGACGAATAAAATACCCTGTGCAATCCAAAATTCGAAGGGCAAAACCTTACCGGCCGATATTTGCAGTTTTGGACAGCTTTCACAGGCTGCTGACTAACAATTTCATTTCGAAGTCTAGTGGTGGATCGATATGCTATAACACTTATCAAGCCTTCCAAGAGCGAAGAGATACATGTAAAGTGCCTCGCTTTGATCAAGGAATCCAACGGTACTACTCGTGTGAGCCACTTTGCTGGACTACCTATATAGATACAGGTTTCAAACAAATTTTAAAAGTTGTTTTGGGATATAGGTTACTGGGACGACGTTAGGAGTGTTTATTATAAAAAATGATAGCCCTCGGTTTTAATCCATTGCTCGGTTTAGATGAATCGATACTATGTTAGTTTTGTTGGAATTCAGTTACCAACATAGCCTTGAAAAAAGAGCAACAGACCTATATAAAGCCTTAAACCTTCATAAAACGTTTATAAAACTTATCAGATTGTGATAAATGAAAAAATACTCGTACATATGGTTGATTGACGATTATCAGCGTAAAGTGTAAAATGTTGGGTAGCCATCAAAAAATAAAAGCTATTCAAAAAGACTCATGTGAAAGAGGTTACGGTTTCAAGGGAATGAAGCGGATTAAAAGTTAAAAAATTTTATTTCAAAATAATGATTTAATATTCTATCACGACTCGGTATCATCGCTTTTAAGAAAAACTTGTAATTCGATTCTGGGGCGTATTTTTCATCCACCCTGATAAATGAACTCCGTTGCCACCTAACCATTTCCAACGTAATTATTGTTAGCGTATTTAAAATAACATCTTGATGTGTACAAGTACAAAGGATTTTGTATTTAGATCATCCGATTTTTCAAGCACTGCTTGTAGTTCCACAAGAAATTTAATTTATTAGGATATATTCAAAATAATACATGGCCTTGAAATCCAAATATGCTCGATAAGCCAAGATCACCGAACACCGGGAACCTAGCAAAACATGTTCTCTTCACTGAGCCACTACGATTTTCACCAAAAAAGAATTTTTATCCCAGGTGGTATCCCAACTACTCAGTTGGTAGATTTATTCTCTAAGGAGGCCTGCTCAAAGGATTCTAGACAAATACATTCCACGACTCAGCAGGAAAACGAAAATTCTAAACTACACAGGAAACTGAGTGAAATAGAACAAATGGCATTACAACTTAGCAAAGAAATCGCTAAGTTATTGTATGGAAATGAGGAACTGAAGAAGACGAGACTGACAGAGGTTTTGGAAAATCCCCTTACTAATCATAATGAAAAATTGCATGTATTTACACTGAGTTACAAACAGATGATGAGGAAAGACCAAGAAAAAAACGAAGAGCAGAATTCTCGCCAGAAGTTGGATAGCATTCACAAACAAAAGTTATTGAAACTATCGGTCCAGTGCCTGTATAGGTTGCAATGAACACAAAGACGCCACTGCCAAATACTGTTATTGAGAGTTTGCAAATATTCAAGCTTTAATGAATTCGATGTCCACAAACATCTATAGAGTAGTGGCACTAAATAATAATGTTTGGAAGAACAATACAAAAGATTCCGATGCATATTAAGCTTTAATCACAAAGCTCACTGAAGAAGGTAAAAATAGCTGAGAAATTAGGGTTATGGCCAGAGGTATTCATCCCACCAGCAAGGAGGATATAATAGAATTCCTAAACGGGAGAAAATTGAAAATAGCCAAGGAACGAAGATCAGCCAAGACTGTCCAGTGAGTCAAAATGATTTTGCAAGATGTATGAACTGTAAAACGAATTACCCTGGCATCTATAGAGGATGCGAAGTAGCGGTACAATTGCAAAGATTAACAAATAAAATGCGCCGATCGACTCAAAACTCTAACATCACAAAAGATAGGATCCCAACTACAATTAGGGTGCCGCCACAAAAGGATGCCGCCAGATATTCCGAAAGAACGTGGACAAGAAGCCACGAATGAGCTAAAATCTATGCTATACCAATCAAATGACCGATAATTTAGGATTGTCGTTTGGAACGCGAAATGTTCCTAAGCTTAGAAAAAATTGATGTATGTCTTGTATCGGAACCTCACTTAACAGAAACTACAGTTAATAGGTCAGTTAATATTAAATAAACACATATCATACACCAACAATTTTTTTGGTTGATTTTATCCCAGACACTCCATCCCAGATAATCCTATATACGAGTATTTTTGTGTACCACTGTATTTTTTATGATCAATTTAATTTTTGTGATTTTTAGTATGGATTTTGGATTTTGTTCGCCCTCGACTATTGATCAGATAATAATATATAAGAAGATTCTTAAGAGACTATTAATTTAATTTATTTTAGTTAAGTTGTGTTTTTTTTTTCGTAGCTACCCACAATACATTCAACTGCATAGTTAATTTTTGTATTAGCTTTTCAATCTTATTTATTATAAGTCAAAATAAAAATAATAATGATAATATTGTGTGTGTACCTGATGGAAGATTTTCAAAACTTATTTTTTTTTATTTGACTGCTAATTAAAAAGATGTAGCAAAAATAATTGAGAAATGGAGATTAAATGGTTTGATATACACTTTATAAATATACAGGTATCGTAACGTGCATTATGTGTTTAAAATATAATAAGCATTTTAGGTATACAAAGTATATAAAAAAAAATCAATATAAAATACAAAATGCTTTAAGGATATCTTTAAAATAAAAATGTTTAGTAATCGCAAGTGAATCTGAATTACAGATTAGTTGTTTGTAAAATTTGTACTTTTTTTGTGTGTCTTGCGTGATAAAATCGTGTCTCTCTAGATATATATATATATATATATATATATATATATATATATATATATATATATATATGTATATATATATATATATTATATATATATATATATATATATATATATATATATATATATATATATATATATATATATATATATAGGTTTTTTAAACCTGTCACATGATAGGGCTTATATATTGGGTAGCGTGCATTGCAATTATGCATTTAATGAAGTTTTCACAATTATTTTATAGATCGTCATACACCAGTTCGTGTTTCGAATTTCATAAAGCGCGAAATTATTGAATTTATTCTGAATAAGTCGTGATGTCGTTAGTTAACACACCATATTCAAACACTAAACGCAATTAGCAAACATAATTTTTATAGTAGCGGATTTTCATTATCGACGGCGTCAAAAAATTTTAAACGTAAATCATTATGGCAATAAACCTTAATTGACCCAACGATTCGTAACTCAAAACTAGGCTACAATTTTGTAAGTATTACGATTTAATTGATTTAAATTTGTTTATGACCGTCGTGGGATGAATGAAGCGTACATAAGACAATAAAATTTACTTACATAAGAGTTTCAGATTATCAACTTGAGATAGAGCGCCCAACAAGAAACTGATGATCAGTAATTGGTAAGTTATAATAAATGGATAATTTCAAAATCTTTCGCTTTTTAAAGTGTCAGTAGATTCATCACTATGATTCCTAGAAATTGAACTTGATATTTAATGTGGTATGAATTATTGTTTGTGCACTGTCCACCCTAAAAAACATGGTTCTCTTCTTCTGTGAATTGAGGCTCAAAATTACGAGATTTGCGGTTGTTTTTAGAGATTGGCACCAATTATAAAAGATATGCCAGTGTAATACTTAACAACAAAAATAAGAAAATACGTATACACTATAAATATGTATTGGTTAGTTATTTCCCAAAACGTTGTCCTGAAAGCCTATTTTGGTCCAAAAATAATGGTAGGAGAGAAGATAAAAAATAAATTAAATTAAAAAATTTTGATTTAACGATTTTGCTTTAACGATAAAACCGAAACACTGAAATGTTCAAATTCCCAATCTCAATACCATGGGAAAATGTCTCAAAACAGGAGTGGAAGCACCAAAAAATTGAACCGATTTCACCCGGTTCTATAAATGTTGATGCTTATGAAAAAAAAACACACATACTTGTATAAAAAATGACAGCACACATATTCTAAATTATGTATTATACGTCGTATACGTATACGTAAATTTATGTTCTCGTCTCCCAATTTCCGCACGAAATAGAAGGTTTGAGGCAAATTTTGAAAATTTTGAGTACATTTAGGCGAATAAATTGAAAATGTGCAACACAATTGAAACATTTTCTTGTAAGTGTGACTTAAAAATGTATTTAAAAAATTATATTTAAAGACATTTTAAGATTAAGCATAACATAGAATTCCTTATAAAAACGCTAAATGGTCGGTTCCTGGTTTGGCCATATGAATAACAAACATTAATTGCAACATTTGTTGCACGTAAACTAATAAAAAATTTCAAAAGTTCCATATATAGACATGGTTTTTTATGACGGCCTTGGCATGTATATTATCGTATGAATAGCAAGCGACAATTGCAACAGTTGTTATTTGACCGAATCCGGGGTCACGGACGGACCATTTAATTTAAGCCATGTCTCATTAGTAGAACAATATTTTTCATTAACGTTTCGTTACAGTTATTGCTTGTTATTCATATGACCGAACCCAGAGACCGATCATAGATTTGAAATGTATGTAATATGTTGTTAAGATGCTAGTCCAGGAGCCGAAAAAACGGGAAAAGAAAATTTCAAATTTCGCCTTAAAGACGAAACAAATAATATCCGATTTATAGGAAATAACAGAAATAATTTAGCCTAATTTTAATACTTTCTAAAGACGGCTAAACTGTCGAAATTTGTGCTTATCATAGAAATATAATTATCATAACTTTTCATTCATAAATTGAAGAAAAACAAACTTGTCCCTAAAAGATACTATATTAAACCGACAAAACACAGAGGTATACCGTTCAGTAATATTTGTGTTGAACAAGAATAAGCAAACTCCTATCAGGCATGTTCTGGCATAAAGTGTTCTACAACCCATTGTTCTACAACCCATCGAAACAACGACCGTTGAATAAAAAAAAAATTGACATAAAGTGTTCTAGAAGATAAAGCTGCCATCCGAAGCATAGATGTCCCAATTTCATAGAACAACAAAGGCCGTTGAATGAACAATTTTCTAACATAAAGTGGTGAAGTTGGCCCTTGATTGCATATTCCTATCAGTGGCACTATTTTGGCTTTCCCTGTGGCACTATTCTGGCTTTCCCTGGAAATTGGGAATTGGGAAAAATATTTGCATAGCATTTTTGTCTAAATTATATTTTTCTGGCCTACTGTTGGAATTAGTGTGGTGTAAATATTTTCGAAATAAAGTTGATTGGGAAATATTTGCTCCACAAAAGTTTTGTAGGGGAAAATAATTCCCAATATATCTTCGTGTCAAAAACATTTACACCAAACTAATTCCAACAGTAGGCCAGAAAAATATAAATTAGACAAAAATGCTATGCAAATATTTTTCCCAATTCCCAATTCCCAGGGAAAGCCAGAATAGTACCACTGGAAATAGAGAATTGGAAAAAATATTTGCATAGCATTTTTGTTTGAATTGTATTTTTGGCCTACTGATGGAATCGGTTTGGTGTAAATATTTCCGAAACAGAGTAATTGGGAAATTATTTTTCCCCACAGGATTTCTATGAAACAAAAGTTTCCCATTCCATTTTGTTTTCTAATCTATTTACACCAAACTGATGGTATTAGGCCAGAAATATACAATTCAATCAAAAATGCTATGAAAATATTTTGCATGAAAGCCAGAATAGTGCCACAGGTATGTTTATTGCCACCCGAAAAACCCAGTAGCCGAATTTGTGCTAATCCAGAATTGGCACAATTCCATTGAACTTCAAAGACCGTTGACTGAACGATTTTCTAACATAAAATGTTCTTGAAACCAGTGAACTTGACACTTCTGATTACATATTCCTATCAGGTATGTTCATTGTCATCCGAAAAAGATGGTGGCTGTATTTGTGGTAATCCAGAATGGGCCCAATTCCATAGAACAACAAAAATTGTTAAATGAACACTAGAACACTTTATATATCAAAAAATCGTTTATTCAACTGTCATGTTCAATGGAATTGGGTCAATTCTGGATTAGTACAAATTCAGCCACTATGTTTTTCGGATGCTAATGAACATACCTGACAGGAATATGCTATCCAAGAAATCTAAGAATAAGCCATTAATTATTCTTGGATTTTAGAACATTTTATTTTGTTTATATTGTTGTTCAACACATTCAAGCGGTTGTTGGGGACTATTCAAGCTATAGGAATTGCACAACAACAAATAGGTGCTGTAATTATTAATACGACTGGAAACTCCGCTAAATGTTCACGTCGATTCGACAGAAAATCGAATGTAGATATTTTTGTTGCTGAGATGGACACTTACAAAGAAAGAGCAAACGTTCCAGATGATATCGCTTTTCAAGGTTGTCGCATTTTATTAAACGGTGAGCCCGCATTATGGCAAGATGAAATAAAATCAAGTGTACATTCCTACGACGAAGTGAAAAAGATGCCGTAAGCAGCTTTTGGAGACCAAAATCCAAAATATATGGTAGTTCAGGCAATTTTCAAACAGATACAAGGCAGTGATGTGCGAACTGGCCTGTGTTTAGAACTGACCTGAGCTGAAGAATTTTTTTAACGATCACTTCGTGGCGAAGACAAGCGAAATAAAAGCTAAACACGAATGAGAAAAGTTTGAGCCAGAGACATGAAGCAAAGATCCGTGTAATTATTGTAAGACTGTGGGTCATACCAAAGAAATTTGTTTTAGGCTGAATAAATCACCTGCCACGTCATGTGATAACCAGTCATCGTCCGAAATAAAGTGCTACTGGGCATTACACGCCAGGAGTATTGAGAACAAATTGCCTGAAGTGAAATCAAGCTCAACTTGCGGAATCGATTTGAAATCTCGGGACAGACCTAATTTAAACATCACCCATTTAGGCAACAACGGAACCGGCCTGCTAGATACAGCATCACGAGCAAGTATTGCTAGTGTCTCATTGGTAAAAAATCTTACAGAAAAGGGTCTCACCGAAATGAATGTTGATGTTAAGCTGGCGAGAATTGTTATTGATTGCGGACAGAGGTTATTATGATTTAATGACGATCCTAAAAACAAGCATTTGCTCAATTTCGAAACGTATCAGCAGCCTGTTTTGATAGATTTTGCAATAACGTTAAGTGGAAAGATTGTTACCAATATTCTCCGATAATTTTGAGCTAGAGGGAGACGCAACTGAATTCATCGAGCATGTTATCAAGATAAAAGATCCGAATCAGCTTCCCGTAGCCATCCCGCCATATCAATATGTCTGGATCTCCTTCCTCATGTCAATGATTGATTTACGGTCCGGTTACTAGCAACCTGTTAGGTTAGCAATGGAGACTGAGATAAGCGCGCGCGCTTATTACTTCATTTGGTTTATATCGATTTGAAGAATGCCATTCGGGTTGAAAAATGCGCCGGTGACATTTCACTCATCGACCGATTTTGAGGTGGTCTTCCTAATTTCATAATTCTAGCGTATCTAGAAAATCTATCTCCTTTAGAAAATTTAAAGCGTTTATTAACGGATGCTCCGATTTTGCGGCAAATTGGTAGTAAGAAATCGTTTAATGCTGTACTATTACAACGTGATGGAGATGATGTAAAGCCGCTGCGAACAGAAACTACAGCACTACTGTACGAGAACCAACCGCTGAAATAACTACAGACAACGAAATCACCCATTAGCCGCTTAGCCAGATAGGTAATGTTAGTTCAATCATTTTATATAACAATTATTAATAATGCAGCAAAGTCGAATGCGGTGGTTGACACACTATCTTCATCACCTATAATACAAGGAATCCAGTGCAGTGCCTTTAAGATTCACTTTCTCCAGCGAGGATCAACTGAGGTAAGACGAATGCAGGTGGAAGATGAAGAGGTGTCGAAGATTATCCATAGCCTAGAGAAGTCTGATACCCGAATCACGAAAATTATGTTTCTCGGGGATAGCTTCGGGAGCAAGGGGTATTTTAACGCTATATCAACGAAGAAGCTCATCTAGTAGTACCAACATCTCTTCGCAACCATTTTTTACTGCGCTATCATTCCGAACCGACCACCGAACATTATAGGGTTGACTGAACTCCGCCTAAGATTGTGGCGAAATGTTTCTGGTCGGGCCGTTCTGTTACCGCCTTCTGTCGTAATCGTGTAGTTTGTCAAAAGTATAAAGTTTTAAATTTGTAACCCGGCGGGCTTTTGACAGCCTCAATAAAGGCCCTTCGAATAGACGTTATGGCTCCAATAATGGAGGATGTTGACTTACGGTGAGTGGAACTACTTGCGCTCATCTCGTCAACTGCTCTATATTGTAAAAAAAACTTTGGTTGACGAGGTGTTCTTACGTTATGGGCCACAAAGGCAGCTCGTTTCTGACAATGGATTGCAGTTCGTGTGCGAAACGTTCAACATACTACGTGCTATTTGGGAATTGAGCAAAGTCTAACGTGAAGCTACTGATCAAAGCCCCGCTTTTCTAACATTCGAACGGAAATTACGAACACTCGACGAGGTCACAAATGACATTCGCGATATTATTCAATCGGATAACTTCGTGCCACAGAAGTACCGTGTATCAGAACTAACTAACCTTATTCGAGGTCGAGGCCGCCGTCGCCATCAATAGATTTTTTTGTTGTTGTTTAAAGTTTAACGAGACGTTTTAAAATGAGAGTGTAGCGACAACCCTGCTTTTATTTATTATGTTTTGTTTTCTATCACGAAATATGTAGTAGTCGGCGTTGCACTCTACGGAGTAAAGGGTATCCATTTCATGACTGTCTGGTTAAACGAGTTATGTGGTTATGTGTTAATTGATAAAATTAATAATTTCTTGTCTGGTTCATTAAGGAACAAATGCAAATGACTACTTCTAATATCAGAATATCAAATTATAATTATTGCATTACTTTTAAACTGGAATATTGCTTCTAGCAAAATCTTTAGATCATTTGAAGGCTGAGAATAAATTTGACTCGGTATATAAAGAAGGTGCCAGCAACATTATTAAGACTTCATATACCGTATTAAAAATATTGTTATGAAGGTCAGCGCAGTTACCAAATTTAATGTGAACAAATCAAAAACTGTAGAAAAAAAATCGTTACATGTTTATAACCCGCATGGAGCGCAATCGAACCCGAAACTCATTACTCAAAATCCTAAAGAATATAATTTTTAATAGGTAAGTGCACTATTACAAGTCTGTATACATAGATTCAATATCTAGATATTAAGATAAATGAAATATTGACAACTTTCGAAAACTATTTCTAATATTAGCCGAAAAATGTATTTTGGTGTATCATCCATAACATTTTTTTTTATTTTTTATTTATGAGATACCGAAATAAATATTGTTAAAATATCTTATTGTACGCCTTGAACTCTTTCTTTCGTTTGAGATATATTTTTTTTTAAATGTTAACAAAAAAAATTCATAAAGAATTGTAATACGAGAGTACACAAAATTTTTTCGATGACTCAAAATTTTGAGTCCAAGAATGACTATTATTGTACAACATTTATTTGAAATAATCGAGGTAAGAAAAAAATGTTAGAAATTTTATTTTATGCAGACAGAGGAGACATTAAGAAAAACACTTTGTGATATCCGCCTCAAGTACAGATCGAATGCAAGTACATGAATTGATTAAACATTTTTATTAATTAACATAATTATCCAACTTTTTATCTGTTAAATTATTCATTAGACGACGATATTGTTAAAGTCGCGCTTTATGTCAAAAGCGTTTGATTTATTTTTATTAAACGTTTTTAACGGATACAGTTTATCTGTTTGTACGTACACAATAGAATCTTTGTTGACTTTTACCTCCAGGATCTAATTATGTGCTTCATACAATTAGCATGATTTTTCTAAGTCAATTTCAAATAATGATTTATTGTGTAAAAATTGATTAGCAAATTGTGACGGACTTACTAAGCGATGTTTATGCAAATATCATTAATTCCTAATAGGAGACTGTTTCTGTCCGGAAAAGGTCGCAGATTACCTTTTAGATAAGCCACAAACTCAAGGCCAACCAATTTATATTGAAAATGCCGTGCATTGATGTGCAGTGATTCTAGGAATGATTCGGTAAATGGTTGGGGCTTTGTTTATATTTTCGGGTATTTCAAACAATTATGCACTTTACACAAACGTTTCTGTTGAATTAAATTTAAATTAAATTCGTTTAAATTTTAGACAAAGAGTTAATAGCCACTTAACATTGTCACTCAGAATATCATAACAATAATAATTCGTATCAAGATTAATCAGTGTGGTATATGTCAAAACTACAAAATGTACACTGTGACACATAAGCACTTAAAATTGAAAAAACACTAAAACATTGAAAACCAACTACGAACCGCACAGAGGTGATCAAAGTGGTTCAGAGTTAGTATTTCTTGTAAGAAACCAATCTTACTTAGTCACATGCTGGGGAATCTCCGAAATTTATTCGAGACAGAATATCATTGAGTGTAATAAAAAACTCACAACCAGCTAATTCACAACCACTTTGGTCACCTTTGTGTGATCCATAGGGGTTGAGTTAAATAATTTCAAATGTTTACAAAAACTTGAATTTCACTCAATTAAGTTCTCATGTGGCTAAGTAAAATTGGTTCTTTTACATGAAGTACTAATTCAAATCCACTCGACCACCGATGGGTCGAGTTAAATAATTTCAAATGTTTACGAATTTTTGAATTTCACTCAATTATATACTCTCTCGAATAACAAAAATCTCAGAGAATTCCGATCACGTTGCTGGTTTCTTACATCCAATGCTAATTTAAAACCACTTCGATCACATCTGGGCGATCCATAGAGAAGCCGCGTTAAATAATTTAAAATGTTTAAAAAAATCTGAATTTCACTCAATGAAATTCTGCTTCGAATAACAAAAATCTCAGACATTTCCGAGCATGTGGCTAAATGAGTTTAGTTTCTTACATCAAATATTAATTCAACATCACCTCGCTTACTTCTGTGCGATCCGTAGGGTCGAGTTACATAATTTTAAATGTTTAAAAATTTCCGGATTTTCCTCAATTATACTCTCTCTCGAAAAAGAAAAGTCTCAGATATTTCGACCATGTGGCTAAGTAAAACTGGGTTTTTCTGTGAAGTTGTAATTCAAACCCACTCGATCACTTTTGTACGATCCATAGGGCCGAGTTAAATAATTTCAAATGTTTAAGAATTTTTGAATTTCATTCAATTATGTTCTCTCGAAAAACAAAATTCTGTGCGATGTCCAAACATGTGGTTAAATAAGATTGGTTTCTTGCATTAAATACTAAGGCAGAACCACTTTTGATCACTTCCGTGCGATTCGTAGTGTGTTTTGTTTTAAAGAATTTCAATTTTCAATTTTCTCTCAAAACTTTTCTCCAAAATTAATTTTTTTCATTTAATTTAAAATATTTGTGTTTATTTTGAAATTTTCAAATATTATTATGAAAGTTCAATTTCTGAGTGTTTTTTTTTCAATTTTAAGTATTTATGAGACACACTGTACATTTTGTTATTTCTGGCATAAACTTCAATCCGATTCGAATTTACTATCCTTCCGTCTACACAAGATGTCCCATTTCTCTCAACGACACAATGGGACCCACAAGACCGTAACTGTATTGCAGTAAGAAGGAATGTTAATAAACTGAATACAATCCCAAAAATTTGAAAGTAAAAACGTAACAAGAAAAACAAACCTTCTGGTTGACTGGGATAATTATCCAAAGGCACAAAAGGTCTAGAAGAAAATCTAACATCTAACTAAATAAAGTGATGGTTAATAATGACCACTGTCGACTTGAGATTTCTTTCGTTTAAGTTTGACTATAACTAAAACTTCCTAAAACTTTCCGCCCAATCAGTAAATCTTCAACTTTCTTAAAGTGTTTAGTAAGGATGATTGATAAGGCTACTTTCTGTACGTATCGCCACTTAGTAATGCTACGTGATACTTACAGAGTGTAACCAATTAGTAACTAAGAGTTTCTCATGGGTACGCTCGACAGCACTTCGTTTACTACACTTATAGTCGCCGGTAAGAACATCGGCATTACAACAAAATTTTGAATCGTCAATGCACAGTCAAAAAACTTAATTCTCTGTGAATTAACGCTTATAGGGCCATTAGTTTATTGTTTTATATTCTAGTGGCTCGTAATCCAGCTTACGTGCTGGACTCGAAATTCACAGTTCCAAACTTCACTTCAGGTCGTCTTCGAGGCTTTGAAATCGAACATTAAGTAGTCCAATATTCCTGTGCCTGATACAAAGAGCCCAATTGATTGTCTAACCCTTTAGCAATTTCGAGACTTGTCAGGGAGTGTAAACATTCTATCAATTTTCTCTGCCAGATCAATAATGTTACGGTTATACGGTTAATGTTACCAGCTACTGTGACATCGTAGGGAATGCGATTAGTGATTCTCATTCAAACGCTCGTTCACACCTAAAACTTATTGAGCCTGAACCAGGACCTATATTATCATATAACTGCGGCAAGGCAGCAATAAAAATGTATTTTCGGTTTTGATAAGGCAGAACTGGCTTACCCCCTACTTGTCGCACATTGAACCAAACCGCAAGGTAGCGAAGTATGCGATCGCTCTAAAGAAGAACCATCTAATGATTTTTAAGGCCATTCTCATAGGCCTCTGGACACTGGCTCTGAACCACGTATGCAGAACTGCTAGGAAGAGATTGCTGATAGTATTCATTATGTGTGTAATTATCCTGTATTTGTCAGAATTTAACTCTTGCTGTATTGCAGACAGCAAGAGCAATCCATTCCATTCCTTTGTTCCAGCTCTTACAGTTTTCGAAGGAAACAAAGTGTAATCGAAACCTTTGTTAATATATTTTGAGAGTCTTCACATATACGCAAATCGTTTTTTAAAGGAAATTTAATAATTTTCAATTGAAAACGTTTAAAAATATATTTTCTCTTGTGTTTCATAAATCCTTTGATTGTTCATGCAATTTTCTGCTGAGAATTATTTATTTACTTAAAAATTTCATGAATTTTCTACTGCTCTCTAATAATATCAGCAGAAAAAATCTCCTGAAGTGAAAGTGAATAGCAAAACACATTTTGTCTGCTGGAAAGTTTCTACTATCTTGTACCGCATCCTTCACAACCAATAATTGTTTGTATTATGGGTTTCGTAAACGGATCGAACGATTTTCATGAACGTTGCTGAAAGGACGTTTTCAAGCACCAAAAGTTCTGATAGGTCTTAACTTCAGAAAAATTCATTTTGGGTGTCCATCGGTAGGGCCCAAGGCCGTCTTTCATTTTTTTGTCTAGAATAAAAATTGGTGGAGCGTAGTTTTCGATCGTTAAAAATCGATTGTGATGAGCACTGATTTCGGTGTTAAGGTAGCCTCCCGTGACATCTTTTTTAAATGTTATGTATAGTAATTAAAATCTAAAGTGATATTAGAGGAAGTTCTTGAATATTTCTGACTGGGCTGGGCCTAAGCCTTTATTAACCCATTATGAAGAAATTGAGTACGGTGCGTTGAAATGGAATTCTGGATATGGTTTATGGATATTAATTTGAACAATTTTGATGGAAATCCGTTTGAAGAGCCTAGGTTGCTTTTGGATAATTTCTTCAATTTTGAAGAACTGAGTCATTTTCAACGGATTGGAATGAACCTCGGTTTATATGATGAGTATAACCTTCCAATATTAGTTCCGGATGTGGTTCTCGAAAAGGATACATTTGAATATGATTAAGCTGTTTTTCTTCCGAAACGGATCCGGATTTGTATTGTGAAAATGGGTTTTAAATATTAGTTTTCAATTAACTAAGCCATTTCTTAATCGATAAGGATGGAACTCGGCTAATGTTATAAAAATAGAGTAGAATGATTCTGTCAAATTAGCAATTTTTTCTCGACCGATAAAAATAGGATTCGAATTTGATTCCTGGTGGTTCTGGAAAAAGGTTTTGGAATCAAACTAAAATATTTCTTAACCACTCTAAAAGAGGTTAATTTAGTTTTAATCGAACTAAACCGTTTCTCATACGACTAGGATGAAACACTGTGGTACTTTGAAAATCTGTAATTTGATGAAAATAAAGCGGTGAGTTCTAAAAACTGACCATTCAGAATGAAAGTAATGCGCCTACCTGAGTCCATCGAGAATGGGAGCTTAGATCTGGTAAACTACATGTTCGAAAAAGGAACTATTCCGCCGAGGTTGAAGCATTGAAAACGATGGTTCTTCAAAATTAAATAAATTCATAATGTAATATGTATGTTTTATTGGTGTTGCCGCATTGAAATATCAAAATTTAACAATACAATTTTCCCATAAAAAAAAACAAAAACTTTAAGATTTACTTTCTCTTTTGTTTTACCAGTAGTTATTACTCTATGAAATGATTACTCTAAGAAAAATGGAGCACACTTATATACTAAATCGAAACATTTAACCTACCGGATTTTTGATAAAAACTGTCTTGTAAAACCAAAAATCCTAATTTCTAAATTAAATTTCAAAAAACCAACAAGGCCAACCCTTGTTGAAAATTTAGTCTTCAAAGATTACAAAAATTGAAAAGCTCCTTCGGAGGCAGCCTCTTCCGATACACAGATGTGCCTCACATTTCATATGAATCTCCTAATTTAAGGGAAAAGCTTTAGTATGAAATTTGATTTCGAATTGCCAATCCGCCAGAACTGTAGAGATGCCGAATCTTGGCGAAATAAAGTTTATTTGATCAAAACTCGTCATCTCCGGTAAAATTTGAAAAAAAAAAACTGAAAAAAGTTTGATTCAATATATACTTTTCAAAATATGTATTTGCAAAAAACGAAAAAGAGCTGCCACTTCCGGTGGACCCATATCAGCCAAAAAATACTGGGATCTCCCAATTTATGAAAAAGCTTCAATATGAATTTTCATGCCGATTAATCAATCCGATTGGGCTGTACAGAGGCCAACCTTTGCTTTAATTTTTTTATTTTTTTTATATTTACAATGCCGGTTAAATTTGGGAAAACTGATCTGGAACGATTTAGTTGCAAATTAAATTTAGAATCTTTTAGTTCATAATTGTTTTTCTCATAAATGATATAATTTCAAAGTATTCCGTATTTGAAAAAAATGCTAGTGGAATGTCTCGGCCAACAACACCTGCCCGGATATGTATATGCTGCATGCACTCGAGCGCCTGAAACTCTCTCATAAAATTCCAATAACTTTTCACATTCCTCGAACAGCCAAAACAGAGAAGTTACCCCCATGAATTTCGAACAAGCCCCATTCGCTTTAACTAAGAACCAATTTTGCTAAAGAATGATTCATTAAGTACTAAAGCATATTAAGTTTTCCTCTATGATGTATACCGGCTGGTTGTTGGAACACTTCGTTTATGAATCGTTGTTGGTGGGGTGATTACGGTCCATATTATAAAAGGCGTGACAAGTGGTTGTGATTAAAGACGGTTTATGTTTAAGTAAAGCAGCTACTCCTACCGGAACATAAACGACCGCTTTATGATAGCCATCTACAATTTCGTTCGGGATATTTTCTTGTTCGACCGAACAATGAGCATTGGACGAACACTATCTGGATTCTCGCACAACATGGCTCCTTTTATTATATAGACTCGTGTTTTGCATGTAGTCGAATTAGTCTAACTACGTTATTAGCCGGCTGCCTCAATAAGTAAAAATTCTCGATTAGAATCGAGAACTCGTACAATCACAACGAGAGCCGAATTATCCTGAACATTATCCCGTAACACATTACGGCATTATTCTCTTATAAAAATAAGCTAGGAGCCTTTCCACAAAACAAATAGAACTGTGTACCGGAGGTAAATGGGAGCTTTTTCGGATTTTGATCGATGTTGAAAAATTTAGCATTTACAAAAACGACAAAGAATTGAATTAAAAAATTTAAATACATTTAAAGATTAAATTTTCAACCAACAATGGTTGCGTGTGCAAATCATCAAATGTTGTTTTCAAAATCACTGTTCCGTTCGAGAAACGTTCCACGCATTACGTGATTTTTATCCTCTACGCAACCGACCTGCGGAGCCGACTATTCGACGTTTGGTGGCCAAATTCGAGGCAACCGGTTCGATAAATAATCAGCCAATACCGGTACGTCGTCGAAACGCAAAGTCACGCGAGACAGTCAATTTCTCGTCGTTCACAAGAATTTGGCGTTTGTGCGACTTCAACTTGGTGTATTTTGCGATGCGACTTGTATCCGCACCCATATAAAATTCAAACTACCCAGGAACTTAAGGTAAACGATCATAGACAATGCCGTGTGTTCGCTGATTGGATTCTGGAGCAGTTGGAAGTTGACCCAAATTTCGGCAAAAAACATCATCGTTAGCGACGAGGCCCATTTTTGGATGAATGGATTGGTGCACAAGCAAAACTAGCGGATTTGGGGCTATACGAAATGCATTCCACGAAAGTCACTGTCTATTGCGGATTTTGGTCTGGCGGAATCATCGGTCTGTACTTCTTCCAAAACGAAACTGACACTGCCATAATCATCAATGGTGAGCGCTATAGATCGTGATAAGCAACTTCTTGTGGCCTAAGCTTAATGATATGGATACCGTCGAAATGTGGTTCTAACAGGACGGCGTTACGTGCCACACAGCGTATTATACGATGGTCACGCTGCACGAGCGGTTCGTGGGCATGGTTATAACATTTAATGCCTTCAGATTTCTTCCTTTGGGGCTATCTAAAATCGCACGTCTATACGTATAACGCAGAGCCGCGGCAGACATTTGAACGATGTTATATTCCATATTTAATGCCTTAAAATATTCTTCCAAATAAAATGAAATTGAATGGATATCTCACACACAACTTCTTTTATTTACATTTAAAAATCGAGCGGCCTTATTGAAAGACAATTTACAAAACCTTTGCCAAAAGTTCGGATAATTTAATGTTTCCCTTTAGAAATCAATTATGTTGTATTCGAGGTTTATGTATAAATTCATGATAAAAGAAACTCGGGTATTGGCCACGACATATTCACCTCTCCATTTTCTTACTACAAAAGAAGAGAAAAGAGTTTTTGTCAAAAATCGTTATTTCCGGTTAAATTTTTTGGAATATTGATCTGGGTCGATGTTGTTGCAAATTTAATTTAGAATCATTTAATCCATACTTGCTTTTGTCATAAATGATATAGTTTTCAAAATAATTACAAAAAACGAAAAAGCTCCTATGGAAGGTGCCACTTCCGATAGACTGATTTCGGACAAAAACATTAATGAACGTATACAGTAAAAACTTGGTTTTGTATTTCCTGACCCGCTGTGCATATAAATTAAATCATTACTGTGTAAAATAAACATTTTGTTAAATGCAATTTGTAAAGCTAGCTCAGCAACTAAATGTTTGTTGCTGTAATTTAAGTATAAATTTTGTAAATAACCGAGAAAATTGAATAAAATAAATTAGAACAAATTAAAAGTCAACCTGGTTGTTTTCTTCTATAATTGAAATTATTTCTATAATTAGTTATAATTTCCTCCTTCCCCCAGAAAAATTCTAACTCCAATCTGTGAAAGATTGGAATTCCAAACACATAATTAGTCATATCGTCTAGTCAGCGATTTTTATAATATTTAATATTATTTTAACTTCGGCGATATAGCGAATGGTAAATCTGCACAAATCTAGAGGCCACAATTTTTGTTTTTTCAGTATATTTAGTTTTACTACGAAAAGAAAGCAAAATGTTCATTGTGGAAACAAGCTTTAGTAGGATGGGCAATTTTTCTAAGTTTCGAAACAATTTCTTTTTACGGGCCCAACACTGCATCAATGATTTATAATATTTATACACCCTATGCACGTACTGTACGTACTTCAAATATTTCGTCTACCCAATTTACTGAATTGTAATTTTGAAGTTACATAGTTTCTCACAACCTATTTACTCATAAAAACTAACAACTCATCCTGAGAACGTTGTAATTATCAAATCAAGAAAATAATCATAACAATAGAAATGGTAACAATAATAATAAGAATAACAATCAATCGCGAATTATTATTATTATTATTAGTAATAAAATTATCTTCGGATACATCTCGAAAATCTCATTGTCATCAATCTGGAAATATAAATTTTTTTTCCTCATCTTATTGCTGGATTTTTTCGTTCTGTCTGCGTGGTACTTTAGATAGGTATTAGGTATAAAAGAAAAGAGCTTTGTTCAAGATTATTCTTGAACTGGATTTCGTTCTATTTTTTGTCTTTCTTATCTCTCGTTAATCTGAGTGATCATCGCATTATTATTTGGTATTATTCTTATTCTTATTATTATTTTAATTTTATTTTAAATATTTATTTAATCTCAGATAAATTGTAATTTTGTTGTTGTGTTTGAAATACGATGAAATATCGTAATGGGATAGTTTTCGCACACAAAACTATTTAGTTGCGATTTTAACAATAGGAATGAGTTTATGCAAATATCCTTACTCGTACCCATTTTCAATTATTCAGAAATCGTTAATACTAAGAATTATCTAGATTTTGGCTGCGTTTAATAAAATCATCAATTTTAACCAAACCAAATAAAATTATTATTAATCATGTCACTATAAAAAAAATTGTATTTAACTATTTGGATTATCTTGGTGTGTGTTTAAACGAATTTGTTTATAATAAAAAAACTTAGAAATATCTCAATAAGTAAATAACAGAAATAGATTTTTTTTTAAAGTATAACAATAATCAAAAACGTCAATTGAATTATTTTATTAACTCCATGCTCGTAGCCTAGTTGTCGTCTCAGTGAATTTTTATATACAGGGTGTCCCAGAATTGGACGATCAAACGAAGCAGGGTGATAGGGGTGCCCATTGCCAACAAAAACAGCCAAGTACATTTTTTTTTCAAATTGTTGATGGTGCAAAAGTTATTCCACTTTTAGTGTTTTTAGTGAAATCGCATGCGTACACACCAAAAAATTAATTTAAAAAAACCAAGAGTTCTTTTGTTTAACTTTCTTTCTTAATAAGATCTAGAAGAGTGTGCCCGCAAAGTAATATAATAGCCCGCAAATCTCGCATTCGTATTCTTTATAAACAAAAATCAAAATGTCGTCAAAAGCGCGACATCTCTTTGTATGCAAAAAAAGTCTATATAAAACGAACTCATGAACGCACGTATAAAATTTATTCAATTTTCATTTACATTTGTTTACGTAATTCATCGAAAAAAACAAGAACCACAGAAAATACCGAAGCTAGTTGAATAAAATTTTCGTTGCCTGTGCCATTGAGTATGTGATTAAAGTTAGAATATTATTCACGATTCCCAACAAAGTAGCTGACATTTGGTGAACAAAACACAAATTGCAGTTTGCTATGAAGCAAGAGGGACCAAAACTGTCAACACAATGAATTTGACAATCATCGTCCCCTTTGTAGATGTAGAAACCAACGCTATCTACATTCGATGGAAATAGTGAAATTCGTTTGGTTTGTGTAAATTTTGTGTTTTAAAAGTGGTTAATCAAATCGTAAACTAATTTATTGTACAAAACACCGTGAAAGGTATTGGGATGCTATTTCTTTACGTTTGTGTGTCATGTGTTGCTTTCCCTTCTTAAAAACAACGGAAAATGGAAGTAGGGTAATAGGTCAAAAATGTTTAAGTGGATAGTAGCCGCTGCATCTTCCTCTGCGATAGCCACATATTTCAGCCGACCATTTTTGTGAACAAAGAAAAAGAATCAGCTATTGTTGAAGCAGTTTATTCGATCCATTCGGTTTACCATAATCACAGTTTTCGTTCAATGGATTGAACGTAATCATAAAATAAAAAAAATTTCTGAGGGCTCAAAGCTGAAGTGAACCAAGTCACTTTTTTCTTTTCGAAATTTTTCAATGCTGCATAAAACTAAGTAGTCCGATTTTTACTTCGGGAGATAATCGTAAAAAAATCAAGTCAACACCGTTACTTTTGCAATTTGTTCAGAGTGAAAATGAACCAAGTCACATTTTATCCATTTTAGTTGGTTAGTTAGTTTTTAGTTTTTTTTTCATGAATAGACGTGCCCCTCAGCCTAGAGTACCCAGAGGGCTTCAGCTGTCTCTGTATACACCTAGGTAACACCAAGGAAGCCGCGTCTTCGTCGCGGAAGGCGGGTACTGCTTCGACAGTAGCAAAGTGCTACCGGGGACCAAATGCCAGTGGTATAAATTGGCTAAAACAAACAATGAGCACAACAAATACGGAATGTAATACCCCAGGTGGTACAGCAGCAGATAGGCTGCCAAATCCACACTCTTCGGAGGCAAGCCCAACAGATTCTGGGGTGGGCCAATCATGGATACAATCGATTATGAAATCGATTACGATAGCCGAGTACAAACTCGTATCTCTCAACAACGGCGTCTGGAAAATTAATGTTGTAGACTCTGAAATTTATAGAGCTTTGGCTACAAGACTTAATTCCGAGGGAAATCAGTGGTTTACCTATGAGGATAAGAATGATCGCCCAATTAAAGTTATGGCTAGAGGTCTTCACCGAACCTGTACAAACGAGGAAATTGTTGAGGATCTCAAGCAAAAGGGTTATCAAATAGAAAATGCTGTAAACATCATTAAGAAAAAAAAATCGAAACTGAACAAGAAGTTCAAGTTAACAAAAGAGGGTTTCCACTAGTTATGCTCACTTTTAATAACAAACAAAAATTGGAAGATGTGTATAATATCAAGGCATTACTTAGCATGAGAGTTAAAATAGAGCCATTGAAAAAAATAGCCGGTTAATACCGCAGTACAAAAAATGTCAAGGTTTCAATCATACGCAGAAGTATTGCCAAAGAGAGACTAGATGCGGGAAATATGCTGGAAAGCATCATGCCCAAGTATGTCCGGTTAGTAAAAATATTGCTGCCAAATGTGTCAATTGCAATAAGTCACATCCCGCAAACTACCGGGGATGTGCAATAGCTAAGGAGCTACAAAGAATAAGATATAAAACGCGAAAACAAAGTCCGGGAATATCGGTAAAAAAATATCAAACTTCCACCAAAGAGGAACCAAAACTATACTCGCAAGTAGTTATGACAAAACCAGTTATTTCGGAGAGCACTATCGAAGGTACAGCAGTGCTCCAAAAGGTACTAAGAAGCATGGAAGCTCTTAACATTCGACTAGCTAAACAAGAGAAATGCCTTCAAGCTGTAAGCAACAGGTTAGATAAGCAAGACTCTCTAAATGAAAAGAAATCCATGCTCTATTAAAATGACGCAAACAACAACAAATAAAACATTAAGAATAGTAACCTGGAATGCAAATGGGCTAATGCAATATATTCCAGAATTGGAAATGTTCCTAAATACTGAAAAAATAGGTATATGCCTAGTATCGGAAACCCATTTTACTTCAACTTTATATCTTAAAATATAGGGATATAGTTGTGAGCACGCCATTCATCCAGCAAGAAGGGCAAGGGGAGGATCGTCGGTGGAAAAGAAAATATCAAACACTTTATAGATCTTAAAATTGAAGAGGAATTTATGCAAGTAGTCACCTTAAAAATATTTATAAATAACAACAAAGAATATAGTGTATCGTCAATATATTGCCCCCCCAAGATATAATTTAATTAAAGAAGACTATTGTACATTATTTAAATCACTTGGATCAAGTTTCATAATTGGAGGTGATTTTAATGCAAAAAACACCTACTGGGGATCAAGAGTAACCTCTAAAAAAGGAAGAGAGCTGTTTGCAGCAGGAAGACTATGCAATTGCGATTTTCATTCTGGAGATCAACCAACCTATTGGCGTACGGATAGAAACAAAATACCCGAAGTCATTGACTTCTTTATCACCAAAGGTATAGACGAAAACTACATATACCTAGAAAGCAGCGAGGAGATTATGTCAGATCACACGCCTGTTATTATGACAATCAATGCAATGATTGTTAAAAAAAACTAGTCCACCTTCGCTAACGAACAAAAAAACCTGCTGGGAGAAATTCCAGAAACTTGTTGAGGATAATATTGATATTCAGGAGCCAATTAAAAACCCGATAGAGCTAGAAGAAGAACTAGAACAACTCAACAATAGTATACAAGAAGCGGCGTGGAGTAGTAAAACAGAAACGAATCCATTAATAAATACTTGAGTGGCCTTACTGGGGAAAAAGATACCGAGTACTCCCTTTGGAAAGCGACAAAAAGTTTAAAACGACCTAAACTACAAATTCCACCAGTAAAAAATGAATAAGGCACATGGGCTATAAGTGCAAAGCAAAAAGCTTCGTCGTTTGCAACTCACCTCGAGAACACGTTTCAACCTCTACCTAGACAAACTGCAGAGGAAAACATACCACCGGTATATAAAATGGATAGCCGCAATATATCACCTGTCACATTACAAAAATTAAAAGAGGAAACCAATCTTAACCTAAATACAAAGAAATCTCCAGGATATGACTTAATTACAGGACACATAGTAAAAGCTCTTCCTGAAAAAGAATTACGTAAACTACTCCAAATAATTAATGCAGTGTTCAGACTTAAACACGTTCCAAGTCAATGGAAAGCAGCAGAAATAATTATGGTACCTAAACCAAACAAACCACTTAATGACAAAAATTCGTATAGGCCGACGACTTCCTTACTCCCAATAATTTCAAAATTATTCGAGAAACTACTACTAAAGAGACTAAAACCAATAATAGCAGAAAGAGATCTTGTTCCTCCACATCAATTTGGCTTCAGAGAAAACCATTCAACAATAGAACAAGTACACCGAATTACAAACATAATTAAAGACGTACTTGAAAAAAAGAAAGTATGTTCAAGCGTCTTGTTGGATGTAGCACCGGCCTTTGACAGAGTATGGCATAAAGATTTGGAATATAAATTACAAAGAGACTTACCAAAGCAGTTTTATGAAATTCTAAAATCTTACATATCTACCAGACACTTTCGAGTTAAATTAGATGGCGAATACTCAGAAATAAAGAAAATATCACCAGAGGTACCACAAAGTAGCGTTCTAGGACCAACTTTATATGTTCTATACACCTCGGACCTGCCAACGATAGAGGAGACTAACATAGCGACGTTTGCGGATGATACGGCCATCTTAGCAGTTGCTAATTGCATAGAAGAATTTACAAGCAAATTGCAAAGAGCTACTAATATGGTCAGTACCTGGACGAAGAGATGACGAATAAAACTTAATTAAACAAAATCTGTTCACGTAAACTTTACCAACAAGAAGGTCAACTGGATATCAGTAGAACTGAACTCAAAGCAAATTCCCTATGCAAATACGGCAAAATATCTAGGCATGACTCTAGACGCGAAACTAAAATGGAAAGAGCATGTGAAAAAGAAAAGAGAAGAGTTAAACATCAAATACAGAAAGATGGATTGGCTCTTAGGAAGAAGTTCTGAGCTAACTCTACATAATAAATTGCTACTATACTCAATCGTAATAGTGGAACGGAATACATTACGCAAAAAGGTCGTAAAATTGCAGCAAAAATCTTTATCAGTGATCTTGATTGCGGGTGTAGTAAAAAATGTGATGAACAGAAAAGTGAGTACGACAGACAATTAATTTTTACATCATTTTAGAAACTTGCAGTATTATAAAAATTATACTTTTGAATATTCAATGCTAGGTAGCACAAGGGAAGAATGTTAAGGTATGTAAGAGACTTTTTCTGAAAACTCTGCAAATTTCTTGGGGTAGAGTTAATCAGTGCTTGGTAAAACAAGAAATATTTGCAGTTGTTGATGGCCGAGGACGAAATCCTAAAAATAATAAAATCGATGACTCTGTTGTCATATCGCATATAAAATCTTTTCCAACCTGACAGAGCTATTATACTAGGAAAGATAATCCTCAACGGAAATATTTAAACCCAGAATAAAACATTCGTATAATGTATGACATGTATGTTGAAAAGTGCATTTCCGAAAAGATTACCCTGGTTAAACAAAAATGTTACTACATTCAGCACCAAATTTAATTTGCATTTTAAACCACCTAATAAAGATACCTGCAGAATATGCGATGAGCTGACTATGAAAATTAAGTTTTGTGATGAATCATCTGCACTGGTGGCTCATCAAGAGCCGCACTTATGAAGAGCACAACAAGCCAGAGACTCACTTAAAAATGAAGTCGTGTCAACTGAGCATTACGTTTGAACTTTCGATCTGCAAAAAGCGTTGCCATCTCCAAAACTTTCAACATCGGTGGCATAATACAAACGCAATATGTAAGGGGGTAGGGGATCTCATGAAATCGCAGCTTGCATTATTAAGTATTTAAAAGCCAATGTGCTACCTGTTTGTAAGAACATAACAATGTACAGCGATGACTGTGGAGGGCAAAATAGAAACATAAAGCTCAACATTTCACTCCTAAAATTTATAGGCTCAACTGCTACAAATGCCAATATTATTGATATCAAATTGATGGCCTCTGGGCACTCATTTTTACCAAACGATGCCGATCTTGGTGTTATTCCAAATTGGCGCACACCAATTTATTTACTCCCCAGATGAACGGATGAAAATCGCAAAGAAATCGAAAATAAAACCACCAACTTATATAGTGATACAAATGCAGAGAAGTGAATTTTTATCGACAACAATTCTGGTTTAATTACACTATTAATCTACCAAATGATGTACTTAAAATAAAAAAATCTTATTTTGTAGACTAAAAATATGCCACGAACTTCTTATCTTTATATCTCGTAATCTAGGTTTCGTGACTTAGTTCAGTTCAGCTATGAGCCCTCCCCCTACATTTAATGTACTTGTGGGAAAACCAAATCTGAGACTATAGTGAAAAATATATTGGCGCCATATAATACTGTGGGCAAAAAATAGTAAGACTTTGTTCATAATTTTAAATTTTTTTATTTATTTCTCCAAATCTATTTCGTCCCCCTTAAAGTAATCTCCCCTCCCCCGGCCTCAATACATTTGTGCCAACATTTTTTCCAATCCTCGAAACAGTTGTTAAAGTCAATTTCCGAAATAGCCTCCAATGCGCGTAGCGATTCACGTTTAATGTCTTCAATTGACTCAAAATGGTTTCCCCGGAGCGGACGTTTGCGTTTGCTGAACAGCCAGAAGTCACACGGAGCTAAATCAGGCGAATACGGTGGTTGCGATACGGGTGGAATTTTTGGCGAAAAAATCACGTAAAACCAATGCAGTATGAGAAGGTGCATTATCGTGGTGCAAAAACAAAGAGTTGTCGACGCAAAATTCCGGCCTCTTTTTACGAATAGCTTCGCGCAAACGACGTATAACACTTCAATAGTATTCCTTGTTGACAGTTTGGCCGATCGGAAGGAATTCGGAGTACAACACACCTCGATAATCGAAGAAAACTGTCAACATCACCTTGATTTTTGACTTGCTTTGACGTGGTTTTTTCGGCTTCGGCTCACCTTTGACACGATATTCGGCCGATTGATCGTCTGTTTCCGGGTCGTAAGCATAGATCCAAAACTCATCGCCAGTTATAATACGTTTCATGACATCCTGGTAGTCGGAAAGCATTGTTTACAAATGTCAACCAATCGTGCTTTCACTTTTCTTAGGCCCAAATGATCTTTCAAAATGGTTTTCACTGATCCTTCCGATATTTCAACGATGCCAGTAAGGTATCTGACTGTTAATCCTCGATTGAGCACCAATTCCTTGTTTTTATTAACGTGTTGATCATCAGTTGATGTTGATGGCCGTCCTAGACGTGGTTCGTCGTCAACACGTACTCGACTCTTTTTGAACAATTTGTACCAATCAAAAACACTTACTCGCGACATACAATTATCACCGAAGACCTTTTGCAACATTCTAAAAGTTTCGGCACCACAAAATTGATTCCGCACACAAAATTTAATGGAACTTCTTTGTTGAATAATCTCACTCATTGTAAAAATCGCCGAATGCACTTTTTGTACATCAGAAAGACAAGCGTATACTAAACACTAATGATTATTTTGATGTGACACAGACCAACATAAAAAAAAATATTTCGACGAATGGTTTTCCGCGCGAAATTTAAATTAAAATGTCTTACTACTTTTTGCCCACAGTAGGTTTTCGCGGATGTGCCACACTTAATCAAGCTGGTCGGCAATAATTTTATTGACAGTGGTTTTACCGCTACATACATGATACATGAATTATTAGATAAGACCAACGATAAGTCTGATTTGAGTGTAGCGTATAAAATATCGGCAACCAATTTAGCAGTGAAAGGAGCAGAGCGACAGAAAGGTAAGTTGGCGAAGAAACTGTTTTCTCACACAGTTTCCAGCGCAATTTTTGGTGCTGGCGGTATTGGAGAACTTAAGTCACAAAATTGCATGGAATGTTCTGAGGTTTTTAAATTGGTAACAATAAAATAATTATTTTTTTTTAAATTAAAGTTTTTTAATTAATTTAAGGTGAACGTTTGGTTTGATTGTTTGAACGTGAGAGTCCCATGTCATGGCAGTTGGTCACGGATGCAAGGATTTGGTATTTCAGAGGAAATACAATTTAGTGTCTTGCAAAAAATGAGCGAAACTATGTTCACCATGCGCGTAAAAAGTACTCTGTAGTAAAGTACTTCAATAATTCATTGAAAATGTTGTATGATGAACTGAAGTCGCAGTTTGCTATCTCATACATATTAACATACAGGCTAAACCAAGACGTCCTGGAAACTGTTTTTGATGTTATTGTGCTATTACACAGTTTGATTCTTTCGTTGTGATTCTTTCCACATTTTATTCCCCTTCACCAATAAACTAAAAACGGTTTGTTGGTGAAGGGGAAGGAAACGAGGAAAGAATCACCACGAAAGAATCAAAGTGTGGAATGGCGGATTCTGGCGAAAGGTGGGCTCCATGACCATCTCGACCGTCTTGAATTTATGTATAGATTGCGGTTCTTTATACTTGGTAGGAATGAGTAGAGCATGTCGTTAGGTGGCAATACTTCGGTCGACGATACATCGAATCGGGTTTAAATGTAGTAGAAAAGCTCGTCGATGAATTAGAATTACTCCAATATCACGGTTAGGAACATTTGGCAGGATATATTTGCCATAAAATTAAGTCCCCTAATTTGGTGGTTGAAAGTTCAGTTCAGTCGTAAACTCATCCAGAGATTCTTCCCACCTAAAAGGACAAATTAGTTAACAGACGGTGGTCTTCAGAAATCTACGCGGGAATTGATGGCGAAAATGGAAAAATTAGAACTCATTTTCAAACAGTTCAACGGAGATGGAATTTTTTATCATCAAAATTATGTTCAACAATTAGTAAATTTATCGGGAGACATCATTTGTGAAAAAAGTAAAGGATTTTTTAAAAAAGCCTTAATAATGACTTAGAAAGTAACAGAAGAAAAAAAGTTAAACAAAATTATTTGGGAGATAACCTCCGAGAAGAAACGAAACAGCCAGTCAACTTAATATAGACGAAGATAGAGTGGAATTGTGACAGACGACACATCTATAAGTGTTCGTTGTTTATCAAGACGTTCGGGAGTGCCACGGTCCACGTTGCATCGTATTTTAAAAATAAATCAGTTACACCCTTACCATGTGCAACGTAAATATCAAGAAAATTCGCAGTTTTTAACAACATTTTAAGGAGTGACGAAATAGGTTTTCAAAGGGAGGAGATATTCAATATCCATAATTTGCACTACTGAGCCCGTGTAAATCCATAAAAGTGCTGCGTAGTCGGTTTCAATACCCATTTGATTGGTCCATTTGAACTCTAACGTCGGATCAACGGGTAAGTCTATCTAAGTTTTCTACAAAATGACTTGGATGAATTACTAGACGACGTTTCTCTACAAACACATATGGAAATATGTGGTTGCAGCATGATGGAGCTCCCATCACTGTGCACAAGTAGTCAGACAACACCTGAACGCAAATTATTAAAGCCGCCGAATTTGAAGGAGAGGGTCCATTGCATGGCCACCGCGGTCTCCTGATCTAAATCTTGAAGAATTTTTTCTGTGGGGTTATTATAAGGAGTTGGTTTATAAAAGAGTAAACCAGACCGATCAGGAGACGATCGATTTTAGAAGTCGAAATTTTGTTAAGTGAATTTTTTAATAAACACGACTTACTTTGTGAAAAAAAATTGATAAAAAAACATTCTGTTATGAATAGCCCAATGTGTGATTCCATTTTAAAATTTGCATTAGTGTTGCATTAGTACATTGTTTTCCCGCTGGTGTCGCCTAAACATCAACAAAACCTTTTTGAGAAACAAAGTGACTTTACAAAACCATTGTTTTTATTTGACAGAGGCTTATAAAAATGATGTTATTGGAAAGAAATAAAAGAAGTAAGAAATAAAAGCACTCTTGGTTTTTATAAATTAATTTTTTGGTGGGTGTGCATCCGATTTTCCGAAAAAACACAAAAAGTGAATAACTTTTGCACCATCAACAATTTGAAAAAGCTTTACTTGGTTGTTTTTGTTGGAAATGAGCTCCCCTATCACCCTGCGCCGTTTGATCGTCCAATTCTGGGACACCCTGTATAGAAATTCTATGTCTTTTCGATTTTACTATTTGACAATAATAAATAACACATATACAAAGATTTCTTCTTAATACAAAAAAAAATCGTATAAAGAAAACAACAAGATTGACATTTTTAAGAAGAAATTAGATAACGATCATAAATAAATGTTATATAAACATGTAATAGATTAGAATTGTGATTAATATAATTTTGAAATTATTTTTTTTTGTCTGTACAGTACATACAGAGAGCTTTATATAGTGCGTTACATGTTTCTTTTTTCGGTATAATTTCGGTTCAAAGTTTAGAAACTGGCTCTAAGCGTAGGTCTATTATCAATTTCTGTGAGAATTTTTTTTTTTTTTTTGTAATTTTAAGTAAAGTGTTAATGGAGGCGGATGTGTTAATGATTCAATTAGTTGTCAATGATAAATTTGTTTAAACGGTATTCTAAGGTACATTATTATCTAGACTTGCATCAATTACTAGTGATGAGTAGCAGAATTAGCACGACTGTCAGTTGAAGCGGTAGAACTGACTCCAGAAAATGCTGCTGTTTTAATATTTGTTATCTGTTATATATTTATTCAACCTTACCAAACTATTATTTCCAAACCTCATACTTAAACAACCAACTCTCTAAAGCCGGTTCGCAATGGTCACTTTGTCTATTGTTGCTATTTTCAATTACTATACTAACTCTGAATATTCGCTTATCAAGTGCGACTACTTTGTGCAATGATAACAAAAAAGTGATTAAACATTCACAAAATAATTTTAATTCTATTAAATATATACGTTTATAGCAGGCTTAAAAAGCAACAACTTAAAGCACCAATGCCATAGCCTTTGTTAATATTTAAAAGTTCAAAACTACCAAATAGTTTTTCTAGGAGTCTTAACAAATTTAAATAAAGAATACGTAACAGTCGACCCATTTCGTACGACAAAATTTCGTCATGGATGTTAGTTAGTTTTAACTTACACCGCGCAAACCGCGCAAGCACGTTCGTTGTTATCTGGCTACTACCCGAATTTTCCTCGTTATTTCTTTCGAGAAAATGGCCGCTACTAACCCTAATTATGCCGATATCATGTATTGAATTGTATCAGAATTGCAAAAATACTTAGTGATTTTGGGCGATCAGTTCATTTCGACTTGGGATCAGCAGTATCGTGGTGTTTTCCAAAATATATGTCAGCCTGTATCAGCCTGCTTACACGAAGAGGCAATAATAATAATAAGCAAGAGGATCACTTAAGTCACACCAGCAATTAGTTAACCAACCACAATGTAAACCTAATTCTAGAGATCTCAAATCACATAACAATTATAAGAAATTGAATTCCACTACTAAAAAATTGATAAACTACTTCAATAGTAAATAGTAAAGTGCACGAATTTTAACTACCCTCAACTTAATTAATTTTTTATAATTTAATTAATAAAACTAGAACATACAATTAATTTTTGTAACTTAGACTAAATTTTTGTTTTGTGTATAATCCACTATTAAAGATGATAGCGCAGTTTGAATTTCACTTAGATAATTACAAAGCAGTGGTAATTACATACGTCGTGCTACTGACTCACTGTTATATCGTTTACAATGACGTAGTTTTGGATGGTGTTATTTAAGCGATATTGTCGTTGTGTACCACTCCAATTGATAAAGCTGTGCAATGTTGTTGTAGATTACGAATATAATGTATTTTTGTATATTACAGGCTGCGCAACATTGTTGCATACGTGACTTTTCTTTCAGACTCACTTTACATATAACAATGCAGTTTATTTTGTGCTGCTTTTAAGCATCAGTATATGCATATTTGAAATGGAAAACGGAAAATGATATTCTGGAATACTGTTCTTCACTGTTATTCACCTTGCCCAAACCGAATTTTATCTGGACATTTTACACACACCGTTCACAGTCAAACACCGAAAGAAAAAAACAATCTTTTCTTTATTCCAAGTAATATAACATGGATAAACAATATTGCAACAAGCAGCATTGCATTCAACACGGTGGCTGTGTTGGTTTATTTTTTAAAACAATTACGTTGTAAAATATTTCAATTTTATATTGTACTTTGGTATATCCTTGTAACAGCAACGCCACCGAAGCTCGGAGAGAATATCAACAACTTTTCCGCGATCGCCGACTCCCCCATGTAAGTGTCTTTGGAATTAAATATCACTATCAACCTGTACACACAATGGAACAGATAAGTCGAAATCTGAGACCGATGGGATAACAAATTACCATAACTTACACTACTGAGCATCAAATGCTGAGAGAAATTCAAAAAAATGAAAGAAAGTGGATCTCCGCGTAGATTTTCTGTTAAGTGTGAATCGGCGTTATCGACGACAATTACAAGAGAAACGATTACAAAGATTTCCTCAGCAATCATTTACCGAATAGACAAGAAATAATATGATGGATGTCCACCTTACACTATCGAATAAGAGTAAGACAGTGGCTACATCAAATTATCCAAACTGATGGATATAGAGAGTTGGGTCAATTACATGGCCTGCACGAAGCTCAGACACCATTAGAGTTTTATGTCGGGGGCCACATGGATCAATTAGTGTAACAAGCACCAATTAATTCCGTTCAAGTTCTAAAGGAAAAAATTATTTGTGGGGCAGAAACAATGAGAGCGGAGTTCACTTCCAGGGTCACCAAGCCAAATATGCGAAAACAACTTCGGTAGCCACATTGAGCGGGATATTAATAATTAAGAAAATTGTATAGTATGCTCTATTCGAACCGAGTTACATTCTTACCTTTTTGAATAGCTGATAAGAAAAGGAATTTATCCTTGGAATTTCAACCCATTCGCAGTACCTTTTTTCAATAGGCTTTCAATGGTCTGGGATTTTTCAACAAAAATCTTAAAATTAAAATACCACAAAAAGTACTGAGTTTCGGTAGAACATTTGGTGGCTCAATTCGTTGCATTTTAACCCTACTATAGTGTCCTGCACCCTGTATATTTCGTCCATAAAGCTAGTATATAAAATGATATATCAAAATATTTTGGGCTCCCTTCCAACTAAAACGATGGGCTCAAAAGTCAGGAGAATCCATACATCAATAAATGATTTAAAAGCAATCGGAAAATTCAAGGCTAACTAAATGCCTCATTTAAATTTTTTTTTGGTCCACTCGATTTAGATAAAGCATTAAGCTTTTCCATTTTAAAGCCGGACAAAACCCTAAATTATAAAGCAAATCAAGATCTATTGACATACAAATAATGTAAGGCTCATTATGGTCTAATCAATTGATCCACGCAAAAAATTTGGACTCCACTCGTTTTTAACCAAGCTTTTAAGCCATAATCAGGCTTAAATTATTTCTATGTCAATAGAAATTCGTTTATTCGTATGTTAATAGATCTGGTTTTACGATCTAATTTTGGGTTTAGTCCGATTTTCGATTTGGGTTCTGCTAAATAAGCTTTAGGATATTTCATTATAAAAATAATTAAATAACCTAAAGCTTGCTCAAGAACGAGTAGAACCCAAAATCTTTTAATGAAGCATTTATTTGGACCATGAGCCTTTATTTAATTATTTGTATGCCAATAGATTTTGTTTTACCGACCAAATGGCAAAGCATTTACGTTTGGATCGGGAGGTAACGGGTTCGATTCCCGATAGAGGCAGGATGCAAAAGGAAATTTTCATCAACAGAATTGTGATTAAAAGAAACGTGCAAAAACTCATGGGCCGATGTCCAGTACTATAGGCTGATATATGGAACTTTCAATGCGCAGATTGTAAGTTAAATCGGTCCTATATAGCCGTATGTTTTCGATTTGGCAGTAATTGCGTAAAGTAAGACGGGACAATGAACCACGAAAGAGCAGGGAGTGCTTCGGCCCCAGAAAAGATGAAGAAAGGCCATGGATTAAAAAATTAAAAAAAATTAAAAAAAAAATTTTGTTTTGCCTTTTAATTTCAAATAATGCTTTGAAGGAGAAGGATGATGGAGCCCAAAAAATTTTAATATAGCATTTAAATAGTCTATTGTTAGCCTATAATTATCCATAGTATCTTGAAATGTTCTGCTGGTCGAGTTCTGCTAACTTTAGGCACATTATACATTCGATAATTGACTTTAGGTAAAGATGCTACTGAAGATCCCCAAAAATTTCAGCCGCAAAAATCTGCCTTATCGACATATTTCGTATCAGTGGTAGTACAAAATTCTGATGACGTTAGCCGAAAATTATAAGTTATGGAAGTTAGCAGAAAATGTTCACCGAGAAACATTTGGAATATCAATAAGAATTGATTTCACACAATTCGCATGTATGACGGTAATTTGGACTGGGTGCAGTTACACCAATTCGTAATTTGCTGGATTTCAAGTTTATAATTTGTCGTGATCGGTGACAATGAATTTGAGTGGCCTCAACCATGAACACCTATGCCAAAAACTAGAGCATGTTTTACATCATACGATCGGATCCAGCACTTTATATATTGGTCTAACTTCACCCAGTCCAAAGTACCATTAGACTGACGTTTGCTTTGTCATTAGTTTGATTTATCAATTCATAATGAATACTAACGCCAGAGCAACGCTTGCAAATTGTTGAATTTTTTTAATCAAAATAATGGTTCTGTTCGCCAAACTCATCGTGCATTACGTCCATTTTACGGTCGTCATAATCGTCCCATCAGAGCGGGTAATTCGGTTAACTATGGGTCGTTTTCACACCACATATACTCTAAATGATAATACGCATCCAATAAGACGTCAAACAGTGTGTACCGAACAAGCGATAGACACTGTACAGCCTAGCATTGAGGAAGACCCAAATCAATCAAACTGGAGATGTGTCCATTCAGTTTAATGAAAATTTTATCTAAGGATCTTGGTTAACGTGCTTACAAAATTTAACTTGTGCAGCAATTAAAGCCATCCGACCATCGCACACGCCGCCAATTCGGCCAAACAAAATTTGGTTCAGCGATGCACCTCACTTTTGGTTTAATAGGTAAGTTAATAAACAGAATTGTCGGATCTGGAGTGAAGATAATCCACAAGCCTATGCCGAAACACCATTACATCCAGAGAAAATCACTGTTTGGTGCTCTTTATGAGCCGGCGGAATCATTGGTCCATATGTCTTTTAAAACGATGATGGGCGGAGTGTTACAGTCAACGGTGAACGAACGTTATAGAGACATGATTTCGAACTTTTTTGTACCCTAATTGGCTGGCACAAATTTTGCTGATATGTGGTTCCAACAGGACAATTAATACAATTAATTTACTCAAAGAAACATTTAATGAAACCGAGATCATGTGATCTAACTTCATTAGACTATTTTCGTTGGGGATATGTTAAGTCACCTGTATACGCCGATGAACCAGAGACGATTGAACACTTGGAACACAACATTCGGCGAGTTATTAGCAAGATACGGCCGCAATTGCTGCGAAAAGTGACGAAAATTGAACCTCCAGACTACGCCATGTACGCGCGAGCCGCAGCGGCCACATGGCCGAAATTTGGTTTTTCTTTGTTCTATTTTAATTTAAAATTGTGAACCTCTAAAAAAACACCCTTTATATACTGATTTTGACACAGGTGTTCACTATTAGGGCCACAACTCAAATTCATTGTTACCTAACACGACAAATTATAAACTTAGGATCCAGCAACTTACAAATTGGTCTAACGTCAGCCAGCCCATATTACCGTTAAATGTGAAATCAATTCTTTTTGATATTGCAAATTTTTTTGGACGAAAACTTTCTGCTATATCCAATAATCCGGATTGATAATTAATAGCGAAAGGGATTCGATGCGCAGAAGACTCCTCGACGTAGTGCGCATGGTCATACCGCATGCCATGTCATTGAAAACAAAAACACAGGCATTCCAGATTGCTCTTGACCTTTCCTGCTTTCCTGGCTCGATAATGTAATTAATTTTATAACTAATATAACATCTAACGCGAATAGGATATTAAATGTCCCATTTACTGATGTAGTTAAATTAAAATGAGCTTTAACATCAAGATATGAATTGTTGACTTACCAAAAGTGAACATTTCGGAAACCGCGCCGATACGCACAATTTCCACCTACTATCCCGAAGAAGCCGACGATTATTATTTTCGGAGTTCAATGACCGAGATTTTATACTTTATGAAATTTTCCAATTTATATACAATAGATCATTTTTCGAAGCTTTACACCAAATCTATTGGCAGTCTACCATACTCCGCAAGTTCTGAAAATCGGTTATTGTGGGAGTCGAAAAATCATACATTGATAAACTTCTACGTCCACATGCAGTATTTAGATGCTAATAAATACACCACTATAGTGGCTTTAATCATGTATACACACATTCTTTGATTAGAACAGCTTGCGAAAAAAATCTCCGCCATATTAATATAAAAGCTAACGTAAAATAGTGTCACAAATCCGGAATGTCATCATAACATCCAAACCTTGTCATATCCACAAAAGACTGTGAAACAGATATTTTCCTTTCAAAATGTAAGTAATATGTCTTCGATATATCCATCTGTAAAAAAACTCGGTGGCGGGGTACACATAGCTGTGGGCACATCACTGCCAAATCAATTGGTTGATTTAACAAATGAATCGATCGCGCAGCTGTGTGTTACAATAGCCATCAATAATAGGTTTCAGTAGTTGCTTAGTGCACACTTAGCCAATTTTTAGGCCCATTGTGATACCACTCATTCACTCCACATCATTAACCCACCTACTTCACCTACTCACACAACTACAGTATACCACCTGCACATTGCAAGCTCCATGTGAACCTGTACATTGACATGGAAGGTGGGTCGGCGCGTGACACGGAATTCTGCACTCGTAATCGATGATGAAAATTCGATTTGCATCTAGCCTCTGATGGGATTCGAACCCAGCACCTCCCCACATTCCACCTGATTCGGCTACATCATGGTATACCAAGTACTGAGAAACAATTATGGAAATTATCAATGCGGCCGATCAATCAGACATAATTTTAATAACTGGGGATTTCAATCTCTCAAATATTTATTATAGTTGGACTTATAATAAAGAAACGAGGTTATGCCTGTAAAGGTGAATCCGGATAACGAGTGCCTGTTCATCGACTCAAATTTGATCCAAATCTACGAGATCAAAAAATGAACTAGACCGAACCTAGGCCTAATGTTTACTAATGAACCAGTTTAATTATCCAGAGATCCAGGTTATCCAGAGATCAAATTCTTAAAGATCAAAAGTCTTGTGATCCACGAATCATATCCAACATATTTACTGAGTTTTTCCAATCTGCTTATAAAGCAAAAGACATTGATAATTACACAGATCCAACCGCTAGTGAATATAGCAAATTCATATTTACTCCACATATTGAGGCGGAAGACATCAAGCGATCACTGGTAGGATTCGGAGAAGGATGTGGTCCTTATGATATTCCTGCTTCATATTTGAAAAATTTGGCAATTTCTCTAAGCATTTTGTTAATCAATCATTAAAATCGGCAACTTTTCCACAAAAATGGAAAATGACTAGAGTGACGCAAGAAGACATTGACAGCCGAGTAAAACTCCATCATTTCATCAAAAAGCCGACCGTGTTACACAAGACTATAAAATAAATGGTGTACTTCTTCAGGTAGTACTTGAAACTAACGACGGGTACATTTTTAATTTAGAGATAATTAAGATCCTGTTCACTTACGTTCGATCCCAGCTGGAATTTGCTGTGAATGCGTGGTGTCCGTTATACGAAGAACATATCCAAAGTATTGATAAAATTCAAAAGAACTTAACACGCTACTTTACCTGGAAAGACGGATGGGTTGATAGGTAAGAAGCCACTTACGCAGATACTGCCACTAGTGACTAGAGAGGCAGTTACCAACTATATCAGCAACGCTAATACAACACTTTTCAATGTCTATCACAATTATATTTAATGGGCAGTAATAAAAAATCTGGAAGAGACTGAGAACGTAAAATACGTATACGTTCCACACGACATTCTTCGGAAATATACGCAAGAAATCGAAGTTTTTGTTGGTGGTCAAAACTCAAAACGGATACTGCACATAAATTTTAAAAAACTGTGTCAAATGACAAAATCGATTTTGTTAAAAATAACAACGTATGTGTAGTAAGTAGCCCACCTTTCGAACGAATACTAGTGGATTTCACCGGGCCGATGATGGGAAATTATTTTTTTATTGTAATTGACCCTTATACCAAACAACCAGAGTATACATCGATATAATTTAATTCAAATGGATATTAAAAACCAAATACTCGTAAGAATCTCTCAAAGAAGCTAGGCCGAGGAAAAGCCAGTGGGAAATCACCTAGATCAATTGCAATTAATCAACGTAAGAGTTATGTGATTATATTAAAGGAGCATCTAGCTCATATTAAGACCGTTCCGTGGTGGTCCAGAAGGGGCAGGTAGCAAACTAGTTGACGGTAATTATGGACGATACTTCAAAAATAAATTAAACCCAATATGAGCATGGTAAGCGCTCCTCAAATAATAATCAGAAGGATACTTCAAAAGATCACTTGATAGGACTGCCTTTGGGTTTCTGTTAACCATCCACTTAAGCAAATTATTAGATGTGTATTGATTACCGCTTCGTAATGTTGTTTTGTTCCTGCAACTATGCGTAACTTAGTGCATCGATTATCTTGGTGGAATATCCGCGCTGCTATGAGTTGTGCGAACATCTTTTCACGCAAAGCCCTGAATCAAGAGACAAACTGGTGAAGTACCACCCCTTATCGAGGAAAAATATCGGAAGACATGTTTCAGAGTAATGGAAGGAACATAGCGTTGAAGTGAGCAAATTGAACATTTTGAGAGGTATACCGAATGTTTAAATAAAGAAATCCTCCGTTTTAATCGAAACGGAGACAAACCACCAAGAAATCTTCTCCTCGTCCTAATCGCTAAACAAGATCTTACAGAGAATTGTAGCCGATTGGTCCAAAAGACATGCCTGACGGCAGGAAAGCTGGTAAAACTCCAGTATGGTTTCCGCATTAGATGCGACAGACGACATCCGGCACACAGCAAACGTTTACTTCGTCACACTAAATATACTGCGTCTTAACACTGAATATACAGAAATAAGAATGGAATTTCTCAATAGTTGCAAAAAATGGTATCTGGAAAGAATCAAAATCTGAACTAGGAACTAAGACGAGGTGAATGTGAGCCAGTTTATAAGCCTGGTTCACATATATAAAGCCTATCATATTTCGAAAGCACTAACTCAAATTTTAAAAACATTCCAAACAAAATCTCAAACTTAAGTTAAATCGTTTACTACGGTAAAAATCAGGTTTAGGACATATTTTTCGATCAGTTTGCCATAGAAAATAATTGTATTTACCGAAAAATTCACTTAAAATTGACTTTTACCTTAAATTTGCCACACAGCTTTTATCGAGTGTTGACCACAACAATTAGACCTCCAATTTTTTGTATAGTAATCTTGAAAATGTTTGACCTTGAATTTTTCGACTAAACGTCTGTGTTCTCTCTTTCAGGTCAGACAGCTTGACTGATCGGAGTGAACCTTAATTCTTAAGGTTTTATCTTATCTACCGGAAGCGGCTGCTTCCGTAGGAGCTTTTTGAAAGAAAATTAGTTCAGATCATATTTTAAATTTTACCGGAAATAACGAGTTTTGATAAAAAAAAACTTTATTTCACCAAAAGGCGGATTGAATATTCGGAATAAAACTTCATACTAAAGCTTTCTATTTAAATTGAGAAATTCATGCGAAATGTGGTGGACATCTGTGCACCAGAAGTAGCAGCTTTCGTAGGATTTCTTTTTTCAATTTTTGCAATGAAGATTAAATTTTCAACAAGGGTTGACCTTGTTAGTTTTCTGATTATAGAAATTAAGTGTGGTGTATTCGAACAACTAACTATGTACATTTGTCGTAAAAGAAAGTCGGGTGTTGGCCTAAATTAATTAAAGGAATTAAACATTAACATGACGAGGCGGGAAGCGCCTAGGCCAAACTAGTCATTCATAGAAATGTTTGCATTCAAAGAAGCACCCCACCATCGGCCCTTGAATTGAGAGGTGTGCGATAAAATACAATTTCTGATACGATTATACGATCAGTTTATTAGCCACCTGTGAAAATGACTGATTGATTTCAAATTCTCATAAAATTTTATCGGCAACCTTAAATAAAAGGCATAACGTCTCGGATACTTGGCTAAATTTGGACAAAATTGATTTCCATGGTGGTGGCATTACGTAAGTATAACATGATTTTAAAAAGGTTTGTAGGTACTTGAAAGTTGAACCTAACAGTTTTTTTTGTTGGTTTATTGTATGCAGCTCATAAAGTCTATTTATTATTTATATAAACTTTTTGTAGTGTTATTATTGTTATTGTTAAATGGTTACAAAAAACTATATTTTTTTAATGGAATATAAAAGAAAAACGAAAAATTGTAATTTATTGTTTGAGGTTTTCATTTTATTGTATTGTTTATTATTATTAGAAATTGTAATAAAATATTATTACAATAAAAAATCTATATCATTCATCCATCCTCTCGCTCTCTCGTACTCTTTCATTTAATCCACCTACACACAGCCTTACAGTGTAAGCGTTCGGATAATGGTACGATATTCGAAACCATTCTTGAGAATTATTATTATTGTATGAAAAACAAACTTTTGTGGTTTATTATGTACCTTGATGGTATACTCGTATATATAAGATCTCGTGAAGATTTGTGTTTTTGGCAAAAAGATTAATTGAACTTGAGGAGATGTGTAGAATTGTAGATATTACCTTCTTATATAGTCATACCGAAGACGAACAATGTGATAGTGTTATAAATTTATTGTGGTGGCACATCACACAATTTTTATAATTTATTAATGGTTTGGTATTAAGTTTGTGGGATAAAATACCTAATGTGGTTAACGGATTATTTTTATATATACATACTCGTAGATATAGAGATACAGATCTTATAGTAAAATGTGATACCCTCGTCTAAATACGTAGATCGGTTGCAAATTTCGCACAAGCCTTGCACGCCTCAAATCAATCATCACTCCGTCAAATTTATTTGTATAACACTTAGATTTCAACAGCGATATACATATATCATGCCAACATATATGTAAAAAGGTTGTCAACGTGATTAAAATTCGTATGTACAACTTATGTTATAAAATTTTATTTCATAAATCATGGGACCAAAAATAAAAACCGAATTTATTAATCAATCAATCATTATAAGACACAACACCAAAAAAAAAAGAAATGAAAAATGTTAAGTCGCGGATTTTTTTTTTGTGTGACCGTACATGTTGAGTTTGAACATATTTTTGATCACCAATTTGTTTATGTAATCATATATAAATTATAAATATGTATATGTAGTACGGTACAACATAATAATCAGATAATTGGTGACATTTTTTATGTATACTCATATGTATTGTGCAGATATAAACATAAATTTTTAACATGAGTATTTTCCTTCCAAAAAGATGTAAACGAGAACAGAAAAATATGATGCTGCAATCATCATCTCACAGCAGGATTTTATATGTATGAGATGTATTTTGTATACATTATGTGTAGGTACATGGATGATATGGATGTAAATTTTATTGATCTTATGTTGTGATATTATTATTGATATTGATTGAATTATATTACATATATACCTAGGGGCTATGCTCCTGGGCGCGTTACGCCGAATTCACATGTCGGTTGTGCAGTAATTGTACCGAAAAATGTTTTCGATTGTTAAATCGGGCTCTGACTACAAATGTCATGATTAGTGGCATCAGTTCAAGCTGTAATAGTTGACTATTTGGATTAAATGAAATTTACATTAAGCTAACCGAAAATTAATATTGGGTAAACAAAGAAGTCTCCGCCGTTCGACAAAAGATGGTGCCACCAGTAAATTACGGTTAAAATTGCCCAATATAAAATGTCATATTCTAAGGTTGAACATCTGTCAACAACATAACCTTAAAATATTAGCGATTTTGTATCAGCATCACATATTTTTTTTTTTATGAAAAACTCGAGTTTTGAGCTGAATAAGCGTCATTTGCGGAAACATCGAAGTGATCTACTATGAGCTACTCCAGGAAACAAGGAAATATTGGAGACGCTGCAATGGGATGTCCTACGCCGAGCAGCACTTCACTGCTTACGAAGCAGGAACACGAGGAATATTTTCGACGCGGAATCCGTATGCTGCCTACCTCAAAGCTTATTTATACCCCCACTAAATGGAGAAAATGAACCAAATAAACCAGAAAAATAAATTTTATTTATATTGTGTCGAACAACTAAACAAAAAAAATATAACAGCTTTGCGGTATGACCACAAGGTACGGTGCAATTTTTAACCCCCCGCTATTCGCATAGGTCCGGCCAGACCTTTACTTCAAATATACTTCAAATTGAGTTAGCGACTTGAATTTTCGTGTCCCTTCCTAAAATTTTATTAACTATCGATCTATGAAAATATCAGGAAGCGTACAGGCCTGTCATAACGGCGATCCTAGGTACGTTACCATATTCCTGAAATATCAACAATCAAATAACAAATTATATCTGAATGCGAATAATATTTCAGCATCATGCGGGCCCAGGCAATACCTGCATCCTTAACAGATAAGGTTGATAAAGAAAGGATGTTATAGTCACAGAAACAACTAGGGCGAACCGCAGCAAAGTCATTTTCTAACTACTTAAATATATTAAAATGTTAGTCTCAATTATATTCACACTCTAGATTAGATTTTGTTAGTTTATTAATTTGGGTTAGTTGTGGTTGAGGTAAAAGATACTAATATTCATCTGGTTAGGTTATTTAATTCACATCTACGGGTGATCACATCTACGGGTCATCTCATTATATACTGCTTGTAACCTTATTTTTCCCTATCTTCCCATCCAACATCATCTAACCGAGAGACTTCACGTTCGTAATTTAAATTCGATTTTGTCATTCAGCTACCTATAATTAAGTTCATCCAACTAAAAGAAGGATAAATCTATCTCTAACGTTCACACAAACTTCACTAAAACATAACCTGAATTCAACGTTAACATATTTGATTGTAATAAGTTTATGCTGAAAGCGTAAGTAATTAAATAGACCCCCTGATCAAGAATGTTACAATCACAATCTTCCCTGACCTTCCTGTATGTTCAAAATCTTTTTAATAATAAGAAAAATAAATTGAATTATATTTGCCGACAACTTTATTGTTTTAAGTCAGGACTTTCGACAAAATTTTAATTTATAGAATTGTATAAGTAAGGAACGAAAACTTGTTAAAATATTAAAATAACTATAAATAAAAACAATCAATTATTTGATTGATCATAATGAACGGCCAAGGCTAAGCAGGGATTCCGGATACGCCGGGCCGACCGTACACTCCCCCTACACATAACAAGATGGAGAGGCAGGAAAGGTTACCAGACATGACAGACTCGATCCGGTTACAGACCGGACAACAGTGAATAAAGCACAGTCAACAGTGAATAAAGCACAAGACAGCACAATAACTCCGTCCTCTCGATACAAACAATCAGTAATCTTTTGAAAAAAAATTTAATTGGTAAATTTCCTGAAACAAAACTTCATTATTATATTATTCATTATTATTATGAAAATAATATTATTATAATTATAAGCTAATTACTCATACCATGTAAAATTAAATCTAGTTCTAATTAGCTTAAATTATAATTAATTTAATTTAACAATAATAATTTATTATTTTCAGAAGCTGAATAATTGGATAGAGGAATAATAATAAAATTAGTAAATCGCTGAAATAAAAATACGGCAAGTAGAAGACAAATAAAAAATACGGGTAGTATGCATGCAGGTCCAAACAACGTAGACACGAAAAAACACCCCCACACAAACTCCAAGGAAATTATCTTTTGTTAAGATCTTCCCCGACCCTACCCATCCACATCCTGCACATGCGGAGGAGAAACAAACCTCCAGTCACACGAGCATAAACTATGCCTATCCACTTTCATTCCCGACTAACTGCTTTCACCTTCAAATCAATACTCATTCAGAACCTCACCATTCCCCACTATGACGTCCCTAATTCGATGATCACCGTACAATATACAGAACAAAATTTGTGTATATGCACGTAGAGTAGACCTCGAGAAGAAAAACGAACGAAACTCCCACTCTTCATGCATACGACAACCACGCTATACACACTTTATACGAGATCACCAAATCAAAGGCAAGCGGTGATGCCTGGAAAGTGGTAAATCTCTAAACGAAAACTACCCCAAAATAAAAAAAACTAGTATCCAAAACTAAAGATAAATAAAGTTCACGCTCAGGAGAATGTAAATCTATCCCTCCACCGCACCTACAAAAAGCAAACTAATAAAATCATAAAAAAAATCTTCAACAAATCCCTACCATCCGTATGACTGTGCGTTTATACCTGCGGAAACCAGCGCGGCATAAACATATTACACTCGCTTCCGCAGGTAGATATATCCATACCTGCGGAGCGAGTGCGACATACCCAAGATGCATTTTTTCCTTTTTGCCATTTATTTTTCTCTTTCTATTCTCTTAGTGTGCGCATGGTTAGATATGTAAATTCCGTTTTGCGTTGTGATCTTATTTATTCATTCCTGTCAGTTGCATATTGCATTCATTCGAAATGAGTGAAATTATGAAGTGGAATTAATTTTTAATACGCGACAACGCGGTTGTGGTAATTTAGACACCGCATTTTATAACCGATTGGCAGCGGCTTACCCAATGATATAGAATATGAAAGAGCTGCTGAAGAGGGCGAACAAATTGATACATTCGCTGACGATAATATTAAAATTGTGTGCCAAACGAAAACGACGTATCTGATATTGAGGAAGAAATGGTCATCGAACCAAATAAAATATTGTCCAGTGAAGATGACGAAGAGGAAATGCAGTTTTAAAGATGATACAAAATGGAATAAAAATGAACCAACTACTGCTGTTCGTATTTATCAACACAATGTTATGCGTTTTGAGCTGGACCAAAGGAACAAAATTCTATTTCAATTGAGGTATTCAAGAAACTTTTCACCATCTTCAACTAAACTCAGCTGGAGATTTTGCCAGGTTCTCATCAATCCCGATATTTTTTCCAGGAAGATCTATAAAGTAAAAATGTCAAGGGCAAATGTTTCCCCGCAACGTGTGTGTCGTGGTTTACAATATTATTGCCATTCAAATGATTACTAATCGAGATTTACCCCGCTTCTCCTCGATCCCGATATGTTTCCAGAAAGATTTTTAAAATGCCAATGTGATGAATAATCATAGACAATCGCATTGTATAGATTTCCCTAGAAAATATAACGGAATTGATGAGAACCGGCCAAAATCTCGATTAGTAATCATTTGAATTGCAAAAATATTGTAAATCATAACTCACACGTTTCGGGGCCATACTTACCCATGCCAGAACTATGACAAAATTCTGAAAATACTCATGAACATTGGAATTTTATAGATCTTCCTGGAAAACATATCGGGTTTGATGAGAACCTGGCGAAATCTCCGATGAGTTTAGTTGAAGATGTTTATTGTGCTTAACTTTAATTTAGATTTTTTAATTCGTTTGCAACTGATATTTTCCATATTTTTTCGATAGAATTTCGATAAAATATTGGTTCGCCTGAATGTTTGCTTTTATGTTGATATCACTAACACTAGCCTACATAGAATATCTTTGGGAAATAACTCACAGCGGTAATCCAAATAACCTATCAAACAACAAAAACAGAGCAAAGGCCTGATTTTTCATTCAGCAAGCATACCATACCACACATCCAGCAGAACGGGCAAGAGGAGGGTCAGCAATATTTATTAGGGATAGTATTAATCATCATGACGAATTAAAACTAGAAAAAGAATCCATGCAAGTAACCCCCGTGACGGTTAAATTTGGTTATCAGAACACCTGTAATATATCTGTAATGTATTGTCCCCACGAAATAACTTAAAGAAAGAAGACTACATTAACTTTTGTTCCAGAAATTAGGAAGTAGCTACATTATCGGAGTTGAGTTTAATGCAAAAAATACCTTCTGGGGTTCAAGATTAACCTCTCCAAAAGGCAAAAATTACTTGCAGCTGCGGCCAATACTTAAACTATGCATTTTACTCAGGAAGGAAACCAACGTACTAGCCATATTCTGATCTTAACAAAATCCCAGACCTTATAGATTTCTACATATCTTAGAAAATGATGAAAGTCTAATACTCGTATCTGATCATTCTCCTGTTATTATGGCGGTTAGTGAAAATGTAATAGAAAAAACAAATTCACCACAGCTCACAACCAACAAAACAAATTGGGAATTGTTTAGCTGCTTAAACGTTTATTTCCGAATTTGGGTGTGGGTAAAGGAAAAAATAGAACTTCAAGTGCCAATCAAAAGTGCAAATTAAATAGAAGAGGAATTAAAGAGGCTGCTGGATGTCATACAATGGTCGGTTTGGGAATGCACCTCCAAATTATCATCCAGGAAAAAACACTCCGTTATTTACCCAATAGAAGTAAGAGAACTAGTGCAGGAAAAACGAAAAGCCCGAAATAAATGGCAGACCACGCGTGCGCCGCAAGATAAAACTATTTAAGGTGGTTTACTAGTGCATTACATTTAAGGCAATCATAAAAGCAGTGAAAAATGAAAGAATTGGAAAATAGCTTTGTTCTCTAGCTCCAACTAAAGTTACCGACTATTCCTTCTGGAAAGCAACAAAAGAGTTAAAACGACCAAATGGGAAATGGGCTAAAAGTGCGACAGATAAAGCTGACCTGTTTGTTGAACATCTTTAAAAAAGATTTCAACCTCTAGGTCGGAAGACCGCATTACGGAAACACTGCTGACACGCCCAGAACATTTGACTTCGAAGATATCAGGCCTGTAACATTCAAAGAACTAAAAGCTGAAAGTAAGAACGTAAAAGCAAATAAAGCTCCTGGTAACGATCTAATAACAGGGAAAATATTACAGGACCTGCCTGAAAAAGTCACCCTTAAATTATTGCGGATAATCAATGCGATCCTCAGGAAAAAATATATGCCAATGCAGTGGAAAGTAGCAGAAGTAATAATGATTCCGAAACCGAGCAAGCCACTGAATGATAGAAAATCTTACCGTGCAATTTCACTTCTACCAACACTAGCGAAATTGTTTGAGAGGCTGTTGCTCAAAAGATTGAAAAGAACCATAGAACAAATAACCTTATCCCAAAATATCAGTTTGGTTTCAGAGAGAAACACTCAACTATTGAGCAGGTTCATAGGCTTACAGATTTCCTTGAGAATACGTTAGAGAAGAAAAGGGTTTGCTCTAGTATCTTTTTAGGTGGCGCAGGCGTTCGATAAGATGTGGCACAGAAGTTACTCTTCAAACTACATAGAGATTTACCAAAACAATATTATATGATTTTAAAATCATACTTAGAGAATCGCCATTTTCGGGTGAAATATGAAGAAGAACACTCCGACCTAAAAAAGATTTCGGCAGGAGTCTCGCAGGGTACTGTTTTGGGATCTATTCTTTACATACTCTACACCAGAGATTTACCTCAATTAAACGATGTTACCGTTGCAACATTTGGTAATGATACTGCAGTTCTCTCAGTAGAAGACACTATCGAGGAATCGATAACGAAACTACAAGAAGCATGTGATAAAATCATAAAATGGACAAAAATGTGGCTCAATGAATCGAAATCCATGCATGTGAATTTTATTAATCTAAAAGTCAGCTACAAACCTGTAATAATTAACGGTCAGCAGATTCTGTATGCAAATAGAGCTAAATATCTAGGAACGACTTTAGATACCCGGCTTAGATGGAAAGAACACGTTAAAAAGAGAAAAGATGAACGTATGGTCTGGTAAAGAAAGTATTTGTTACAATCATACCACGAGAGAGCTAAGTTGTGTTAAATTCTGAGATTAAGTGAAAATTTTTATTAACACGTATGTTAATGTCACCAAATAAAATTGTGTAGATTTATAGTTTCGAAAAAGTTATTCTAAAAAATCAAAGAAGCTCATTCGTTTGAGGTCCGAGGCTGATAATTAATATCCAAACTGTCGATAAACATTTTTCGCGTAGTGTATGTATTTCAGGAAGCTGCTTCAAAATATATCCCACAATCCATACCGGCTGGGGTACGTCAATATTCCACTGGCGAGCACTGCTTCACTCCAGCAACAAAAATACAATTTCCGATATTTTTTAATTAGATGGCTGAGGATTGGATAAGTATTTATGGTTAACTTTAATCTCTTTAGCTGTGTTGTACAATCGCGAGATGTAGTGGGATGATGCAGTATCCAAATGTTGTGATTGGGATACATGTGACTCTTCCGTAATGTGTTTAATATAGCAGTTTTTAGATCGACGGTATTTAGTTTAACAATGTATGGGTGTTTGAGTGGTGATGCTGGTTAATTGTTATGAATCATTTGTTTAACAGAAATTATATCGTCACTGGAGATACGAATGTCGACTGCACCAATAACCTTAAGAATTATATTGGGATATCTTGACTCTTTGCTGGAATACCACAAACCATAATGTTGAAGCTATTTGATTGTTGAGAACTAATGTCCAGTTGAGCTGCAATAGTATTAAGTTTATTTTTATGAAGTTCAATTTTATTTTCCAGAATAGAGATTTTTTGGGGTCTCAATTGTAACTTTCATCTCATCCAGTACTTTGCAGCAGAAACTGGTTTATCATCGCTTGAAGGATAATAACCACATCGCTTAAAGCTGGAGTATCGTTGTTAAACAAATTTGGATTGTGGCTGCCATCACCAATATCATCTAAGATCGAAGTGTTGGATTTATTGCGACCATCAGGGCATAGCCATGAAGTTGAACCAATCTTAAGCTCTAAGCATCTCGTCAGAAATATTGGCCCATTTAACATGGAACAAACAAAATTAAACTTAAGCTTTCAATAAAAACCAAAAACCCGAAAACCCGGTTTTTCAAAGACAAACTACTAATTCGCAATAATTACTTAAGTTTTGTTTGTACCAAAATCTCGTATAAAACTAAAATAAAAATGCAAGTAATTTATAAATTTTACTACTAGTTAGTGTTTATTGTGCACAGGGATTCTGGATTCAGAATTTTGCTACAAAATATGAAAATGAACTCGGAAAAAGCAAAATGAAAACAATTCAAAAAATTATCAAGTTTTGACAAGTGGACAAGCTTAGCATCTTAATAATTCCGATTTAAAATTTATAAATTTGGGTTTAATCCGCATACACGGAAGTTGTGATTCATAAAGGAACTAATTGATCACCGACTTATACATAATCCGACAAATTTGAATTGGTTTTGATAAATGATATTGTGGCGACGAAACATCAGTAAAAATTAAATTTGGCAAAGAATCAGAAGCTGAAATTATTATATGGATGAACCGGGGGTTTCATCTTGGCGTTGACATTTTATATAAAAAATCGCCCGAAGCAACAATAGAAACAAATGAATTCGACGAATATGATTGTGATATCCAATACGATGATGAACTCGAAAATGAAGAATATTATGAAGTTCAATATTCTGACATTTCATTCGAGGTATATCGGAGTGAAGTTTATGCCAAAATAACAATACACTGACCGACCAAATGGCACAGTGGTTAAAGCTTTGGCGTTTTGGATCCGGAGGTACCGGGTTCGAATCCCGATAGGGGTAGGATGCATAAGAGAATTTTCATCAGCAGATTACGATCTAGGATGAAATGGAACACAACTATGACCCCCTGTCGGAGTGCAGAACTCATGGGCCGACCCATCTTCCATGCCAGTGCTGGCATCCGTTGGTTGGCTAAATAATTTTAAATGTTTAAGAATTTTCGTATTACATTCAATGATGTTCTCTGTTGAATAACAAAAATCTCAGAAATTTCCGAACATGTGGATAAGATTTGTTTCTTACATCAAGTACCGCTTCAGAACCACTACGATCACCTCTGTGCAATTCGTAGTGTGTTTTGTTGTAAAAATTTCTTATTACAAAACTCACTCAAAACTTTTCACAAAAATTAAATATTTTCTACTTATTGTGCAGAAATATTTGTGTTTATTAAAAATATTCAAATATTATTATGAAAGTTCAATTTTTGAGTGTTTTTTTAATTCTAAGTACTTATAGGCCACAGTGTATATCTTGTTATTTTGGCATAAACTTCACTCCGATTTGAGGTACGCATTAATTCAGTTCGTAATGTTACACAATTTTTCAAGCGTTTCCCGGTATCTAATATAATTTTACAGCAGTATGTTAAGTAAACGTTCAATGTTGAGACTGGACTAATTTTAGACTCTAAAACTCATTGGAACACTTTACTACTTACTATCCAAAAAATTTAATATATTTGTGATGCTTTGTCACCCGGACAATCAGCAGTGGAAGCTTTGGGACGAAAATACGCTACAATAATTACGCCCGTAACCATAATCACATTCAATGTGAATAAAATTGATCAGCTAAATACGAAAATCAACAAAAGTGTATTCAATTAATTAAAAAGTGGATGCTACAAAAACCAAATCACTAACTGAACCGAGAGTTTCTCTGCCATATTCGTCACAAATGGAAATGCTTAATTTTGGCAAGCGGTTATTGGAAAGATTGTTCCAAATAGAAGCAGAACCAGAAAGTTTGGTGAATGGTGAGGATAGTGAGATTAACATAACAAATGTGAATAATGAAGTTGTCAACACGTTTGGAAAAGAATTTCATTTTTTCGAAGCAACATGGAAAAGAACGAGCCACTTAGAATTGCTTCTCAATGTCTTACTTACAATTAAACCAACTTCAACGGACTCATAAAGAACCTTCTGTATCAGGGAATTTTTGCAATAAAATTATTGGGTGTATAATTTAGTTTTTGGATTTTCTAAGAGATGGCGTAACTTTAGTACTAAACATTATTTTACAACAACTACGGCGTTTTAAAGTGTTGACATTCCACATTAAAATTTAGTTTGTCATTATTCGTGGAAGCGTAAACTACATACATATTTTTAATCCAGTTACTTTTTTGCTTTAATCAAAAGAAAAAAGCTGCTGAAAGTTTTCGTTTGCTTCAAGAAAGTTATGGTGAACATGCACCAACTCAACAGACTTGCGAAAACTGGTGTAAACGATTCAAAAGTGGTGATTTTGACAAAGAACATTCTGGTCAATCAAAAAAATTCGAAGATGAAGAATTGGAAGCATTATTGAAAGAAAATTTAGCTCAAACACAAAAAGAACTTGATAGATTTGAACTATGCATTGAACGAAAACCGTCCGATTACAGTCAACAAACAGCGTAAAGTGATTTTGCTGCACGACAATGCTCGACGACATTCCGCAAACCAAGTAAAAAATACGCTGGAAGTACTTAAATGGAAAATGCTACCGCATGCACCCTATTCACCAGATTGTGCCCCATCAGATTATTATTTGTTCCGATCAATTCAAAGCGATCTTCAAGACCAACACTTAGGAAATCACGAAACCAAAAAATGGCTCAACGAATTCGCATCAAAGACAAACATTTTTTTTTTTTCGATGGAATCCATAATTGCCAGAAAGATGGTCGAAAATGCTAAAAAAAAATTTAGCATTTCATAGAAATAAACGTGTTTTTTCTGCAAAAAAATACAAAAAAATAAGTTAAACTCCTAATAGAAGTCGTCTTGGTGATAATGGATAAAACACAGTAATTTTTTTTTCTTTTCCCTGCTATCTGTTCTGGAGCCAAGACTCTCCCAACGCTTTCACGGTTTCCTTATTTACGCCCTTACCTTTACGCCTGTATCTGCACATTGCATAGCTCCATGCCAGCCTATACTGGCATGGAAGATGGGTCAGCTCATGAGTTTTGCACTCCGACAGGGGGTCATACATGTGTTCCTTTTCATCACAAATCGTAATTTGTTGATGAAAATTCCCTTTGCATCCCGCCCCTATCGGGATTCGAACACGGTACCTCCCGATCCAAACGCCAAAGCTTTACCCACTGAGCCGTAAAATTTTTGATTAAATTTTTTTTTACTTAACTAATATATTTGTACTATTTTAATAAATTGTACCTAGTTTAATTAATTCTTGTAATTCTGAATTAAAAATACTAACTATGAAAAATTTTATTTAATGGCGTTTTTTAGCAAAGTAATACAGTAAGGGCGATTTTATTATAGATTTAATTTTTTCCAATCTAAAACTCGGTTAACCGGTTAGAACCGAGTTTTAGATTGGAACAAACCGTAAAACCGGTTTGTCAAGAAACACAGTTTTTTTCAAACTCTAATTATGACCGATGTTGTTAGTCAGAACGACGGACAGAGACTACGTCGGATCACTTTACTAGATTTATGGAAAAACACAGGAAGAAAGACAATTATATAGTCACTATATAGTGAGGAGAGTATAACCGACTACGTGAATAATCACCAAAATTGCCCAATAATTTATTGAGCAACTCGAGATATGACTTGTAGCCACAGGTGTGAAGTTCTTGGACAAAAGTTTTTGGACAAAAATTTATGCGAGTGTTCTTTGTGAAGTTTTTGGACACAATTTTATTTCTTGGACAAAAATTTATGGAAGTGTGCAATTTTAACAGTGTATTTATTTTATAAAGGGTGTTTTTTTAAGAGGTTGCCGATTTTTTTTTTTAATAAAACACATATAAAATTATGAAATGACCAAAATTTTTTTTTATTTGGTAGATAATTTTTTGGCATTTAACATTTAAACACAATTTCTGGCATATGGCTACCACGACTATTTTTCACAAATGTCATTCTGGAGGTCCAATTTTCCAGCACTTTTTCAAGCATTTGAGGGCGTATGTCAGCAATGACACGTTGAATATTGGTTTCCAAAGCGTCAATCGATTGAGGTTTATCCACATAAACCAATGACTTCACGTATCCCCACAAAAAGTAATCGAGTGGCGTCAAATCGCACGAACGCGGAGGCCAATTCACCGGACCATTTCTCGAAATAATGTTGTCGTTGAAAGTTTCTTTCAATAAGTCGATTGTTTCACGTGCTGTATGGCAAGTGGCACCATCTTGTTGAAACCACATTTCATCCATATCCATATCTTCAAGATTTGACAACAAAAACTCATTTAACATGGTTCTGTATCGATTTCCATTCACGGTAACGCGTCGTCCTTCCTCATTTTTAAAGAAATATGGACCGATGATCCCACCAGCCCATAGACCGCACCAAACAGTACATTTATCAGGATGCATTGGTAATTCTTGAACGGCGTGTGGATTATCTTTGCTCCAAATGCGACAATTTTGTTTGTTGACGTATCCATTTAACCAAAAATGCGCCTCACCACTGAAGAGAATTTTACGGTAAAAAAATGGATCTTCGTTCAATTGATTTAACGACCAATCACTGAATTCACGGCGCAAACGATGGTCGTGTGGCTTTAATTCTTGCACCAATTGAATTTTGTATGGCACCAAACCCAAATCTTTACGTAAAATTTTCCATAAAGTCGATGGACAAAGTCCAATTTGCTGAGCACGACGACGAATCGATAAATTGTCGTTTTCTTCGACACTGGCCTCAACGACAGCAATATTTTCTTCTGTACGAACTCTTCTCATTCTTGTCGGTGGCTTGGCATCCAAAAGAGTGAATGTAGACCGAAATTTGGTAATTACGTTCTTTATGGTGGTCTCTGACGGACGATTATGTGCACCATAAAATTCACGAAGTGCTCTATAAACATTTTTAATTGAACACTGATTTTGAAAATAAATTTCCACGATTTGAAAACGTTGTTCTGGAGTTAACCTATTCATAATGATTTGCCAAACAATACTGAGTAGAAATGCCACTTTGAGCTGTCAAAACAACTGTCATAAAATAAAACGACATCTATCGGAAAAACAAACCTCCTAAAAAAACACCCTTTATTAAAATAATTCGAGACAATTATTATAATAAATAATCATCAAATAAAAGAAATTGTTTTAAATTAAAAAATGTAATATGTTCATTATCATATATTTTAAAGTAAATAAATATATCACATATCATACTGTATAAAATGATACACTCGTGACTATATACGTTCGAAAGGGGATACATTGAGCTATTTAAATTAGTAAGCCTTATCTCGAGACGATGATCAAGGCTCGTGAATCGAATTTTTAAAATTTTTCCAATTCAGCGAGTAATGCATATCCACAGATGTTCTACTGCACTAAGCCAAATAGCAAAAATCTCAGAGATTGGCTCGCATAGTGACTATATACGTTCGAAAGGGGATACATTGAGCTACTTAAATTAGTAAGCCTCATCTCGATATGATGAACAAGGCTCGTGAAACGAATTTTTAAAGTTTTTCCAATTCAGCGAGTAATGCATATCCACAGATGTTCCACTGAACTAAGCCAAATAGCAAAAATCTCATAGATTGGCTCGCATAGTGACTATATACGTTCGAAAGGGAATACATTGAGTTACTTAAATTAGTAAGCCTTATCTCGTTACGATGAACAAGACTCGTGAAACGAATTTTTAAAGTTTTTCCAATTCAGCGAGTAATGCATATCCACAGATGTTCTACTGCACTAAGCCAAATAGCAAAAATCTCAGAGATTGGCTCGCATAGTGACTATATACGTTCGAAAGGGGATACATTGAGCTACTTAAATTAGTAAGCCTCATCTCGATATGATGAACAAGGCTCGTGAAACGAATTTTTAAAGTTTTTCCAATTCAGCGAGTAATGCATATCCACAGATGTTCCACTGAACTAAGCCAAATAGCAAAAATCTCAGAGATTGGCTCGCATAGTGACTATATACGTTCGAAAGGGAATACATTGAGTTACTTAAATTAGTAAGCCTCATCTCGATATGATGAACAAGGCTCGTGAAACGAATTTTTAAAGTTTTTCCAATTCAGCGAGTAATGCATATCCACAGATGTTCTACTGCACTAAGCCAAATAGCAAAAATCTCAGAGATTGGCTCGCATAGTGACTATATACGTTCGAAAGGGGATACATTGAGCTACTTAAATTAGTAAGCCTCATCTCGATATGATGAACAAGACTCGTGAATCGAATTTTTAAAATTTTTCCAATTCAGCGAGTAATGCATATCCACAGATGTTCTACTGCACTAAGCCAAATAGCAAAAATCTCAGAGATTGGCTCGCATAGTGACTATATACGTTCGAAAGGGGATACATTGAGCTACTTAAATTAGTAAGCCTCATCTCGATATGATGAACAAGGCTCGTGAAACGAATTTTTAAAGTTTTTCCAATTCAGCGAGTAATGCATATCCACAGATGTTCCACTGAACTAAGCCAAATAGCAAAAATCTCAGAGATTGGCTCGCATCATTAGCTCTCAGCCTCTTATGGCTCTCGTCTTATAAAATCACACAAACCCTAATTTGTTAGTATTTGATTCTCCCTTTTATTTTGGTAACAATTTTGTGTTGTCAATAAATATTCTAGTTTCGGAATTTTAATAAATATTTTTCGAATTTACGGCTCTTCAAAATCTGGTAAATTATGGTGCATTTTTGACAGAAGACTTGCTCACTGTTAGATCCCCAATACAAACATTTGTACGATGATTTCAATTTGGCGAGCGACGCATATCATATCCTTGGACTACTACAGAATCTTAATACAAAACCTAATATCGATTGATTTCACATAATTACACCAAGTCCTAATTTACAAAAAAAAACTGAAATATGAATTTTAATCCGATCGGTCGAATCGGGCCTGCATCAAGGAAAAAAAAACCTTAAGGAAAACTTTTTGTACTCACTCAGACATAAAGCGAGTAATTTACAAGCTTGTAAAAAATATGTATATGTAATTCATCATTCTGTTCCAGAAATATCTAAATAGCATCAAATTACAAGAACCACTCAAATTGTAATAAATTAATTTTTAAAACGAACCGATTGTTTTTCCGTTTCATGTTCAAAATAAAATTCCATACCCAGAATATAAATTTTTATTTTAAAACCTCTCTATCCATTATGTCCATCATACTTATAACTTATAAATGTACGAGTATTTCAATGCAAGAAGAACTAAATCGTAAAAAACAAAACGAAAAGAGTAAATTGTAAAACTTACAAATTTCAAGACAATCAACCATCATCTGATTAATTAGCAAATAAAAGCAATTTTATCAATCCAATTTTTAATATTTTATTTTTAACGTTTTGTACGTTTAAGAACTCTGCACACCAACAACCGTAGCACAGCACAGCACCACCACCATCATCATCATCATCATCAGCATCATCAGCATTGAGCAAAAGAAATCGAAAAAAAAAACTTTTTATATTTAAACAAACAATTTAAAAACATTTATTATTATTGTTGCGTGACGGGATTTTATTTTTAATAAAGGAATTAAATAAAATAATAAAAAATAAATAAATAAATAAAAAAGGCGTCGCGGATCGGAAATATGTATCTTTTACAGCCCCAACAACAAAACGTATTAAATAAAAAAACATCTTACATATTATAAGTATGTTACTGACAATTTACAGGTGAATTGTTTTATTGTTGTTGTTGTTGTTGTTGTTGTCACGTGGATACGTGGGTAATGTAAGTTTTTTTATTCATTTTGGTGTACACCTTTCTTATATGTATAGGAACTGATTAACTGATTAGAATATTAAGTAGATAATTACATTGGATTAATCGACGGCACTTCACTCCGACAACGACATATAAAAGAACTTTAATTAAAATATTACATTTTTTTATCTTAATTATTAAAATTAATCCTTTCTTAATGCGTTTCGGTATTTCCTTTTAAATTACAAAAAAAAAAAAAAATTATTCATACGTATATGTTCGAAAGTGTGGCAAGTCTAAATTGTAATATACTTTGAAATAGTTTTTAGGTTGGAAACAGTAAATCATAAATTAGGAAGTCACTAAATACTTTATTTTATATAAAACCACAAAAAATTATAAATGTTTAGTAATTATTGAGCACGCTCTCAACCATATAGTAAATTTACTACATACTCGTATACGTACAAAGATAGCATCTCACTCCAAATATGTACATACCAGCATAATTTAACTGTATACCCTGCGTCTTATATATAGCAGCAGCACATTTAAAAATAATACGGTGGCGAACATCAAACATTCAGGTTCACGAATTCTCATTTAAAGGTTAGGCATCAAATAAAGAATAAACCAACTTCCATGGGAAAATGAGAAAACGCATCACTTGATGTAAACTGAACTGCGCGATGATGATGAATTACAAGTAGGTATTAGATGATCGGATAATGTATATTTTTGTTAGATATACATAATTTTATATTCAATCAATAATCTATAGATACGAGTATCTAACTACCATATATCATTATTGGTTAAAGGTGACTTTAAGACGAAAACGTATAAATAAAGAAACATTAAATGAGGATAATTTGAAGTATGCGCGCGATTAGAAGTTATAAATTGGTTTTGTTGTAATTATAAATTGTACGTAGAACAACTATAGTGAAGTTTCTGACAAACTAAAACTGGCAAAAAACTTTACAACAGCCCAAAAAGTGTAAATCTACACTACCAAAAAAACGTGTTATGCAAAACGAAATAAATTGTTAAGTTCACAATGGCAAGCTAATCGAAGCGTAAAAATCGTGCCATAACCATTCTAGGAGCGAACTTATTTAAGCGGTGGACCAGCGATAGATTTTTTTTTAATTTTAAAATTTTGCGGTAGTAGAAAGTGTAAAGGCGCTTCGATTGTCACTGACAAGGCATCGTAGAGATGTTTAAGTAAGGCGTATTATGCTATCGATAAGTACTGATCCTATTACAATTTTTGTAGAATCCAACATAATTATGTGACCCGTCGAAGCATAAATTTTCTTTGTTGGAATCATAAAAAATCGAAAAATTAAACCATCCGAAGGCAATTGACAAGGCATCATAGAGATGTCTAAGTAAATCGAAGTATGCGAACTACGTGAAGGATCGTGTAGTATTGACCTTACTGCATCTTTTGTAGAAGCCAACATATTTGTGCGACCCGTCGAAGCATAATTTTTTTATGTTGGAATCATAAAAAAACGAAAAATTTGAAAAATTCAACAATTCGAAAGTCATTGATAAGGCATTTTTTCCAGACTTTATATCGATATTGATAATTTTGTGGCGAATTTATTTCTTCTAAAATTTATTCGTATTAATTTTTAGTAAATCGGTTATACACCATTTTTTAATTTTGCTCGATTCGTGTGGTTTATTACCAAGTTTATTACCAAGTGTAAAAATGGCAAATAGAAATTCTTTTAAATATATAATTATAAAAATAATTACTTATTAAATACCAACCTTGTAGTTTGCAATATTGGACGCGAGCCAACATTCATTGTTAAAAATCGGCAGGAGGTTTTAGATGTGACCTTTGCGTCGGAAACGATCTTTCATATGATCAGAGGATGGAGGGTGGCGAAGGAGCAGTCATTCTCTGATAACCGATATGTAACATACAACCTCGACATTAGACCTGTTACCCGGAAACCCTTCAGGAATCCCAGAAGGGCTAAATGGAACAAATATAGGGAGATGTTGGCGCAAGTATTGCCACTGGAGGTCCCCGGACCTCCGTCGACAGTAGAAGAATTGGATCGCATGGTTGATACGGTCACAAAAGCATGCAATCTCTCATTTAAGGCCGCGTGCCCCCTGATAAAGCCTAGAGGTAAGCAGAAACCGACTTGGTGGACCACGGAGTTGAGAACCTATCGAAGGGCATGTAGGACAGCTTTTAATAAAGCTAAAATCACAAGGGAGGTACGGGATTGGGACTCCTATAAGGAGGACCTAAGAAGGTACAAGAAAGAGTTGAGGAAGGCACAAGGGTGGTCTTGGAGACTCTTCTGTGGTAGGATGGAGAAGGTCTCTGAGACTTCTCGCCTTAGGAAAATTCTAGCTTCTAACCCAACCAGTCCTAGTTATTTGATAAGACCGGACGGGTCGTGGACAGCTTCAAGTGTGGAATCATTGGAGCTGCTCATTGAGACCCATTTTCCGGGAAGCTTTGATGACTCGATAGAGCCCGAAGCTCATCGAGTAACACCTTCAGTAGAGATGGAGGGCATTGTAGACAGGGAGCGAATACAGTGGGCGCTGAACGGGTTTAAGCCGTATAAATCGGCGGGCCCGGATCGGATTATACCAGCAGAGATCCAAAGGAACTCGGCAGTCATCCTCCCCTGGCTGGAGGGTATCTTCAGGGGATGTCTGAAACTTGTCTATATTCCTAGGAAATGGACGGAGGTCAGAGTGGTCTTTATCCTGAAATCGGGAAAAAGCTCACATGCTTACCCAAAGGATCTGAGACCGGTAACTCTATCATCCTTTCTGCTGAAAACCTTGGAAAGGTTGGTAGATGTAGGTATTCGATCACAAATTGAGCCCAGGAATTTGGCAGTGTCGCAACATGCGTACTGTAAGGGGAAGTCGGCGGATACAGCTCTGCACGATCTAGTACGCATGATTGAGAAGTCAATTCACTCGCAAGAGTTTTGTATGGTAGCATTTCTTGACATTGAGGGTGCCTTTAATAATGTAAAAACGGAGGCGATCATGGAAGGATTACCATGTTTGAAGGTGGACTACCCTATAAGTAGGTTGATAAATCAGATGCTGGTAAGCAGGATCATTACCTCAAAACTGGGGGAGTCCACCATTAGAAGAAGGGAGGTTAGAGGAACCCCACAGGGAGTAATGTCCCCCTTTCTTTGGAGTGCAGTGATGAATGGATTGCTGTTGGAACTGGAGAGAGAGGGGACAGAAGTTGTAGCGTATGCAGATGATTTAGCGATAGTTATCTCAGGCAAACATGTGGATACGATTAGGGATGTTATGCAAAATGCACTCCTGATCGTTACTAGATGGGCCAGCAAATGTGGATTAGGGATCAACCCTTCCAAGACAGAGCTGGTACTATTTACTAGGAAATATAAAATTCCGGTAGTTAGCCCTCCTACCGTGAACGGCATTAGCCTGGCTTTTGCTGATAGAGCGAGATTTTTGGGCATAATCTTAGACAGTAAGCTCAGCTGGAAGCCCAACATTATAGAAAGAGTGAAGAAGGCTAATGTAGCCATTTACTCATGTAGGAACGCCATAGGTAAGAGTTGGGTTTGAAACCAGCGCTGGTGCACTGGATCTATACCGCAATTGTAAGACCTGTGCTGATGTATGGGGTGGGCGTGTGGTGGCCAGCTCTGAATAAGGTAACATATGTAAGGATGATGGAAAAGGTACAAAGAACGGCCTGTATGCTTATAAGCGGGGCGCTTAGGTCAACTCCTACACGCGCTTTAGAGGTTATGTTCCACCTTATTCCAATCGAATTTTTTGGTAAACAAATTGCAGTCAATGTGGCCACGAGACTCTCGGCGGTCTCGCAGTGGAAGTGTCTTCAGACGGGACACTCGACACTCGACGATACTTAGATCGCAAAGGGAAGAACTGGCGAATCTAGATTATAGCAAACCAACGTTGTGCTTCAATAAAGGTTTCGGGACCATCTGTCCCTCGAGAGAATCCTGGAGGAACGGATCAATACTGGAAAACGAGGCGCTGCAATTTTTCACTGACGGCTCTAAGCTAAACGGTAAGGTAGGAGCCGGCGTCTTCTGTGAGAAGCTAAACGTCAATATTTCTGTTCGTCTCCCTGACTACTGCAGCGTGTACCAGGCTGAAGTGGTGGCGATCGTGGAAGTCATGACATGATTGAAGCATAATGTGGTATCCGGGAGGGATATCGCAATCTATATGGACAGTCCGGCGGCGATCAAGTCACTAGAGGCGGTTTGTCTGAAGTCACGGGTGGCGCTGGATTGCCGATCATCTCTTAATGAGATGAGCGAGTATTTCAGCATCCAGATAATCTGGGTCCCTGGTCACTCGGACGTCACGGGAAATTGCAGGGCAGACGAACTAGCTAGGTACGGTACGACTCTCCAGATGCACCAGGAAAAGGCAGTTCTGGGGAGACCTATAGCAGACTCAAATTGGCGCTCGGGAGAAAGGCAATCGCCTTGACAAATGAGAGGTGGACCAACACTCTCACGTGCAGGGTAGCAAAGCAGGTTTGGCCAAAACTGGACTTGAAGCGCTCCAAGGCACTCATATCCCTGGGGAAACGGGACTTAAGTTTGGTCGTATGGATACTGACAGGACACTGCCTTTTTGGGGAACATACGAGAAGGCTGGGTCTACAGACGAATATCTTTTGTAGAAGTTGTATGGACGAAGAGGAGGAAGAGTCTTTAGATTACTTCCTATGCTCGTGTCCAGCTCTATCATACAGAAGGCATAAATACTTAGGTGTGTACGGGATGAACAGCCTTTCGGAACTCGCGAACTGTGGAGTGCGAGATATTTTACGCTACATAAGAAGCTCTGGATGGTGTTAACGGGGGTAAAGGGAAAATAGGATCCTGTGGTATCACAATGGGCCGCTATTGGCCTAAGTGTGCGGAAGCAGCCACTCTAACCTAACCTATCCTAACCTATAATTATAAAAATAAAAAGAATATGATATCTGAATTATCACTGAGTACCGCCCTATACGAATTAAATTTTGAAGGTAAACTGTTGACATGTGTGGCTACTGCTGCTATGGAAGTAATTTGTAAGCATCTCAAAATTAAAAATCCACTGAAAATTGAATTAAAGTATGTTTAATTTGGCGGACGATAATTTCGCAAATTCCAGTTTTCTTTAATGTTAATAATGAACAGATACAAAAGGAAGAACGTAAGAGAAACTCTTCATCTGATCTCTTAAATAATATTTCGGGATTCTCTGAAATGTTTGTGATCATTCCCCATTAAACAGACATTGTTAGTGAAAATGGGAATATTATTAGCCATATCCACAACACACAAATTCAGTAGGTAAATCGGTGCATTCAAACGAAAGGTGGAACAAGGCTTTAAAATGGAATTTTCTTCAAGAAATGCACATAGCGTGCACAGAAAAATTAGTTCTAAGGAACGTATCAGAATGATCATGTCCGATACACTTATATACTCTAAAAATTCGTGTGTTATTTCTTACTCGCTATGCAAGTAAATTGCAACGAAATATTGTTGCTTATGGAAAGTGTAAGTACGCGACACATGTACAAAAGTACAAAATGGTTATAACTCCCGAAAATATAATGCGAGTATATGTTATACAGGCGAAAGTTGTTGTTCCCATGAAGGGAAAAAGCCTCTTGAACAAATAAGCGGTAAAAAACGAGCTACTCTAAAAAAACCGCGTGAGTTTGATAGTGCTCATAATGTTGATTTTTTTTTGTGATGATCAACTTAGCAAGTTGTTTTGGTTTAAACTAAAGTTTAAGAAAATAGGATTGAAAAGTATTAAAAACAATAGTGTGTGATATCCTTATACTTTAAGGAGTGATACGAACGTGGTTTAAAGTGTTAAAGTGGTGAACGTGATTAACGTGCCGATAATAATTCCGATTGAATGTACAAGTAGAGTGGCATATAATTACTATCGTTGGGCCACAAATAACAATCGGTTGGATATTAAATCCACATATAAGTAAATACTCGAGGAATTTCGAATACTTATTGGCGTACCGAGTTCAACGCAAGGTAATATACCATACGAATTGCGGACTAATTTAAGAGAATTTGCGTACTTATTTAATGTTGCTGTAATATTAAGTACCGTATTCTGGAGTTCAATTGTACTCGTAATAACATTTCATACAGTTATCCGGGTTGCAATTTTAAGTCGTTTGGAGCGAATTCTGTTGTTGGACACATCTGAGCAATTATAGCTGCGGGGTTTTGAACGTTGGGATCGTGCTCATAACAACTGTAAGGATCCCAAAGGAACCAATTAAATTGAGAGTATGCGCTTGGCGGAAATTCACATACGAGTGCATGCGGTTTGGAGATTAGGGCACCGTTATTATGCAGAAACGCGGTTTGGCGTTGCATCGTGGTTTGAATTTTAAATTTTAATTTTATCTTTATAAATCTTTATATTTTTTATATATTTTTTTTTGTTTATGATTTATATTCATTTTTTTTGTATGGTTTGAATTAAAATTAACTATTTTTTTTTAATTTTATATTTTTTAATGTTAATCTCTATAATTAAAAATGACGTTTACAAGTATTGTAATTAAGTGGAAAATGGTAGGAACCAAATATTAAGTTTTGCTGCTATTTTTTTTTATTTATATTATTTTATTACATAGTATTATTATTGTATATACATATATATGTTTTATTAATTACTTAATAAGTTTATTAATATTGTTTCTTTTATTGTCATTTAGATTCTTGTTAATATCAAATTTTCGTATTTGCCATACCACGTAGCCAGGCCAAGGAAGCGCTTGCTTCGCCACTTCGGTGATTGGTCAGGTATGAGTCTAAAGTCACGATTTTTGTTTTGCCGCGGCCCGCGATCCTAGAGAAGATAGTGAAATTTCTGATTAAAGTGAATTAAATAAATCTGTTAAAACGACTGATCAAGAAGAGAAACAGTTTAAACAGATGGAACGTACACTCAGACTACTACAGATCCCCGACGCGATTAAAGACATACCGCCATACAACGGCAGTAGAACGGAATTAAATAAATTTATAGTACAAGTTGAGGATATATTCAAATACTTAAACCGGCATTTACTGACCCGGCGTACCAAATAATCCTCCTTCGTGCTATCGGAAATAAAATTGTAGGAGATGCCAATAAGGCCTTGGAAATGTACAACACCACAAACGAGTGGGATAGTATTAAAACAAGCCTTTTACCTCATTTCGCTGACAAGCGAGACGAAAACAGTTTAATTAGAGACCTACACGCAGAAACGATAGCGTGGAAGTATATTTCACCAGGATTGTGGAAATATGTCACAAACTAAAAACTTGGGCGTACCTCAATACAGAACATAGTATACATGAAAAATAAAGCGTTTCCTCCACCAGTACCTCAAAAAACAATAATGCCTAAACATCCATTTCCATGATATAACCAATATCCACAATATAATCAACATCCGCAGTACAATCAAAATCGACCTCAAAATTTTAACAGTAATAAACCTCAATATTTTAATCATCGCCCCTTCACTCAAAAAAATAATTCATAATTTGGAAACACAAGAGGATTACCTCCTAAACCAATTCAACACTATAAACCAGAACCCATGGATACTAAATAGCACTATAACGGATACAAACAACCGGTCTATCATAAACCACCATTTCAACGGCAATTTAACCCAATAAATCAGCCTTATCGCTTCAACAACAATGACCCAGCAAAAGTTCCGGTTAAAGAACTATATAGTATTTCATCAAATCCTTATAATAATGAAAGCGACTATTATTATCAGGATGAGTATTATCAAAATCAGGAATATGATAATTGATACGAGGAACAAGAATCCGGTATGAATAAATATTTTGAAGAAAATTCACAAAGTCAACATCAAAGTATCCCAATCATTGAGATTCAGGACGAGAATTTTTGGCCACCTGCCTCGGAGAATCAACATTCGGATACCTAAGTTTGAATAGCCACCATCAAAAAGGTTATCAGTTACTTTACGTAGATTTAATCCTTAACGGACACCCATATAAATTCTTAATGATACTGTTTTTACAAAATCCTGCATTGATCCAAGTCTGATCTCAAATAAATTCGTACAAAAAATAAATCCAGTAACCATATCTACCTTATTTAATGATACGACTGTTGATAAAATGGTTAAGTTAAAAGGTATTAAAGAATTTAAAACTAATGAGGAACTCGACTTCATTCATTCGATGCAAAAATTAAAAATAACTCTCGACCTAGGTCAATCCCTTTTAATCACTCCACTAGTTCAAATCCCACTAAAATTTAAATTAAATTTCATGTCTGCAATTTATAATATCGCTCCACGAAGCAAGTTAGTAGCAAAAGTTCCTGTTACCATTGTCAATAGAGAAATCTATTTAAAACCTCAAATACTGAAGAACAACCTCATAATACCAGAGGGAGTTCATAAAAGCATAAATAATTTCGCCTACGTTGAAGTAATAAACTATGGGCCCCAACAAAAACAATTCGTTATTTAACATCCTATAGAATGCGAAAAATTTCAGGCTAACCACATAGAAATCCATACAATTGAGCCCATATCTACGACAACCAATTGTCATGATATCACTCAATTAATAAAGACGGACCACTTTAACTATGAGGAAAAAAGAAGCATTCCAAAGAGAAAATGAGCCACTAACTTTTACAAATGCTGTAAAACACAACATTGATTTGCAAGAGGAAAAACCTATGTTTACCAAAAGCTACCGATATCCCTACGTACATAAATCGGAAGTCGGAGTCCAGTTATTCACCCTGATCATCCCCAATATGAATTGTGCCAAAAAAGAAGGATGCATCTAGTCAAACCAAATGGAGGATGGTGATTGACTATCGAAAATTGAACGAAAAAACCATTGAAGATAGATACCCACTTCCGAACATTACAGACATCCTGGATAAACATGATAAATGTATGTATTTTATCACTTTCGATTTAGCCTCCGGGTTCCATCAGATCGAGGTAAATCCAAATGACATCCAAAAAACAGCTTTTACAGTGGAATTCGGGCATTATGAATATGTACGAATGCATTTCGGCCTGAAAAATGCCCCTAGTACATTTCAACGAGTGATGGACAACGTCCTCGGTGAATTACAAGGGAAAGTCTGCCTATGTTATATGGACGACATTATCATCGTTTCAACGTCGCTCCAAGAACACATAGATAGCTTAACGAAAGTTTTCACTAAACTACAGGATGCAAATCTGAAAGTCCAACTGGACAAGTCAGAATTTCTGCACAAAGAAGTAGTCTTCCTGTTATAAGGTTTTTTATCAATTTGTCAGAAACCTCGCACTGCCCGTAGATCAGGCAAAGATTCAATTGTGAAATTAATTTTAAAGAATTTTTAAGTGGACCAAGACCTTTGAAACGCCATAGCAGTAATTTTGAGTACAGAGCTGCTTCGGTTAACTTAGTGACTTAGTGATATGTTATAAAAATGGTTCCTTCATCCAAGACTTTTCAAACTATACACGATCGGGAATGATTAAAATGTACTCTTTCGTATGAAAAGTACCCAACCCCCTCGGCGTACGAACACCAATAGAAACATATTGGTGCAAAATTTCATGTAATAGGTACCCGACACTCTTCATGTACAAGTCCCAAAAACTTATTAATTCTCCGAATAAAAAAAATTCTAAGAGCGAAAATCACTTTTCTTGAGGTTTCGAAAATCCGTTAGAGCATTTGGTTTTATATATGTATGTCGGTACCGCTAAAGAGAATAGTTTGTGCGATACATTTATATTTCGGAGAATTGAAGGCTTCAAGGTCAAGAGTGTTGAGCATCTGTCTTGTAAAATATAAAATTATTATTTTGTTATTATTATCAATTTTATTATTATTAATTTAATAAATTTATATTAATATTAACTATTATTAATAATTATTAATTTAATTAATATTAATTAATTACCCGCCTTGTGTGAATGATGTGCTGCTTATGCAGCGTGTAGCTAATGCGGCTGATGGTTGGAGACGAACTGCTTGGAAAACAAATTTATTTGTGTTAAATAAATTTGTTCGTTCTGCTTTGGTTTCGTATTCGTCGTGCCTTTTTTGTTTTCGTTTTGAAATGCTCGTCTCGTCGAGTTGTTTCCGTCTTGCGCGCAAAATTGTATAGCCTTCTCCCAAAATGATTCAAAGGGATTAAGCGTTTACGTGTTTACTGATTGGAGCTTAACAATCAAATAATCAGAGCTGGTCCTAAATAGAGACGTACAGAAGTTACAGTTTATTGAAATTAGAGAAACAGGGCATAGCGCTCCATAACCTCTGCGGGGATACATGTTGTAAAGACTATTCAACGAATTTACACCGATTTCGGCAAATTGACGAAAACGAACTGATATGTGAGCTGTTCCAAATTAGCATTAAGCACAATATATCACATAGACATTCCATAAGGCAGATTTAGTGCATAAACGATAATCTAAGACTAAACCCTACCTTCAAATTTTGAAATGTGGTTCAAGATAACTTCCAACAACAAGTCGTATTTCGGAACCATTAATTGCGTGGGAACTGGTTGTATTTCACCAATAAAAATATATATAAAGAGTCAAGTTTAACCGAATCGAATATTTTTTTCCCGTTTAACTTTTATAGCATAAAGTTTGAGGACATTCGCCCTAAAAAGGAACTTAAGAAAGGAACCTATGAAAATAAAACTGTGCTCGTATACATACATTGAACTTTAGGGAGCTTCCTGAAGAATCTCGAATAAAGTCACCACTGAATTAAATATATATCACTCGGGCCTTCAGTACACCAAGGCACTACATAACTAAAAATATGGAACAACATATCCTCGATCGAATACAAAATTATTTATGGCATCGTACGCTAAATAAATTTTATGCAAAAATTATCTAGATCAATATATTCGAATTTAGTTCACCGCGACCACATTATAAATGTACAAAATGTTCACATTATAAATATTATATATATTATGTGTCTTTGCAAGCCATTAACATTTACATTAAAAACCTAAAGAAGTTATAAATACTTTAAAATAAATAAATAAATAAAAGTTAGATAAATTTCTTGTTTCTAGCACTTCTTTTAAAGTTTTGGTTTAAATTTAATTAGCATAGAAATGTAAACTTTCAATTACCATTAACCTTTAACGTATTAATGTTAGATATATTTGTATACAAATGTGTAGATACGAATTCTGTGTATAGTTGTATTTTCATATTTAAAGCAAGTTTCTAATTCTTATCTGTTATGTACCCATATATTACGGTAATTCTTAATTTTTCTAATAAATTTATAACGTATAAAGGGGTTTGCATATTGTTATACATTTTGTTTCGATCTCCCTGCGAGATGCAAGACATTATATGCAAATTATGCATGCAATAATTATGTAGTTAATTACCATTATTTTTGTGAGGGGGTTAAGGGTTGTTGGTTTAGAAGGTCTATATCCAGCCTAAATGTCAACCACACCTGCACGTGGTGTTCTCTGCTAATCAACCAACGAAACTATGGCGACCGGCTGTTCTCTCCACTGACCCACAATCAATTTCACTGGTTAGGTTGGTACCTGTTGCAATGATTAGACCTTAAAACAATGAGTTCACAACAAAAGGAATTTTTATCCGAGCGGTGCTCCAACGGCTCAGTTAGCTCATCCACCCTCTAACAAGGCCGGCTGAGGGATTCTGGGGTAAGCCAACCATTGCAATTCAAAATGCCTAGATCACCACCAAGAAAAAAAATACTCCGACGCTCAGCAAGTAAGCGAGAATGCTGAACTCTGCAGAAGACTTAGTAGTAAATATTAAAAAATGGTTTCACAACTTAACAACGAAATTGCTAAGTTAAAGAATGAAAATGAGGAACTGAAGAAGACCAGACTAGACAAAGATCTAGACAAAGTCCTAGCAAAAAAAACGAAGAACAGAATTTTCACCATATGTTGGGGGCATTCACGAGCAAAAGTTAATGAAACTACCAAAGTGCATGTAGCTCAATAACACCAGCAACAAGAACAACGCAACGTTTTAATGAAAACAAAGGCGCCATTAACTACAAAGTTTGCGAATATTCAAGTTTTAATGACATCTGTGTCAACAAACGACTATAGAGTAGCGCCACTAAGCAATAATGTTCGGATATATGAATAAGTCCCGAGTGACACATAGAGTGCCGCATCTAATAAAAATTTATATGGTTTTTAGAAAGTACCAACCTTCAAACGATATGTGTCAAAATTTTATAACAATCCAACTATTAGTTTACAAGTCATAGATGCTTTAGTTCTTTTCAAAACAACGCGTGGATGATTCCGAGTGCTCTTTGGAGCTGTTTAACCGTAATAAACCGAAGTTTTTGCGTTGATATGTGACAATGAATGAAACTTCGATCCACCACTATACACCGGATCAAAACGTCAATCAGTTGAGTGGACAGCAGGTGGTGAAAGCAGTCCGAAGCGACCAAAAATTTCGGATGCTAAGGTTTTGGCATGCTTATTTTGGGATATGCAAGGGATTTTATTCGTCGACTATCCTGAGGTGCATTTAAAGGAAGAAGTTGCTAAAAAACGGCTCCAAATGCACCGTGTCACAAGTAGTTGGTTACGATGGTAACACTGCATGAATTGAAGTTTGAATTGCTTCCTGATCCACCGTATTCTCCAGATCAGCGACCACCAGGAAAGAGATTTTGCCGAAACAAACGAATATTTTGAGGTCAAAGATAAATCATTCTACAAAAACAGCATCGAAATGTTAGAGAAGCGCTGGAATGAAAAACGTGAAGGAAACTATGTTGATGAATGCCGAATTTTTCAAAGACACTGTCTTTTAGTAGTTAGCTTCGGGACTTATTGACCGACGAGTAATAGTATAGACCTCAAGATGAAAGAACTGAAAATTGAAGATGCAGTAAACATACTTAAACAGGACAAAAATTAAAATAGCCAAGGAACCAAGATCATTAAAAAAGGCTCCCGCTATTCATACTCACATTCAACAAAAGCGAAAAACTTGAAAATATTTTTAGTATCAAAGAAATATTCAATATGCGGGCTGAAATAGAATCAGTGAAAACGAACACGAGATTCATACCTCAATTCAAAAAATGCCGAGGTTTGAACTACATCCAAAGATATTGTGGGTGAGATAGCAAATGCGTCAAATGTGGCAGTACAGCATGCGTTAGACTGCACAATTAGCCGAAACGAACCTGCAAGTTGTATAAACGGTAAAGGATACCATCCGGCCAACTATAGACTATACGAAGTAGTGCGGTAAAACTGCAAAGATTAAGAAATAAAACGCGCTAATCGACACTATATTCGGTAGAATGGAGTTTACCTGCAACACGTGGTTCCCATGACTACAGACGACCATGGAAAAGCGCAAACAAATTGCAGGTGTGAGGATTTTCAAGAAAATCTAACCAAAAATCAATTTAAGTGTCTTATTTTTGCGTGTGGGCTGAAGTCATCTCGCCTCGCACAAAACCGCGCGCATCCGCACCAATCCTCGTGAGACTATCAAAGCTTGACTCGACACTCGACAAACTTGAGACATGAATATTACGTACACTCAGTTTGACGATTATTGGTGGAACTACACAAGCATCCCCGTCAACCATACATGTGATTAAACAGTCATAGAAAAATTACCAACCATTAGCAAAACAAAATGCACAACAAGAAGGAAACCATTTTCACCGTTCTGCACCAGTCACAAACCCTTCACAGCCACAAACACGGATTCCAACGACATCATATTGGGGCTGCAGTGGCGTTCATTATTCGTATAACTGTCAGTTCCGCATGCACAAATGCACGAAATAAACCTCGAAAATTGAAGAAAATAAAACACCAAGTTCAATTCAAAACTATAGTATAATACGGAATATTAATGACCGCGATGATCAAGTTGAGACAAATAGTTACCGAAAATACGGAACTCTGAAGTTTAATAGATATGAAACCAGATTGCAGATTCACGTAGCTAAAGTTTATTTAAATTCAATCGGCCAGGTAGTCAGCGCCTGGCAATTTCCAGTAGACCTGAGATGAAATGATTGAGGGACTCAGAGGTACAGTGGCCTAATTCAATGACATTCTAATACACGCAATAGACGAGAATACGCACAAATAATATTTGAAGCGCCTGTTTCAACATTTAGAGGAATATGGGTTCCGGGTAAAACTCGAAATATGCGGTCTTTTTGCACGCAATCACAACAGACCCATCGAAAATTGCTGCAGCTACGTTCATTTTTTGGTGTAGAATTTCTTATCACACATTACGACCCAGATCTACAAGTAAAAATGTACGCCGACGCTAATAACACTGGAGTTTGAGCGTCAATCAACCATATTTGCGATAACGGAACGGAAAAGGCTATCGCGGCACTCACCACGGTCCAGCAAAATTATAGATAAGTCGAGCAAGTGGGTTAAACTCTCATTTAAGCAGTAAAAAAATTGCACCGCTACGTATACCGTAGAACTTTTACGCTGCTAACACACCATAAACCACTGTTAAGTATCTTCGGAAAAACGTGGTATTTCAGTGTACACCGCCAATCAGCTACAACGGTTGGCCCTAATATTGTTGACTTACAATTTCAAAGTTCAATATCAGTCCACAGACAAATTTGGAAATGCTGACATATACTCATCACTACTCTACCGGGGTCATGTAGAAACTGCGCAAAAAACGCAAAATCAAGCCGATTGGCGGTAAATGGTTCCTCTTTAGTGTCGATTCGCAGTCTATGTAACCCGACGTACATGAGTGTGATAATATTACATTATCAATGCCTATCAAGGCTCAGCGAATTTTTCGCGTTATTTGGAAATCTGGAAAATCTATAGAGACGGATAACTGCATCATATTAGTAAATGTGAAATTCAACTCTTTTTGTGAGTCACGAGGAATAAATCATAACAAAATTCCGTTGTATCAGCCAATGCCGAACGGCCGAGCAGAACGATTCGTGTATAGATATATTAGAAAGGACACTTAATAAATCAAAGGGGAAAGGACAAAACAAGTTTAAGTCACTTGTACGGCTATTTGTGGAACGAGAAATTCAAAACGAGTTGGACTTGTTAAAGCCAGTCCCAGAACGCAACACAGAACGAGACACACAACAAGAACGTCAGTTCAACAAACATAATGGAGCACGGTCAAGATAATTTGAGGCAGGGTAAGTTTTGCTAGGATATTCCATCATAACAAGTTGTTCTGGGCTCCAAGTACAATCAGCAAGCGAATTAGAGAGGTGATTTATCTCATTATGGCCTGACCAAAGCAAATCGCTTAGTTCAATTATCTAAAAACCAACTAATTCGTCGATGCACTGAGAATAACGGTGAAAAAAATAATATCAACTTTCTTTCGACATATTAATAGCACCATCCAGCGACATATTATCAGTTACGCAAGCATCAACAACAATGGGTTATCAACCGGGACGGTTAATAGTCAGATAGTGATGAACTAATGACAACAATAACATCTCAAAGGAATGGCGAGATTTTGAAATCACCACAACCTGCAAGCCGGTCCGCAACGATTTCATCCCGTTCGTCTATAGATCTCAATCTCTCTAACTAACAGAGCAAGACATTGGCAATAGCGATGTCTCCATAATATGTATGGTCAATTGAATCGTATTCCGTTCATAATTGTACTTTCCTAAACTCCTTTAGAATTCGAAGACATCAATAAGCGAATATTTGTAGATAAATATTGGTCAGTTTAAGCTTTGCATAAAGCTTCAGGAAAATATTTTGGGGATTTGGGGGTAAAATTTGATTAAAACCTCAAGAGTTGAATTGAAGGTCAATTGAATCGTTTTCCGTTCATAATTTTACTTTCCTAAACTCCTTTAGAATTCGAAGACATCAATAAGCGAATATTTGCAGATAAATATTGGTCAGTTTAAGCTCTGCATAAAGCTTCAGGAAAATATTTTGGGGATTTGGGGGTAAAATTTGATTAAAACCTCAAGAGTTGAATTGAAGGTCAATTGAATCGTGTTCCGTTCATAATTTTACTTTCCTAAACTCCTTTAGAATTCGACGACATCAATAAGCGAATATATGTATATAAATATTAGTCAGTTTAAGCTCTGCATAAAGCTTCAGGAAAATCCCTTGGGGATTTGGGAGTAAAACTTGATTAAAACCTCAAGAGTTGAATTGAAGGTCAATTGAACCGTTTACCGTTCATAATTTTACTTCCCTAAACTCCTTTAGAATTCGAAGGCATCAATAAGCGAATATTTGTAGATAGATATTGGTCAGTTTAAGCTCTGCATAAAGTTTCAGGAAAATCCCTTGGGGATTTGGGGGTAAAACTTGATTAAAACCTCATGAGTTGAATTGAAGGTCAATTGAACCGTTTACCGTTCATAATTTTACTTTCCTAAACTTCTTTAGAATTCGAAAGCACCGATAAGCGAATATTTGTAGATAGATATTGGTCAGTTTAAGCTCTGCATAAAGTTTCAGGAAAATCCGTTGGGGATTTCGGGCTAAAACTTGATTAAAACCTCAAGAGTTGAATTGTAGGTCAATTGAATCGTTTTCCGTTCATAATTTTACTTTCCTAAACTTCTTTAGAATTCGAAGTCATCAATAAGCGAATATTTGTAGATAAATATTGGTCAGTTTAAGCTCTGCATAAAGTTTCAGGAAAATCCTTTGGGGATTTGGGGCTAAAACTTGATTAAAACCTCAAAAGTTGAATTGTAGATCAATTGAATCGTTTTCCGTTCATAATCTTACTTTCCTCGTTTAGGAAATCCAAATATGAACGGAAAACGATTTAATTGATCTACAATTCAACTCTTGAGGTTTTAATCAAGTTTTATCCCCAAATCCCCAACGGATTTTCCTGAAACTTTATGCAGAGCTTAAACTGACCAATATCTATCTACAAATATTCGCTTATTGATGCCTTCGAATTCTAAAGTAGTTTAGGAAAGTGAATTTATGAACGGAAATAGATTCAATTGAACTACGTGTTATTTAAGTTCTTCGGTGACGTTTTAGTTTGAATAATAATTTTAGCATAAAATTGATTAAGTTGATTTTTTATTATTATTTTTATTGTTTGCTGTTTAAGATTTTTTAACAATGATTTTCTTTATTAAAGCTCTCGCTTGTCAATAATTATAAGTAGTAATTTTTTAATTGTTATTTTCAATTATTTTGTTGAATGCTATTATAACCAATAATTGAAAGTGTCACTAATACTATCAAACGATTTTAAATTTATGAAGGTTTTAAGAAATTCTTCACTACCGTATGTAGGCCTGTGAATTTTTTCCTAACCTATTCCTAATTTTCGTTTTTTATTTTCTAGGAATGGTTTAGGAAAAAGTTCACGCGCATAAAGAAATTGTACTGCGTATACACGAAAGACATCAATCCACACTTACAAGGAAAAAACGACGAACCTGATATTACACACGTAATAATAAACTATTTATTCAAAATGGCGTCAAATACTGCGCATACATTGTCATCGGTCACTGAGCTCTACTGAAAATTTGAGCTGTCTCGCTAGCCGGGAAATTGTTTAAATTTCGATTGCAATATTCCACCACAGACAGACAAAGTCTACTATTTAAATCACTTGGGCGAAGTTTTATCAATCTCTAAAGGTTTTTTATGTGTTTGATAACTGTTTGGTGAAAGGTGTAATGTGGCTGAATTAATGTTGAATAAATAAGTTTTATTCTGTGCGTGTTTAATTGAATACAATTTAATCCATAATTCACGCGAACTTAATACATCATGAACGCGAAAGTAATTCGCCCCCCTTCTCCCTCCCCACTCATAAATATATTATTGCATTGTTTTATAAAAAGTAAAGAGCCAAGCCCCGTTTCTTATTAATTTTATAGAATAGTTGTAAAGTATGATAGAATCTGAATACCACACCATTTTAAAGTAATTCTAAGAATAAATCGATTAAATTAATTATTCATCTTAAAGATAAAAAGCACCGAATTCTACTACATACACTTGTACGTTGTACAGAATGTGTCATTTAGAACATAATTTCCAGGTATATTCCATCAATGAAATCATGATTACCGGAATTATAATTTGTAAAAATTTTGAGCAGCATCAATCTTAAGTTTTCAAAAGTATCAACATTTATAGAGTTTCCTTAATTTTTCTCATCGTAAACTTTATTATTTATTTTATTTTTGCAATCTTAAGTTTTTGTGTTGGGTTGTGTTTCTTGTTTTATTTTTTTTCTTTAGTTTTTGTCGGCATTCTTTTATTTGTGGTTTACCGATGGTATAATTGTGATTATGACGACGATGATGCTGTGTTTGATGATTGCGTATCTGAAGTAGCATTTTTTCGTTTTTATTTATTTATTTCAAGCATATAACAACAACAAAAACGACGACAACAACTAAAAAATTACACTTAAAAAATATAATTTTTTAAATTAAAGTTGACACTTGTATGTTGTTAAATATATAAATAAATAAACACAAAATGTGTATAATATAAAGATTTATACAAATTATTTTAAATTACATTTTACCTATTTCGTCACTCGAAATTTAACACGATTTTGGATTTAAAAAATAATTGTATACGGAAATAAAATTTAATAAATAATATAATTAAATAAATAAAACACTTACCTTGTAAACATCTTGAGAGCTTTATAAATAATTAAATACCTAAAGTGTCTAACACTATTATTATACACCTTGTGCAACACTGGCTTTCTTAAAAACTCTTTTTAAAATTATTTTGGCTTTTTTACTACTCGACTGACAAATAAAAATGTTTCAAAAATTTTTAAATATGTCTGACTATGTTTACATACGAGTAGATAAATAGTATACAATTTACTTAACTACTTTTAAACTACCGCGAACGTTAAAAATTAAATCACATTTTAAAAAATAGTAAAAACAATTTTTTTTTGATTGATTATCATCGTAATTTATCAATCAGATTATAATTTTATAAGCAAAGCCTAATAGTGTGGTGCATAACATTTTGATAAAGCCCATTGTGAATTATCTCGCGTTTGTTGACTCAGTCTGTAAATAAAAAATTAAAAAATATTTATAATTATACAAAAGATATTATCAAATTTTTTATTTTTTTTTTTTAAATATTGTTTAAATATTGTATTACGATATGGGCAATAATATTCATCGGGTATACCTTCTTAAAAATATGTACAAGTACACGCAGAGAATTGCTTACACTCTAGAAAGTAAACGTTAAAAATGTCGGCTGTTCGGACACAACAGAAATAAAATTTATTAGGTATCGTGTGTGTACAGACGGCATACATTCATATATGTTGTATTTTAAAATGTATATGGCGTCAAATTAATGCTAATTATTTAAGCTAACATAAAAGTGTAATGATTTAAAACGAATTTAAATATTTTTGACGTGCTTTCGATTTGAATAGATCGATGAATGTACGTTACAAGTTAAATATATTTGAGTTATATAGTATTTAGCAATACCCGAAGGCAACCCAGTGCACTGAATTTTTGATTTGATTTTATGCGGTTCATTATGCAGAACATTACCCCCCTCCCACCTGATATTACCCCCAAACAGTATATTATTATTATTATTACCACCGGTCATTACTCCCCCCCCCTCGGCCATTATTGCTGCTGGAGCGGTTTGCACTGATTACCTGGAATTTACACTGATTTTTAAAAAATGGGCGATCGAACCGACGAGTGACAGATAGTTCGAATTTATAGAGATTTAACACGGCCCACTATCGCCACCACCTCCAGGTTCTCATACTTGAAAACAAGAATGGGCGAAATAAGTAACGTAGGTGTGGAGCACTAAATGGTGGCGAACCGGTCGAAACAAGGTGTTATGCGAAACGTGCCGATGAGCAGCCTGGCTGAGGAACCATTTAAAAATAATTGCTCAGTCCTGAACGGAGCCCTCTGGATACCTGGCGAACTCCAGTTATATGTAGCCTTACCCGTGTATACGGAGCTCTGCACGGCCGATCATTTTCTCCGATACTTGTGGGATCAAGTATGGAATCTAATAGTAAAAAAGTTAAAATAAGTAAAGAAGTGGTCAGCACTGCTCAAATGCTGGTGAAGACGAGGGGCCTGTGACTCCAGCCGTCAGGGTGGCTAAGATTGGTTCCGAGGTTTTCAAGTGAGGAACTAGTGGTAGTGGTTAAAAGGAGAAAGTCATTGCTCCTTCGGTCCAGAGATACAGGACGAGGCATTCGGCCTTCCGTGTCTTGGACAGACTGGCTACAGTCCCGAAGGAGCAATGGACGGAAGAACAGAGGAAATCTGTTAATTGGGCAAAGAGTTGCATAGCCGAAGAGAGCAAGGAGGACCTTGGTTCTAAAAGACAGACGTCTAGTGAGAAGGAGCATGAAAGTCTGGATGCCGTGAGGAAATGGGCCAAGTTAAATTCAGCTTCGGCTCAGTCACCCTTCAGGCGTTAAGGAGGGAGTAAAACCGAGCACTGCGCTGCACGAGAAGGGGAAGCAAGAGGTCCGGCCGGTTGAGGGAAGCTCGACGAGTGGTACCTCTCCAGATGAAATATCGCAGCTAGTGGTGAACCCAAGTGAGGGGTAACTAGGGAACTTAAAGATCAACTATCCCTAGGCATAGGGATGGGACACATCGGACTCTGAGGCGGGAGATGTGGATCTCCTTAAGTTTAGAGACTGCGGAGGAAATGGGACGGAGGATAGCGTTGACTCCGTCGGGTTCAACTAACCGACGTAGTACGGCTGTCGTGGTAAGGTGAGTAAATACTGTTACCAATTATCAGGTTTGTGCATATAAATATATATACGTCACACCACGGCTGCCTCGGCGGCACTACTTCTCAGACTTGCTAAGTCAGGGGAGGAGGTAGTTCTGATCCAAGAACCTTGGATCAAAAACAACAAGATCTGTGGTCTGCGAGCGAAGGGGTACACCCTTTTTTAGGCTTGTGGACCGAGAGAAGCCAGTGCCGCCAGATTTACTGGAGGAAGGAGGAAGGTGGCAATTATCCTAGGATGCGACGCGAACGCGTACCATACCATCTGGGGTAGCTCGAACCTCAATGACAGGGGTGAGTTATTTTTCGAACTTCTGTTAAGAACTAACCTCATTATTAGTAAAACAGGTCGGGAACCCACCTTTATTATTAGCAATAGACAAGAGGTTCTGGATGTTACTCTGGTCTCCGATTTTAAGGAGCATTCCTCCTCTGACCATCGGCACCCTAACGTTTAAGCGCTATCTCTAAACTACAAATCAGTGCGTATTCAGAAATCCCCGGAGGACAGTATGGCATGTATATAGGGAGGTATTGGAGGACAGAATTCCATCTAGAGTCCCAGGACTCCTCGACACGGGTAATGATCTGGATTCAATGGTGGATACTCTTACTAGAGCTTGCAATACCTTTATGAGGAAAGCTTGCCCATTAACAAAGCTGAAGGGAAAGCGAAAACCTGTTTGATAGACCTCGACACTTGCGAAGTACCGAAAAGTCTGTGGGTCTGCTTTCAATAGAGCGAAATGATCAAGAGAAAGTCAAGACTGGGGCTTCTATATGGAATGCCTCAGAGCATACAAAAGAGAAACGAGGAAGGCGCAGAGAAATTCGTGGAGGCTTTTCTGTGATAGAATGGAAGGGATCTCGGATACCACGTGCTTAAGGAAGATTACCTCTACTACTCCAGCTGTTCCAGGCTATCTGATAAAATGGGATGGTGAATGGACGGTTCTAGTGAAGAGACTCTTAATCTTTTAATGAAAACTCACTTCCCGGTAATGAGGATGCGACGATTGCGAGGCCTTTGGTGGGTCTAGAGATGACTGGGGCGTCCAATTATTGTGTACAGAGGATATTCTGAATACAAAGGAGATAAAATGGACTATTAAAAGTTTTAAGCCCTTTAAGTCAACTGGTCCGGATGGAATTGTACCAGCACAAATTCAGAAGAACTCGGAGATCTTACTTTCCTGGCTGAAGGTTACTTCAAAGAGTGTCTGAAGTGGGGTACATCCCGAAAAGAAATGGAAGGAGGCTAGGGTGATCTTCATCCCGAAAGCGGGTAGAAGCTCGCACAGCGACTTGAGACCAAAATCTCTGTCATTTGTTCTGCTGAAAACCATGGAAAGGTTGCTGGATGTCCATATTCGTTCGAGAATTGTACCCAGAAACTGGGTACAGTCTCAACCTTCGTACCATAAGGGTAAGTCCGTGGACACGGCATTACATACCTTGGTTTGGGAAATTGAGAAGTCACTAGATTTTCAAGAATACTCGGTGGTGGCGTTTCTCGATATCCAAAGTACACCTTGAACAAAGAATACTTTGAAAGTTCCTTTAAAAAGTATGGATCAACTGAAGAAAGAAGTAGAGAAGTGCATTATGGATATTCAACAACCAGCATAGGAAGGTACTCCAGAAATCAAATCAAGGCTAAAAGGAAATAACTATCAAATAGAAATTAGAAATCTCCTTAGGGATAAACGAAAATCCAGAAAAAAGTGGCACCAAACTAGAGCTCCACAAGACAAAAAAGACTAAACAATCCTACTCAACAATTAACAAGAGAAATTCAGAAACTAAAAAATGAGTCAGTTAATTTCTACTTAAGTAAGTTGACGAATGACAGTAATACGGGTTATTCGCTCTGGAAAGCAACTAAAACTCTGAAACTCTGAACATGGGCAAAGATAAACAAAGAAAAAGCTGAAGGATTTGCTAATCATCTTGAAAATATATTTCAACCTCATGATTGTCAATTACGAGAAACATTGAATGAAAACATAATACAAATTCCCGAAGATGTCACACCTACAAACTTAAAGAAAGTACCAGGGCTTGATCTGATTGCCGGAGAAGGTAGGGTAGTTAACTAATATCATAAACGCTGCATTCAGGTTAAAATATGTGCCAAAACTTTGGAAAGTGGCTGAGGTTATCATGATTCCAAAACCAGGAAAACCGCCACATCTAATAACATCGTATAGGCCTATATCGTTGCTGCCAATAATGTCTAAACTCTTTGAAAAGTTACTATTAAAAAGACACAAACTGGTTTTCGCAGTGAACACTCAACTATTGATCAAGTGCATAGAATAACCAATATCACTGAGAAGACTTTAGAAGAGAAAAAAATTTGTTCCGCAGTATCCCTTGATCCCTTCACCCACGAAGGTTTAATCTACATACTTAAATTAATCCTACCGTACTGTTTTACAGTATAATTCTGGAATCGTATATAACGGAAAGATATTTCAGGCTTAAGTAAGAAGATGAATATTCTGAGCTTAAGGAAATAGAAACAGGAGTTCGATAAGGAAGTATACTTGAGCCGCTTCTGTATTTAGTATACACCCGAGATGTTCCAATCCCACAAAACAACACGACAGCCACTTTCGCCGATAATATAGTTATCATGGCAGTAGGTGATAACAACTCAAGCAAGCCTAGCTGATACGCGTGTTTGTTTTTTTGCGACTGCCAGCAAATTAAATTTTTTGTTTCCATTAAATTTTTTATATATATATTTATTTTGGGGGTTTTGGGGCTCGAGTATAGTTTGAAGAGTTTATTATTAGATAAGTATCGTTTCTCTATTACCGTTTATATTGCTGGTATTATTTGGCTTTATTTGTTTTGTTTCAGATTTGATATTTGAAGTTAACCTGGTTTTTGAAGAAGAACCTAATTATTTATTTAAAAAAATGTGAGTGCGCCACGATTCGCGATGTCCACCGAGAGTATTTCTTTGCCCTCCATTTTACTTAAATCCATGCTTCGGACTAGATCCAATTTGCTTAATGTGGTTAGTTTAAACGTCCAGAGTCTTATTTTAAATATTGACGAACTTCGTCATACTTTTAATGGGGCCCCAATTGATATCATTTGCTTATCGGAAACGTTTCTAACGTCCGATATTCCCGATTCCGCGTTGGCCGTAGTGGATATAATTTGTTCAGGCGTGATAGAGCTAATCCGCCGGTTAATTATGGTGGAGTATGCCTCTATGTTAACTAGCACATTAAATGTAATGTTGAATCGGTACCCCTCTCAATTTCTCAAAGGCTCGTTTCTGACTTTGAGTTTCTTTTTCTAAATGTCTTCGTCAATAAGCGGAAATTGCTTTATGGTGTGGTTTATAATCCTCCTAAAACGAACAAGAGGTCGTATGCTCAATTTAAAAAATCGCTTTTAGACATTGAGTGTCTTTTTAGTTATTTTTCCTGTCGGTATGATGAGGTTTTCATTTCGGGTGATTTCAATTTTGATATTTCTCGTAGCTATTTAAATATCTTAAATAGCATTAATCTTTCAGTTTATAACACTGAAGTGCCCACTTACTCTTATGCAACCGCAAGTGGTGGTTCTTATTCTCTCATTGATCATGTTGTCGCTTCTGCTGATAATTCCATTTGTTTTTTCAATCAATTGTCTCTTGGAACTGGTTCTCATCACAATCTCCTTGTTTTTTCTGTTAATTATTACTCTCGTCCTAAACCTAAAAGTTTCAGCTTTAGGAATTTTTCGAAAATTGATGGCACTATTTGTTGGGACGATATTTTTTCTCTTAGTACTTCTACCGATCAAATTGACTATTTTAACTCCTCTATTAATTATGTACTTAATAATTGCGTTCCTCTCACTACTGTTTATTTTAGACCTAGATCCCCCCCACCCCTTGGATGACGCAAGAGATTTCGAATGCTATTTCTGTTCGTTTTTCCAAATATAGTCTTTGGAAAATGAGCAAAATTCTTGGTCTTATCTAGCTTATAAGCAATCTCGAAATAGAGTGGTAAGTTTAATTCGTATCGCTAAGCAAAATTTTTTCAAGGATAAGCTAGATCCCTCACTTCTCTCTAAGATATTTTGGCGTAACGTTCGCAATTTGGGTCTTGGTAGTTGCAAAGGGGGTGCTTCGGTAAATTTCAAAGCTAATGATTTTAACCATTTAGTATCCGTAGAATCCTTAAATTCTTTTTCGTTTGCAAATATATCTATTGCCGATTTGCATTCTGCAATTTGGGAAGTTAAATCGCAATCCACTGGTCTAGATATGGTTAGTTTAAAATTTGTTAAGCGTATTTTTCCTAATGAATCAAGATACTTGTTACATATTTTTAATTTTATTTTAACGACCTCGTTTTAACCCGCTCAGTGGAAGTTGAGTAAAATTATTCCTGTTCCTAAAATACGCAATCCTTCTGAGCATTCCCATTAGTATTTTAAGTTCTCAGTCCAAGGCGTTTGAATTGGTAGTAAAAACCAAATTCAATCTCATATCGACAGCTTTAATTTGTTTAGTATTTTTCAATCGGGTTTTAGAAGATTCCACGGTACTACCACTGCTTTACTGAATGTTTGTGATGATATTCGTCGTAGTATGAGTAAAAGAGAAATGACTTGCCTTACTTTGTTGGATTTTTCGAAAGCGTTCGATTCAATTAATCACCAAATTTTGTTTAATAAGCTTATTTCGAACTTTAATTTTTCTCTCTCTGCTGCTAAATTAATTTTGGACTATATTTCGGGTCGCTTTCAGGCAGTCTTTTTTGACAATTCGTTTTCTGACTTCTTACCTGTCTCTTCTGGCGTTCCTCAGGGGTCGGTTCTTGGTCCTTTACTATTCTCAATGTACATTAATGACGTTGCATGTTCGATTCGCCATTCTTCTTTTCATATTTTGCCTGATGATGTACAAATTTATAGGAGTAGTCGCTTAGATAATGATTCCATTAACTCTAGTATTTCTCTTATTAATGAAGATTTGGTAAGAATTTATAATTGGTCACTATCTAACCGGCTCGCTCTTAATGCTAATAAATCTCAGTCTATTATAATTTATAAAAAATCTATAGATACTTCCTCTTTCCCTGGAATTTTCTCGGTGATTCTTTAATTCCATTCTCTAATACAGTTAGAAATTTAGGGTTAATTTTCAATAAAACTCTAACTTGGGATGATCATTTGATTAAGGTTAGCAAAACGGTTTTTGGATTGCTTAGTTGTTTGTATAAAGTTGTTGGTTTTTCTGATAGTAATTTTAAAAAGCGTATGTTCCTCTCGCACCTTCTTCCACATTTTCTATTCGGGGATGTTGTTTTGTTTGGTATGCTTCAGGAGAATGTGAATGTTCTCCAAAGATGTTTCAACGCTTGTACTCGTTTCGTTTTTAGTATTAGGAAATATGATCACAATTCGCCCTTTTTGAATTTGATTTTGGGTTGTAATTTAGTTGATTTTTATGAACTTCGCGTTTGTCTTTTTATTTTTAAGCTTCTCAGGACAAAGCAACCTCCCTATTTATTTAATAAGTTATTGTTCAGTAGGTCTTATTCTTCAAATTTACGTTTACTTCCCCCTATAAACTTGTGTATGTCTCTAAATACTTCGTTTTCTGTTAGAGGTATTTCTCTTTGGAACTCTATTCCATTAGATCTTTAGATTAAATGACCTGAAGTTTGGTCAAGAACTAGTGGAGCCCAAAATTTTTTAAAGGGACATTTGATTAGGCCATAATGAGCCTAAAATTATTTGTATGTTAATTGATCTCGTTTTGGGTTCTAATTTCGGTTTTGGTCCCATTTTCGATTTGGGTTTTGCTAGCTTTAGATTAAATGATCTGAAGTTTGGTCAAGAACTAGTGGAGCCCAAAATTTTTTAATGGGACATTTGATTAGGCCATAATGAGCCTAAAATTATTTGTATGTTAATTGATCTCGTTTTGGGTTCCAATTTCGGTTTTGGTCCAATTTTCGTTTTGGGTTCTGCTAGCTCTGAAATGATAAAGCCTTATGCCTTTTCTAGAATGAGCAGAATAATAAAATTTACATAGGGCATTTAATTAGCCTAAAATTAACCTTTAATTTTCCAATTGTTTTTAAAATATTTTTTGATATGGGTTCTGCTAACTTTTTCTAAAACTAGCAGAACCCATCGTTTTTGTTGGAAGGGGTGGAGCCCAAAATTTTTTGGTAGAGCATTTAATTAGCCTATTATTAGCCTATAATTAATCATACTATCTTGTAATATTCTGCTGTATGGGTTCTGCTAGCTTCAGGGACGTAATTTACAAACCGCCATAGAGCAAGTACACAACTGGACAAAAAATGGCGCATAAAATTAAATGAAACCGAATCTGTGAATGTCGACTTTACAAACAAGAGATTAGTACACAAACCAGTATATTTAAATAATCAAGAAATACCACATGCAAACACTGCCGAATATCTTGGTATGACATTAGACGCTAAGCTTCGCTGGAAAGCTCTTGTAAAGAAGAAAAGGGACGAGTTTGGTTTAAAATACAATAAAATGTATTGGTTACTGAGATGAAACTCTCATATAGCAAGTATTGAGGCCTGTCTGGACTTATGATATACAGCTGTAGGGGATGTACCAAGCAGAGCAACATGGATATTATAAAACGATTCCAAAATAAAGTGCTAAGAAACATCGTCAACACACCATGGTTTGTCAGAAATAGCGACATCCACAAAGATCTGGGCATATAATCCATCAAAACCGAAATTATGAAATTTGCTAGAAGTCATGAACAACGGCTACTTCACCATGTCAACATAGAGGCCATCCAGCTACTGGATAATATGGATTTAGTTAGAAGGCTCAAAAGAGTAAAGCCGTTTGAGTTAGTTACCGAAGCTAAGGAGTACATGGATGGATGAACCCTTAAATTTCAGTAAAATTTAGTAATTTAAGTTAGAATAAAATTGCTTATTAGCATTCGACTAGATTGAAAATTAAAAAAGAAATAATAAAGAAGAATTATTTTCAAAAAACTATAAGTAAGAATTAATAAATATTATTAAGCATTGTTATATTTTCTGGTATTAAAAACTGGGATAACTTCACACACTTGAATTAAGATAAACTGTTCCTGTTTATTTTCTAAGCGAAAATGAAATCTTTGATAGAAAACCGTTGCATACCAAAATTCGGTTAAGAGTTATTGTTCACTCTAGCAATCTAGTGCGGTGTCGCCATTTGCTTCATTCTGGGGTTGCAGGTGTGTTGACCACAACATACCCACCTTCCCATTTTTTTATTTGAAAACCAATTTGTGTTTCAACATTTCCATTTTTTTATACCTAGATACGAGTAGTACCAAATAGCTACTGCCTAAGCAATGAAATTAACAGCTCAAAGAAGAACGTTGAAATTAAATGTTCGCCGATAAATGTGCTGAATCAGCATGGCTAGCTTATTTTAAATGATGAACATTTAGTACCTACAAGTATGACCCTAATTAATAATGCGAAGACTTATTTTATAAGATTAATTAATTACTTACACGTATTATGTTTGTTTTGAATGTTGCTTAATCCTTTTATAAATTATGTTACCTAATTATTTTACCCTACAGAATTTTCCCACAAAAAATAAAAAAACAAATTTAAATAATTAAATATGTATTTGTAAATCTAATCTTTTTAAAACAAAAAAACCTAAAACCAAACAAAAAATGACTAATCTAGGTAAGGTAGTCGCATTTCTGTAAATAGTTTATGATTGTGTGATCTATATAACATAAAAGTAACATTAATTTAAAATGATTTTAATTTTATTAAATAAACTTAAACTTTAAAATAAAACAACAATCGTAATAAAATAATAAAACCAAAAAAAAAACAACGAGAACATAGTGGCCTGCTGTTTTGACTAGTATTCGAAATAAATTTAAAACAAAAAAAAATCATTTTTAGTATTTTCCATGTATTTTATTTTTTATATTTAGTTTTGGTTAATTTCCATAATGAAAAAAGACAGAAAAAATAAAAATAAGAAAACAAATAAAGGACAACAAGACTTTGAATTTTAAAATATAAAATTGTCGAAAGTCGTGAGCAACTGTTTTTATTCTTTAAAAGTTGTATTTCTTACAATTTTTTTTTTTTTTGTAAATCACGAATTTTTTTTTATTTAGTTTTAATAAAAATTATATCTTTCTTAGTTCTAAATATAAAAAAAAAACTGTTTTGATTATTTAAATGTATTTTTTCGTTTCAATATTTAAATCATCCAAAGGTAATGTTTCGTTTTATTAACTTAATGTAATAACAAATTATGTTACGTGACTACCGAATTTTCGAATAGTTAAAATAAAATATAAAAAAGCTGTTGATGACTTTTTTTCAAGTCGTAAAATTTTAATAATACATTAACAATTTGTTAAATAAAAGTTTAAAAAAAATGTAAGATTTAATTTAGTTATTATTGTGGTTTATAAATTAATGAGTTTTAAATATTTTTTTTTTATTTCTTTTGTGGAACAAGTGTGGCGTGTGTATGTAATATACGTGCGCAGATGAAGACGACGACCGCGACGCTTAAATTTATAAAATGAGGTGATATAAAGATTATATGGCGCTTAATTGTTATGTCGTATAAATCATTTTTTTTTAATTTCGTGTTAATGCTGAATGCTCTTATAAATATTAATTCGAAAATTATTAACCACGAAACATTTGGTTGAAATGGAAGAAAAGCGAGTGTGAGAGCATATTATATGTTTGGCTAATTAAATGATTTGGTTTCCTAACGAAATTAAATTTGTATCGAAAAGTTTTGCTATGTATAGGAATTAATGATTGTGAAATACATATCAAAAATGTACACTGTTAAATTTAACATTTGAAACTAAAACATTTTTAGATAATCTTTAACATTTATACTAGAGAAGTCCCTGAATTCCTAATATTGTCGCTGTATTTAGGAATGTTAACTGGGTAAAATTCCAATTGGCGAAAATACCAAAATTTCCAATTGAGAGTAAAATTGTAAACGAAGAAGTTATAAATTTTGGAAAACATGATGAAAATCATCATTCGTGTCCCATTTTCACAATATTGATAGAAAATTGTCTGACCTTTTCGAATATGTATATGAAAGAGATCGCGTGAACATTTTTGGGATGGGCGATATAACCGTAAACGTAAAAATGTCTCGGGACTAGTTAAAAATCATCATAATTAGATCTCGTTCATTACCCACATAGGAGTTTGATTGATCTATCTGACCATGTAAGTGAGACCGCGTAAACATCTCTAGGATCGGTGAAATAAAATTTGAAAATTTATTCAAAGTCATGAAACTTCTAAGTCGTATATGACCCAGTAAATATCATCACAATTGAACCCTGTTCAGAACTATCGAAAGTCGAAACTTTGAATTATCTAAAAGTATAAACGTGACCTTGTGAACATCCATAGGATATTTGTTATTTTATTGTTTTCACAATAAATCGGGTTCGTAGCTAATTTGAGAATGTCAATTGGGTAAAAATCCTATTGGATAAAATACCAAAATTTCCAATTGAGAGTAAAATTGTAAACGAAGAAGTTATAAATTTTGGAAAACATGATGAAAATCATCATTCGTGTCCCATTTTCACAATATTGATAGAAAATTGTCTGACCTATTCGAATATGTATATGAAAGAGATCGCGTGAACATTTTTGGGATGGGCGATATAACCGTAAACGTAAAAATGTCTCGGGACTAGTTAAAAATCATCATAGTTAGATCTCGTTCATTACCCACATAGGAGTTTGATTGATCTATCTGACCATGTAAGTGAGACCGCGTGAACATCTCTAGGATCGGTAAAATAAAATTTGAAAAATTATTCAAATTCATGAAACTTCTTAGTCGTTTATGGCCCAGTAAATATCATCACAGTTGAACCCTGTTCGGAACTATCAAAAGTCGAAACTTTGAACTATCTAAAAGTATAAAAGTGACCTTGTGAACATTCATAGGATTTTTGTTATTTTATTGTTTTCATAATAAATCGGGTTCGTAGCTTATTTGGGAAAAAATGCTACTGGATAAAATATAAAAATTTCCAATTGAGAGTAAAATTGAAAATGAAGACCAAACTGTGCAGTTGCGAGTTCATTCTAGAGATCAACCATCTTATTGGGCTACAAAAAGTCTAGACGAAAACTATTTAAACCTAAAAAGCAGCGAGGGGATTATGTAGGATCACATATTTATTAGAATATCAATCAGTGCAATGATTATTAAGAAGACTAGTAAACCTTGGCTAACCAATAACAAAACCTGATGCTAGAAACTAGTTAAGTTTGAATCTTCAGGTGTTAATTAAAAATCCGGTAAAGCTAGAAGAAGTTAATTTCAAGTTATTTATCCTCTGGAAGTAATAGAACTGGTTGCAGCAAAACGAAAAGCAAGAAAGGCCTGGCAAAGAAGTCAAGCGCCAGAATATAAAACAACTCTAAATTGTTTGTCTAATAAACTACAATTGCTAATTAAAAAAATCAAGGACGAATCCGTTAATAAATACCTTAATGGTCTGAATGGAGAAAAATATGCCGAGTATTCCCTTTGAAAAGCGACAACAACATTAAAATAACGACCTAAACTTTAAATTGGACCAGTCAAAAATGAAGACGGAACATGGATTAAAAGTGCAAATCAAAAAGCATCTTTGTTTGCAACCCACCTTGAGAACACGTTCCAGCCTCTGCCTATAGACAAACAGCGGAGGTAAACATACCATCAGTAAATAAAGTAGATAACGATAATATATTCCCCGTGACATTACAAGAATTAAAAGAGGAAATCAAACAGTGCAAAGAAATCTCCAGGATCTGATGTAATTATAAGATAAATCATAAAAGCCCTTCCTGAAAAAGGACTACACCAACTCCACAGTATTCAGACTTAAACACGTTCCAAATCAATGGAAAGTCGCTTTTCACTTCGTGGCACTCTTCGTAGCAAAAATATTTATACACCGCGCCGCTTAATTATGAGGGATAACTCACTTTGCTGAATAGAGCCATTTCGCCACCTACATTTCGTGAATCTCGATATCTATCGATTATCGATAAATATTGAGAATTCTACCAGAAAATAAGTAAGAAACTAGAAAAAGATCAGTGCCGTTTTAAAAGTACAAGGGACAGAGTGTCACAATAAAAAGAGTGAAGTGTCGCGGACAATCGATCACGCCTCGCACCATCTTTGTGAACAAATATTAAAAATAACATTTTATAGTGAAAAATTTTATTTAACGATAAATAAATAAATAATTGATTATAATAAAATATAGTGAAGTCCTCACTATGTGTTCAAACCAATAATAGAAGGTAGAAACCTTATTCCTCCACATCAATTTAGATTCAGAAAAAACCATTCACCAATCGAACAAGTACAACAAATATTACAAACATAATTTCAGATGTACTTGAAAATAAGAGATTATGTTTAAGTAGCTTCTTGGATGTAACACAGACCCTTGACAGAGTGTAACGTAAAGGCTTAGAATATAAACTACAAAGACACTTACTAAAGCAATTTTATGAAATTCTAAAATCTTACATAACTAACTGACTCTTTCTTGTTAAATTAGCTGGCGAATACTTGGAAATAAAGTAAATATCATCAGGAACACCACAAGGTATCCTTCTAGGTTCAACTTTATATGTTCTATATACCTCGGACGTGCCAAAAAATTATCCAGAATAGAAATTAATTTCTAAAGCGAAAATTGAACCTTCCGAATTTGTGATAAAAATTGTCTTAATCAAAAATAATTATTCCTGCTTAAATTTCTGAAAACCAACAAGATCAACTCTTGATAAAAAATTTAATCTTCATTGCAAAAATTGAAAAGCCCGTAAAAATTGAGAAGCTTTAACTTCTGGTACTCAGATGTCCACCACATTTCGCATGTATCTCCCATTTTAAGGAAAACGCTTTAGTATGAAGTTCCAATAGTAAAATTGCCTGGTCTGTATACAGATCCCGAATTTTAGCGAAACAAAATTTTTTATCAAAACTAGTCATTTCCGGTAAAGTTTTAAATATGATGCGAACTATTTTTGGTTGAAATGGAATTTATACATTTTTTATTTTTAATCGTCCTACTTATACTCATTGGAAAGGGGATTCATGTAGTAAAAATATTATTTTGTCCTTCTTGCGATTGATCAATTCAGTTGTGAGTTATAGCGTGTTAAGGATGGAGGTAAACAAAGAGAAAGTTCACTATATTTTACAATTTTGCTTCGATAAAGACGAAAAAGCAAGTCAGGCGGCTGAAATTATGAATGGTATTTATGGTCCCGATACTGTCACAGCCAATCACGCGCAATCCTGGTTTCGTCGATTCCGTTCCGCTAATTTCGATATCAAAGATGCACCACGCATGGTTGAAAATGTCAATCAAATCCTGGAAATTATCGAAGTAGGTCGGCATGCGAGCTGTCGTAGCATCGTCCAGAAGCTGAAGATCGAACACAAAACAGTTTTAAACTGGTTTTTAAAAGAACCTCGATGTTTTGGTGTCACATGAACTGATGCAAAAAAACATGATGGCCCGGCTTCCATTTGCGAATCCTTGGTCAAACGAAACGAAATCGAGCCATTTCTGAAGCGGATGGTGACTGGCAACAAAAAATGGGTCACACATAACTATGACAAGCGGAAACGATTATGATCGAAGGGCGGTGAACCGGCCCAAAGGGTGGCCAAACCAGGATTGACGGCCAAGAACGTTAAGCTGTTAAAGGAAGAGTTAGGAAGTTTTTAAATGCATCTGTTTTAATTAATCTATTTTAAGACTTTTTCGGCTTTGCAGACAAAATATTATTTTTAATGACATGTCACATTGTTTACGACTTTTTTTAAGTCAGTGAAAACAAAGAGAGATTTACTCACAATTTATCTACCACAAAAAGTAGAAAAATTCACTCCTCCCCCATTTTTAACTCCAGGGTACTTGTATAAAGTTACTTTGTCTGAAAAGCCGAAAAAATTTTAAAATAAGTTAAGCTGTGTGTTTGATGGGATTAGGAGGGAATTATCTACTTTGAGCTGCTGCCCAATGGCCACACCCTCAATTTGAACCTCTACTACCAGCAATTGCACCGATTGGAGGCAGCAATCAACTAGAAGCGGTCCAAATTAGCCAATAGAAGAAGCTTCGTGTTCCACCAGAACAACACACGTTTATGATGACCCGTCAGAAGCTCCGGGAGCTTGGTTGGGAAGTTATTATGCATCCACCTCACAATTCGAACTGAGATGCCAGCACAAGAGATGCTTGTGAAAACTAGTTATCTCAGTTTTTTGCTAATAGGGACAAGACGTTTTGGAAAAGCGGCATAATGAAATTGCCTTCTAAATGAGCCAAAACGAATGATTGCAACCATGTTAAATAAAGCCCCGAAATGAAAAAAAACGAAAAATCTGCATCTCCCAATTTATGAAAAACGCTTTAGTATGAAATTTCATCCCGATAAATTAATTCATATGGACTGTACAGAGACGAAAAATCTTCAATGGGAGCTGGTATCTCCAGTGGAATTTTTTCCGAAATCCATTGGGATCTTCTACTCGTAATTTGTGGAAAAAGGTTTAGTATAAAGTTTCATCCCAATCGATCAATTCGTATCGGCTGTGCAGGGTCGAATTTTTGTTGAAAGACAGTTTTTGTCGCTAAAACGTCTTTTCCGCTAAAATTTTAGAAAAAAAACATCTGGACCGATATTGTTGCAAATTTATAATCTTTTTAATCTTTTTTCTTGTAAATGATATAATACTTTTCAAAATATTAGGAATACAAATTAATTCGGTCCGTTTTCGAAAAGTGGGTCTGTCTATAATAAATTTTTAATAGTGAAAGCTGATTTCCGTTGTTTCAGACAGATTAAACATCTGCCGTTAACATTCAGTTTATATTGCTTTGAGTTTCATACAAAACGTTTTTTTGCGGATTTTGTGATAACTAAACAGCATTTCCAGGACGTCTAAGTTTTTGTTTTAATTGGAAAAACGTGCAGCGGAAGCACATCGAATGCTTGTGGAAGTTTACGCTTACAATGCTCCAACCGATAGGTCATGTAGAGAATGGTTCCGACGCTTCAAAAATGATGATTTGGGGGGGTGACCCTACAAACAGTTTCTCTACGATTTAACTCTCTATGGACATGATTCAAAAGCAAGGTAATTGGGTTCTTTATGAATTAAAACCAAGAGACCAACGTTGTGCCGTATTGTCTACACCGCGTAGATAATTAATATTCAACATGTGTAGAGAATGTATGAAGACAATTAAAACAGTGACGTTGACAATGTAGAGAATGTATACAATGTCGAAAATTATTGTTTCCGTAAGAAACCAGAAAAATTCTATGATTTCTTTGTTGTTCGATCCATTTCGCCTCGATGGAGATTTATTTCTACCTCACATTTGAAAAGTTATAACACAAGTCTTTATGAATGTACGGAATGATAAGAATAAATGAATATTTCTTGCAAATACCTTAGCTGTGTTAGTACAATTTTAAAATACATCGAGATGAGGTTACCAAGACGTTGGAAGTTTATTTTCAAGCTAATGAAACATTGAATTTTTTGAATTAAAATATTCGGTCGTCTCATTAGACTGCAGTGGCCAAACTACAAAAACAGTGAAAATACTTTGAACTTGAATACAAAGTGTCATCACAATGCCTTAGCGAATTATTATGCTTCACTACGCAATTGTTAATCCCTTCGTAACCTCGAATTTTATTGTAATTAAAGCATACATGCGATTTCTGTATGACATTTTGGGTTATCTGGTTGATAGCCAGATATTATATTTACATCGAGGTGAGGTAATCAAACTTCCAAGGTCTTGGTAAACTCACCTTGATGAAAAATACGAAGCTTGTAAATCCAACAGCCAAAAAACCGATAGGTCTGAGAACCCATTCGTATGACGCCGTATTTGTATGATACCCTTTTGCTTAAGAAATGGATGCTGAACTTAGATAATGAAAGTGGATACACTATTCGTTTCGAAGATGTGTATAACAGACGGCATTGCACAGAGAGTTTCATTCAATACCGTGAATTTAGCATCGTACCGTAATTTATTTAGTCTCGTTAAAATAGAACTTGGAAATCGATTCCGACTAGATTGAAAATTTTTAATTTTCTGGATGCAGAAAAATTCTTGAAGATACTAATATTTTCCGGATTCCTTGACTAGACTCGAAGTGGATTACATAGTATGGATAATACAAATAACAGAATCGTATGAAACCATAACAGGATATATATTACCTCCCCGGATGTTACCGCGGACAGTTTAGCCGCGGACAAGACCTCGCCGCTATTACCTCCGGCTCATTACCCGTAGACTTTACCCCCGGATATTAACACCCTGTATATTACTCAGCGGGATTACCCACTTCGAGTATTACCCCCTCCCCCCTCCCCATTACACCCTGGGCACTACTCTTCCCGCCATTACTCCCCGGTCATTCGCCCCGAATATTAGAAGATTAAAGGATCGTGTGAAACCATTTCTTCGGTAAAAAATATTTAAAAAAAACTGTTTTCATAAATACGTGAGTTTTGATGTCCAATCTTACTAGAAACATGATGGTTGACAAAAAAATCGAAACAATTTTTAAACATGAAAACGTTTGCAAAAATTAGCTGATTTCGGAATAATATACCATTTGGTCAGGAGTTTTTGTTTTTTAATTTAAAAGTACTACATACTATATATATGTCGCAAAATATTGTTATCTTTCACGCGTCGGCTCGACCTCCCATTTTGTAAAAATCAGTGTAGATTTCAGGTAATGGATTGTACATAAATATGTTATTTAACATAGTCGTGGTATGGTCCATCCTCTATCTAGAACAGTAAGCCTTTTCATGATATTTTAACTAGGAGCTGAGATTATGGTTTTTCTCGTCAAGCAATGCTTCAAAATCGAAAAGTACTCTTCAACAATATATTTTTCCATACAAATGACCATTATCCAAAATGATCCAATCGTAATGGAAATTCACATGGTTATTCTCTTGGCTGAGCAACTACGTAAAACATCATTTTAAACTACCCAAATGTGGGCCAACAGTTAGGGCATTTTTGTTATTATGAATATTTTCTGAGAGTACCATGTGGATTTTCATGACGATTACAGCATTTTTGGGTAATGGTCATTTGTATGGGAAAATATATTGTTGAAGAGTACTTTTCGATTTTGGAGCATCGTTTGGGGAAAACCATATGGGAAAATGATTTGGGTAATGGCGGGAGGTAATAACCGGGATGGCCGAGGGGCTATTAACAGGGTAGGTAAAGGTGCGCAGGTAATGTTCGGGGTAATATTCGGAGGGTAAAGGCTGGGGTAATGGAAAGGGGATACCGCCGATTGGCTTTGGGGTAAAGGCGGGGTATTGTCCTTGGAGTTAATATCCGGGGAATAAAGTCCTAGATCTACGGGAGGTATGTTGTGCACGAGCTATTTTACCTAGTGATATACGCGATAAATAATTATTGAGCCAAAACCAACAAATAGGCTCAAACTTACATTTAATAATTATATAATTTACGTAAAACCTAAAAAATTTAAATTTACGAACGGTTAGGATCGATTACCCGAAGCATCGGTTAATCAAAGTGCCGGTCAAGACGGTAGACAAGGCTTGACAATTGACTTAGGTTGTTTACTACTGCATTGGCCATTAAACGTAAATTTGATTATAGTTAAATTCCGTAAATTCACGGATAAACTTGGGCAATGCACCTATTTCAAAGTCATTATAAATTGATCCTGACCAACGAGAAGTATACTAATATAGCTAGATATAATTTTAAGCAAATCAACGGTGATCATTTGAGCTTGTTGAAGGTGCATTTCAATGGAAAGAAGCAAATTTTAGTACATAGAGTTGTCTATGAAAATTTCGTAAAATATTGCTCGATATCTAAAGTAAATGATTCCTGGAAGTGGTGCTACATGTAATAGGACACATAATTGGTACCATAATAATTGGAAAATTAGGTGACTAAGAAAATTTTAGGCAAATCCAAGTTGAACTGCAAATATTTAAAACTAATATTTTGATTTGACCTACCGGAGGCAGATGCAACTGGTGGTTTTTGATCTGCCAGTATTTCTGTTTTTTGCAGGTGGCGCTGTCAATTTCATAATAAACTTTTTAAAAGTTTAGTTTAGTTCGATTCTTTTTCCGAAATTATCATGTTTTCTAAAACAAATGTCCAAGTGGTGACAATTACAAAGTGGTAAAAAATTAAGTTTCTCTGAAATCAGCAAAAAAGTACCCACTTGCCCAGTAATGCAATATAATATGTGGTGCTAGAGTACCAATCTGACATATTTGTTGTGTAAAAATTTAATTATAACTTTCGCAATGTTGGACATTCGCAACCGAACTGTAAAATTGTCAGTTCCAGCTGATAACGTCGTACTGAAAAATAATAAGAAAACAACACAACAAGTAATAATCTACATTGTCTTCGAATATTCTACATACTCTACGAATTTTCGACATTGTCTACGCCAAAATTGTCTCAGCATCAACACCAAAGGCGAACATTCATGGTTCGAAGGTTATGCTGTGTATCTGGTGGGACCAAAGAGACGTTGTGTACTAGGAGCTGATACAACCTGGCGATTCCATTACGGGCGAGCGGTACAGAGTACAATTAATTCGTTTGAGCCGTGCATTATGAGAAAAACGACCGGAATATGAGGAAAGGCATGATAAAGTTATTCTTCTGCATGACAATGCTCGGCCTCACGTTGCAAAAGTCGTAAAAAAATATTTGGAAACTTTCAAGTGGGATATTTTACCGCATCCACCGTATTCTCCGGACATTGTCACCGGTTCATTTCTTTCAAAGAAATTGAAAATTGGCTTCAAATTTGGATCGCCTAAAAAGACGAAACGTTTTCAGAGATGGGATTCGAAAATTGCCTGAGAGGTGGGAAAAAATCGTAAGCAGCGATGGACAATATTTTAATTAATCTGTTCATTCATTTTATTTAGAAATAAATGCATTTTTAAAATTAAAAACTTCCTAATTCTACTTCCGGCGAACCGATTCCAGTCGACCACAATCAGTCAATTCGTCAATGCTGTAGAGAAGCTACTACATTTAGTGGGCACACACACATGAATTTTGTTTAAAAAAAATTTTAAGAACACCAACCCAGTTCTACGCAAACCAACCCCGAATCAATTAATTTAAATTAGTTGTATGCTAGGGATATGCTTGTTATGATATACTACGAACTTAGTTCCAGAAAATAATAAATGAGAGTGGTGCTAGATCGTCCTGACCTAATTGATTCCTTTGTTTTGAAATTTCTTATTTTCTATGGTACTTCTGAGCATCATTGCAGACTCATTGCAGACCGACAAAAGATAAAATTATTTATTGTGAGACACCTCGGCTTGCAAAACTTGTTTTGTATCGGTTTTCGGTAACAAATATAGTAATGATCAACTACTTTTGTAAAAAGCGTGAGTAGGTACGTGTAGTCATAATTACTTGTGATTTGTTGAGCTTGAGACTATACCTGTCATCGAATGCATATTTGAAATTTCCAAATAGAATGACTAAATAATTGAAAAGAAATCAATTTCATTGCCTATAATACTATTCAAATTTATTTAGACGTTTATCAATAACTCAAATATAAATGGTAATCATTTCTCCGTCTGCATACCACAATTGAAAGCTATAAACAAAACATACATTTATCCACATAATTTGCAACAAAGAAAAATCCATTTCTTATTTTTATAAATAATTGTAAAATTTTGTAATAAAATTTTCTTTCATATGAAATTCTGTATCGCCATTGGCCTTCTCAATACACATTACATATAAATTTTCTTTCTCTAGGTATCAAAATCGAAACCATAAGATATAAATTTTTGATTTCATTAGAGATTAGAGTATATAATTATTTCGTCTTATTTTTATTCTAATTTGTATCTTAAAGTGAGAATACTATAAATTGAAATTACCCCCCTATTAGATTATGTTTATATGTGTATGTATTTATTATGTATGGTATGTAGCCATGTATGTATTTACATACTAAATTAGATTGTATATCAAATCAAATCAATAAAAAATTTACCACACTGCGGATCAGTCGCACACACATCAATGGTAATAAAATATTTTCCCATAACTATTTCTTGAGTGTATGTACGAGAGGTATAAATTTCCGCCAAACCTATATTTACCGAGTAATTCCAGCTAATCATAAAATTCTAACTCAAAAATCGCAAAACGGTGGAAGATGGCGCATAACACATTCCGATTTATTAAATTTATATCTTTCTGGGATTTTTGGTTTTCATGTGAAGAAAATTTTTAACATTCGTGTTATTCCTCAATTTTGTTATACAAAAAAACAACAACAAATTCGTCGATCAATACCTCACGATCAAATACGGTAAATAAATAAAGGTGATATAGTTGATATCTTTTTATTTCTGTTCTAATTCGTGTTTGTGTTATTTTTTTTTCTGTTCATGGTATTCGTTTTATTTATAGTTTTTTGTTGTTGTTGTTGGGGTTTTAATTTAGCGCCACGTGCCCACCGTTCTTGACGCGTTTATCATGTTTTTTTTTAAAATATTATGAATGAGCACGGCACGGGATCAAGCATGTAAATAGTTTTATAATATATGATTGGGGTCAAATATGGGAAATATTTTATAATAAATCAGGCAGAACCGAAAATGATATCGGGGGTAGGAGCCGGACGAAGATTAAGTTGTTAAAATAATTATAAGATTTTTAGTAATCATTAAACTGATAATTCTCACGAAACGGAAGCCGTCTTAATATATAAGAGCCCTAACCTTTAGTTCGTGTTGGCCGGAAAATGTTACATATCGAGTTGGAGGTGCCTGTGGCACTCCATATATTTTGTATGCGAAAGCAAGTAAAATTTCAAAGTTCTCATTTATATTTGATATTTAACAATAATGTTGTTAAATTAATTACAATTGAATTTGAAAGTGTGTGGCATTAACTCAATTTTTCTGACGAAGCCGCTTTGGAGTGGTGCCTGCAATCGGAGTTCCTAGTTCGATTTTATCTGGTTCTCCTTCAACGGCTGGACGAGCGCAGTCGAAGCAAATTCTCCGGAGATGGGTTTCGCAAATTCAGTTCCGACAGTAGTCGCAAGAACTGATGGTTTTCGCATTCTTTTCCTTTGCTCTGATGCAGAACGAACAATTCTTTTGTTGTAACTTTGGCACGACATTTTTTTCTTCGGGCCAGTTTTCATTTATATCCGGTGTTTCTGTATGTGTGAAAATGTGGTACCCCATTGTCCGCATGGCAGACAAGACCGCTGATTCCTTCGCAGTGGCGATGCGTTGACGATATGAGAATTAACGCATTCTAAAGCAAGGTTTGAACCTTTTTATTTTGTTGTTGTGTAATGAAAAAAGATGATACGCTGCCATTCCAACCACATCCAACATGTTATAAAATACAGTCATCGGCCATCTGTTCGATCTGCGTTTGGTAGTATAGTGACCTACCATTTTGTCGAAGGTGTCTACCCCACGTTTCAAGGCATTGTAGTCCAAGATCATTTATAGTTGTTGGACCCTCTTTTTATCTTGAACTATTTCGTCTCCTGCGTTTGTAGTCGACATCACAAGCACATTTTTGTAGGATCGTATAATTAACCAGCGCTACCACTCCAAAATGCGCTGTTGAACTGCCCTCGTTGACGGGCTGCTCGGGCGTCAGTTAATTTACGAGGCAGCTGTGGTTTATTCAAACGAACGGTACCGACCAATGTTGTTTTTATTTGAAAACGGTTTGTGCCAGCGGATACGACGTAAAAAATTATACATGGTTACGTGAGGCCTTTATTGAGGTATCCAGCCATCAAACGAACCACAAGGTCATGTGAAACTTGGTTGGCTTTAACACTCCCAGCTTCTTGACCAACGTAGATTTCTAAAGCAAGTGGATAATTGGTACGAGTATCCACCAACCAAAAAATGATGAATGATTGATGATTGATGTCATACCTCCCTGGCTTACTCGGAATGTATTGTCTGAATGTGCAATTTGCTCGACCCACTCTACCTCGTGTGGTTAACAATTTTCGTCGATAGTAAATTCTTTACTCGGTTGGTACCGAACCGCCAACTTGTTTCTGCGTGTCGAGATTCACGAGTCTGCCAATTATAAAAGAATCTTTTAGATTTGTAAATTTGAGAAGATAGATCACTTTCCTATAAGTCGGTTGCGTGAACAATCGAATTTTTTTCGGATCCACTGTACAACAATAGGCCACTCGTCGCCGTTTTCAGCAAGGTCTAACTTGATGTGTAGCTGGGTCTCGTTGATTTGCTTCCACTCTACAACGATTCTTTCGGATTTCTTCTGCATTGGACCACCATTCCACTTTTCACTTTTCGTTTTGAGATTTATTTTACCTCTGTTGGAAGCAAACAGCAGACGAGCCAGGTTTCCCAGTGACGTCATCATCACGTGTAATTTCAATTTAAATATTTCGATGTTCTACGAGGTACAATTCATCACCGCCATTTATTTCATGAATTATTTGTTGATCACGTTAGATTTTTTTATTAGCGTCACCAAATTTCACAGACAGGTGGCGACATGTTACAGTAGCAAACGGCATGGAGAATACGTTAAAATGTATTATCGTTCTTTATTCTCGGAAAAAACCCAAAAAAACGGTAAACATTTCTTCTTTCCACACAAAATGTATGGGGTGCTGTAGGCACCTCCAACACGGTTTGTGATTTTTTGTGTTTGGAGTGGGCACACTACTGAATACACCGAAATTCTTACATACCCTTTCTATTTTATTTCATAATATCTGAAATATACTCTTTTGAATGAACTATTGAACAACATACACTTCGGTTCACCGAAGGTAAGAAAATTGCAGGCTAGATTCTGAGAAGTGCCTACAGCACCTCAACACGGACGAAGGTTAATTGTTAACCTAGCTACTTTCCAGTTTGATATACAAACTCCAGAAATTCGATCATAAATTAAAGTAATTACGTAATTTCGCTTAAACTGTGCACCAATTGTCTATAGCGATTATTTTGACACTTACAGCTGTTTCCCGCTCGAAATATAGACAAGGGCACAGTATCATATCTCAGCGTTCGAAATTATCACATTTTCGATTGATGAACGTTGTAAAATATTGAAAATGTATTTCCAAAGTGAGTGCTGTGTTGCCGAAATAGTGCGAATATTGAAAACCAAAATGAAGCACCAATCTCGCCTGCTGTACGCACATTTGTGAAAAATTTCGTGAGCCAGACATACTAGTAAACAACAGAAGTGATCCTCAGGCTTTTATACTGCGTGCATACAACTAAGAATATTGCTGCTGTAGGTGAAAGTGTACGACTCAAACCAGGAACATCAACTCGCCACAGATCGCAGGAACTCAACATTGGCCGTACCATCCTAAACAGAATTATGCACAATGATCTTGGATTGCTCGCTTACAAGGTCCAATTGACTCAGAAATTGAAGAATAACGACCACACTCTTCGAGATCGCTTCTCCGTTTGAGCCTCACAGCAACTCCAAATTGACAACGAAATTGCTCGAAAAATCGTCAGTGGTTTTTATTTATTTATTACAAAATTCTACAAATTTGATTTGTGAACAAAAAATTAATTTTTTTTAAATTAATTCAGTAGTCGACTAAAAAAATTGTTTCAATTAGAGTTTAAAACTGTCTTTGCTTTGACAAAAGTCATCGAGTTGGTCAATTTTGTCAAAATTCGTGCACATGTTGTCCTGTGTTTATTTACCTGAAAAAACTCAGAATTGCATAAGATACTGATCGGTGCTTTTATTCAAATAGATTTAAGTAAGGTTGGTGAATCGAATTCATCCAGTAAGACGTTTCCAATAATAACATTTCAAATGTTCCCATCTATTTTTCCGGGGTTGTCAGAATGTAGACTCTATATCCAATGAAGTATGTCGGTAGTTCTTGCAGGTTAACGTGATCCGGTAAGTCTTTGTCGTATTTCCAGTCATTCTTCCAAGTTAAGTAACGTACATACTACTTTTGGGTACTCTCTATGTCACGAATATGTTCGTTGTAAAAAGCAGATGTTAACAGAGCTTACTCAAGTCGGGATTTGATGCTAATATCCCCAGTCCACCGTTTAATAAAGCAAAACATGTAGTTAGCTCTAGCTATATACACTCCTATTTTCAACGTAACCCGTAAGTCTTACACTTATCGAAGTTGAGACTGAGCAGATTGGAAACACACCAAGTCACCAGGTTGTTAAAATCTTGTTTAATTTGTGTATGTGGTTGATGTTCTCCATGGTTTTAAAACTGCGGTGATTTCGTTATTTGTTATTTATTTATTTATTAAACTAGTACAATTTAGCTTTCAACTACACACCACATTTTGAGCTTCAAAGTGAATGAAAATGGTGAAGATCCAAGGGCCAATATAGAAGCCTTGAGGCATGCCGGAGATGGCTGGAGTTAGTTCAGACCTTTTGTTCCCCATTTCGATGTATTGCGAGCGGTTGCTCAGATATGATTTAAACTGGGCTACAAAGGGACTGCAGAAATCAAATTTGTACAAGCATTCTGACTTTTGACTGATAGTCAAAAAGCCTTAGCAATTATCATATCAACCTGCTTGTCATTTTCAATTTCATTGATTATCGCGTTAGCATAAACCCCTGTTGACTTTGTGATATGTATCGTGGTACTACAGTCACGAATGAATTTCATATTACCAGTTCAAATAATTTCGGATTTGATGAAACTGACCATTATAACATGAAATATCATTCCGTGTTCCAGTTTTGAACATTGGTGCTACTCTTGTTACTTTACACTTGAGGAAAAACACCTTGTTTCAATGATTGATTGAAAAGAAGGCACGGAGGAATTGCTAAATTGTTGAAGCCTTTTAATATTGAGGCTATGGTATACCATCCGGACCGGATCCATCTCTAAACGTTTCTAGTGGAATTTGAATGGATACATTGTTGGTGCTATCACTTGGTTTTATGAATTTATCAATGTTTTCTGGCTTATAAACTCATTTATAAAATGAGCGAACATGTTTGATAAGACTTGTGGGTCACAAGATCTTTGCCCTTTAACTGCCATTGTGTGAAGTGGCAGCATCATTACATTTTTCTTCTAAAGTGATGCTGGCATCATTAGTCATCAATAGTCAACGGAGAGCCCGTCAGAGCGATGATAACCAATTTTTTGGCCAGAAATTGAAGACATGAGTTATTCGTGAAATAGAACACGAAACAATTAAAAATGTACTGAAAAATTCAGTTCACAAGATGGACTACTTGCAAGTTTGCCAGGGCAGCCTCTCAAATGAAATTGTGTTCGATCAATAATCGGAAGGTCGGCTCTTACAAATAAAACAATAACATTTACGAACATTTGGAAAAAACCACTAAATGACGCCCCGACGAATATAAAGTGAGAATATTCAAGAAACCCTTAAAGACTGCTACCCTTAAAGACTGCTACTACTGGCTCAATATTTTTCACAAAAACTCAACCTGAGTGTGGAGCGGAGGCAACTTTAAAATTTTAATGTGAACCCCCATTTTTGATATTTTGAATTTTTTTATATTATTTGTGATAGATGACGCTATAATCGCAAAAAATCTGATCTTCTTCCTCGGTTAGATTAAATATAGTGTATCAATAGCGAGTGGGAGTCGAGTTTGGTGTCACTGGATAGTATTTTATAAAATATTGAGCCCCTATTTTTTTGTTTTTCGATCAGATGGTAATTTATCCAGTTTTTAGGGTTTGAATACTTTTTCTCACTCGGTATATACAGAGTGGGCCATCTGTCGGTCCTTTTTTCAATCGATAAATTTTAGTACTTAATGTTATATGTTTAAATTTATTATGAAAATAATCGTTCAAATCAACAACATTTCGTAAATTACGCGAGAGTTTTGGTCGACGTGAACGTCTTACTGAGCGTGCAATTGGCAAAATTATTGACCGTTTTGAAGAAACTGGCTCAGTGGGAGGACCTCTGATGCAGTGGCAGCTGTTAGTGAAAGTGTTCGTAATGAACCAAGCACATCAACCATCGTTCACAAGAACTAAACATTTCACGAACCACATTACGACGCATTTTGCATGTTGATCTTCATTTGCATCCATACAAAATTCAACTAACTCAAAAATTGAAGCCACCAGACCATTTAAATCGTCGTCGTTTTGTTAATTGGATGCTTGAACGAAATAAAGGTTTTTCAACAAAAATCATCTTTAGCGATGAAGCTTATTTTCATCTTAATGGGTACGTCAATAAGCAAAATTGTCGGATTTGGGGAGCGAAGAATCCTCATGTTATTCACGAAGCAGAAGTTCATCCTCCAAGAGTCACTGTTTGGTGAGGTTTATGGGCTGTTGGTATTAATGGGCCGTTTTACTTGGAAAATGACCTTACAGTGAATGAGGGACGTTATCGCTACATGTTAAATAGTTTTTTGTGGCGCAAATTGAATGAATTGCGTGTCAACGACCTTTGGTTTCAACAAGACGCGACATGCCACGCAAATCGTGCAACAATCCATTTATTGTCAAAAAAGTCAAAGTCAAAAGTCACCAAGAAGCCCGAATTTACTACCACTTGATTATTTTTTGTGGGGTTACTTCAAAGGTAAGGTGTATGCTAATCATCCACAAACAATTCAACAACTTAAAAGCAACACTCGAGCTGAAATTGAGCTCATTGATCCGTTTTTTTTTTTTGGAAACAGTCATCGAAAATTTTGAAGTTCGGATGCAGGCATGTAGACGAAGCCGTGGTCGGCATATGAACGATATTGTTTTTCATACATAAATGGCATAGAACCACCTTTCCTTAATAATAAAAAATTTTGACTTTCCATTCCAAAATGTGTGTTTTATTTACAAATGGAAAAATTACTAACAGATGGCCCGCTCTGTATTATAAGGAGGTAAAGTTGGAATGTTTATAAATAAATTAGGAGCACTAAACTCGTTTATCTAACTGGAATTTCTGTTTCGTCATGATATGGAAGCTGCGTTATTATAAGACAACTGATTTTTAAATGTTTCCGTGGTCACTGATTTAAATCTACTCTGATTAGAACAAATCCAGCTTTTCTTATAAAAAGGCGCAGTAGCGCCATTATAGAGGCAGTTGAGCGCACAGAAGAGAACCACTAAATAGAGAAAACCCAGTGCAGTAATTTAGGCAACACCGTGCACAGGCTATGGCGGATTTGTTTGATTCTTAGTATTTTCTTAGTATTTTATTTATTTTAATTTATTTTATTTCTACATATTTTACAATTTTGTGAGCCGCACACCTCATTTTGAGGTTTTCGCTCATTTACAATGACATGTGCGTTCAGTTGAAGTTGTCCCAAATGATGAGTTTAAGTGTTTATTTTGTGCATTTCATTTTATCATTTTCCGCTTTTAATTATCCGATGCATGTTCCCCGCATTTTGTGCCGCGCATAGAATTAAACTTTTCAGAATTATTCAATTCGCCGGAATTTACAATGGTGGATTCCTCGTAATGTCCAATGCTCCCCAATTTGTATAGATCTTTTAGTACAAGAATTATTTGAAGACCATGAATTATCATCTATAGACTACCAATCTAATCTTAATTTACTTTACAGTTTGTGCGTGTGATGGTCATTGATCTCGCAAATTTATAAAAGATTTACTCAAAATATGCATTACTGTACTACGTGTAAGCCAGTTTGCAGTTTGCAGACAACAATATGGCAAAATGGTAACGTTCTTATTAGACGAAATGAAGGAAATGCATTCAGGCCAACCCACAAAGACTGTCCATAACCACGTTCAGAGTAGAATGTCAACTTTGATTAGGATTAGCGCATTGCTAGCATTAGACAACGAAAACTCAAGAAGTTCATAAAAAAGAACTTAGGTATAAGATGATTACAGCCAAATCCAAAAAATCGAAGTTATAATTAGGAAAGCGGTTTAATCTTTTTTCGAGGAATATGCCTAATTCCCGAGAAAAACAATATGAAAACTTGAGAAATGAAGACCTGCAATATGAATTTTGAAAAACTGCGGAAGATTTAAAAATCGAACAAGGCCAAGGCCAACAGCAAACGATCAATGCAGAATTGAACAAGAAGAGCCTGTTGCAATAGAGTCAACTTCAAGAAAACTGGAGAGATGAATTGGCTTATCGATTAGAGGAAAGATCATTACCGAAGAAGCAGTCGAAGATTCCAGGGCAAGATGAGCTTGAAAATCGACGAGGAAACGTATCCGATATAACAAAATAAAAGAGCTTCCAAGTATCTCTACGACGTTCATAGGTTGGTAAGCTTTGATATTATAATTCTGGGTGAATCTGCTTGGAACGAACATAATCAAGTTGGTTGAGAAGACCATTTGATTTGGTTATTTTGAATGATAGAGTTTACTAATTGACCTAAGATCCACAGGATCGATCACCGCCTGCTAGAATTTTATTTTACACTACCATTTCATTGAATTTTACATTAAAATGTCATACAAAGTTCAGAGATTACTTAATACTTCAATAGAGCTTGCCATAATTTACTATTTAAGTTAAGCACTTCAAACATACTTATCTATTGTATTCAATCGTTTCAAATCATTTCCAATTGTTACAAACCATATCTTAAATCGCACCAGATTCTCAAATTTTAACCAAACTGTTCCAAATCATATCAAATCGGAATAAAATCGTTCCAAATCATCTGAAATCTTTCCAAAAACATTCAAAATCGTCTAAAAATTTGTAATCAAGTTGTTTAAACCCATCGCAAACCATTCAAATCATTCCAAATCTTCTCAAACTGATATCAAATCGTACGTAAATCATCTCACATTGTGATAAAATCATTCCAAATCGTCTAAAATTGTAATCAAAACGTTTCAAGTCATCACAAATAGTTATAAAATCATTCCAACTCGTCCCAGACTGTAATCAAACCGTTCATACATAAATCTTCTCACATGGTAATAAAATCAAATCATCTAAAATTATTTCAATAGCTCAATCGTTTCAAAAGCTAATAAAATCGTTTCATATTGTAATCAACTCATCAAACGATTTTACGTTTCAAATTGTAGTGAAATCGCTTCAGATCTTTAGAAAATCGTTCCAAATTATATAAAATCGTAATGAAATATTTTCATCATCTCAAGTCTTTATAAAAACATTCCAATTGGTCTCAAATTGTAATTAAAACGTTCTAAATTATTTTAAATCGCAATAAATCATTCCAAATCGTAATTGGCCTTGCTAATTCGTTTTCTCTAAATTTAAATTTTATAAAACCTTTTTATAAACCGTTAATTGTATTTCTTTGACGTGTCCTGTTTGATCTTCTGTAATGCGTGGATTTGTGCGGGGCTACCACCAAGTTGCAAAATAGAATTTCTGCAAATTATTAAAGTTGCTGTGGACTACACAGAAATTATGAGTGTAATTCAGAAAACGTCTGTAATTAAACCGTTCATAAATCACCTCAAATCAATATCAAGTCGGCGCAAATCATCTCAAATTATCGCAATTTGTAATGAAATCGTTCCAACTCATCCCAAATCGGAATAAAATCGTTCCAAACTATTTCAAATCCTCCCAAAATTCAAATTTTAATCAGTTCAAAATGGATTTCAAATTCGTTCCAAAATCATTCCAAATCACTCTCTCAGTCTAAAACTGTAATTGAATTTGAATTGTTTTTTGTAAAACACTTGTAAAAAAATTTCCTTATAGTGACAATATTTATTGATTTTATTATTAGGAAGATCGATTTCGAAAATGTATTTCTTCTTCAGTTCCTTTTTTACAACTAATACATAGGTATTAGTTGTAAAAAAGGAACTGAAGAAGAAATACATTTTCGAAATCGATCTTCCTAATAATAAAATCAATAAATATTGTCACTCTAAGGAAAATTGTTTACAAGTGTTTTACAAAAAACAATTCAAATTCAATTTTATAAGTGACAAAAGTTAACAGTGGGGCTAAAAATGGATTTCAACCATTATAGCACAAACTAAAACTGTAATCAAATAGCTTGATATCATACGAAAAGCAGCCCAAATAATCTCAAATTGTAATAAAATCATGTCAGATCGCCTAAAACCCGTTCCAAAACTTCTAAAATCGTTCTAAATCCCTTCAAATTGTTCCGAATCATCTCAAATCTTTATAAAATCGTTCCAAATCGTCTCAAATTGTGATGAAAATTTCCAAATAATTTCAATTCGCAACAAAATCATTCCAAATCGGGTCAAATCTATCATAAATTATCTCACATCGCAATAAAATCGGTCGAAATTTCAAATCATCTCAAATCGGAATAAAATTCAAAATCCCACAAATCCTTAAAAAATTGTTCCAAATCGGTTTAAATAAAAAGGTTTTAAAAAATCTCAAATCGCAATAAATTCATTCAGCCTAATCGTCTCAAACTGCAATGAAATCATTCATCAAATCGTTCCAAGTCACCTCAAAACGGAATAATGCCGTTTCAAGCCATATTAAATCCTCCCAAAATTCATACCGTATGAAATTTTAATCAGATCGTTTCAAATATTCTCAATTCGTCTCAAATGGATTTCAAATTGTAATAAATTCGTTCCAAATAATCTCGAATCATTTCAAATGATACAACAATTGTTCCAAATTGTCTTGAATTGTAGCCAAATCATCTCAAATAGTCTCAAATCTTTATAAAATCGTTCCAAATCATCGCAAATCGCTCCAAACATCTCAAGTCTCCTTATCTCCTAGTCTCAAACTATAAACAAATCTAAACTATCTGAAGCACACAGATTTAAAACAGAGGAGAAATAATTCCAATTCACTTCAAGGATGATGTTGGTACGTTCATTAATTCTAAGAATTCATTATTAGGCGCTATTACGCAGATGAGACAAGCGCAATATAAATTCTGCTACTACCAGATAATGTCTTTTGGGCCGTTGCCGTAATAATTCGTTCAAAACACGTTTAAAATCGGATTATAATGATTCCCTTCTTCTCTAGTTACTCCTTTATAATCATTTACTAGTTCCGCACCTGTGCATATTTCAAAGTTCGCTCTAAAACTAAATACCAAATTCCGAACACTTGAACTGCTCTAAATTAATATTGATCACATAAGGATTGGACTAGCCCATCTTCCTTCCTTATCTACCTAACCCATGTTTTGAGGAGCTTGAAAAATTTCAGTTCGTATTTCTTTTTTTTTTCGTAGCACTATTATTATGACAAAATCGTATTTTAAAAACGGGAAGTCATACTTAGCTTATTAAGTAGCGAAAATTACGTATGGCCTTTAACAATTTACAGTGTTGCGAAACCCGAAAAATGATGTTGTGGGGGGAAGGGTGAGTAGCACAAAAATAAAATACGTAAACAATGTAATGAATACAAATACAACTTTGGATGAGCAAATGAGAACACGTAAAAATTGACAAAATCGAAGCGGAACGAAAATGAATTAACTCACCCCATCCCAAGTCATCAAGATTCAATAAACTGACCATTCACTAATCTGAAGTTAATATGATTATAAAGCGTCACGCAAGCGGCCGAATCCCTTAAAGACCGTCAGTGAAAAAAGTAATCAAAAGTCGAAGATGAAGAACCAGAATCTGGTTATAGTACTAACCATAAGGAAAAGGAAAATTCCTAAAACTAAGACTCAATTTTTCAGTTTTTTGGGGATATCTTAAGCTGCCCTATTTAAACGAGGTTTGCCTTGTTTTGAGATCAGCTTCTCTTTCTAGTTTTTAAGTCTGAAGTACTCATCTCACAGAGCTTAGCTCAACTCACGTATGTGAAGTTATCCCAGAATTATATCCCCAAAAATAAAAATATTTAATCAGGCAACACTAACATATCAATAACGAATTTGCTCTTGTGTGAAGTTAGCCCAGCCAAGAATTTTTATCAATTTTAATGAAAAAACGAAAAATTATCAAATTTATTAAATTTGATTTGTTTATACATAATAAAAAAATTTAAAACTAAAATACCAAAAAACTGTAAACTTCTGAATTGCACATAGTAAAGGAAAATTACAGGCAATGTTAAAAAAGTTCGATCCGTGACAAGTTCCTGCAAATGAACTCTGGGCTGGGAATTTCATTGATTTTTATATAATATTTCGTCCCACTCGATAAATCCAAATTTATTTCGCCAAAACTAAAAAGATCTCGGATTAGAGCTACCAGATTTAGAAATGAATACACTAGTAGCTAAGTTTTAGCTGAACTAGAAGAAAATCGTTCCGTGGTAAGTTCCCGAAAATCAACTCTGGGCTTTGAATTTCACTGATTATTATATAATTTTTCGACCGAGATTTCATTTTCGGGAACTTGCCACGGAACGATTTTCTTCTAATTCAGCTAAAAATCCGCTATTAGTGTATACATTTCAAAATCATGTAGCCCTGATCCGAGACATTTTTAGTTTTGGCGAAATAATTTTAGATTTATCGAGTTGGACGAAAAATTATATAAAAATCAATGAAATTACCAGCCCAGAGTTCATTTTCGGGAACTTGCCACGGAACGATTTTCTTCTAATTCAGCTCAAAATCAGGTATTACTGTATACATTTCAAAATCATATAGCCCTGATCCGAGACATTTTTAGTTTTGGCGAAATAATTTTAGATTTATCGAGTTGGACGAAAAATTATATAAAAATCAATGAAATTCCCAGCCCAGAGTTCATTTGCGGGAACTTGCCACCGATCGAACTTTTTTAACATTGCCTGTAATTTTCCTTTACTATATGCAATTCAGAAGTTTACAGTTTTTTGGTACTTTAGTTTTAAATTTTTTTATTATGTATAAACAAATCAAATTTAATAAATTTGATAATTTTTCGTTTTTTCATTAAAATTGATAAAAATTCTGGGCTGGGCTCTAACTTCACAAATATAGTATATTTGAATGAAATGAATTACCTGGGATGGGATAACTTCACGCAAAAGCAAATTGATTATTGATATGTTAGTGTTGCCTGATTAAATATTTTTATTTTCTGGGATAGAATTCTGGGATAACTTCACATACGTGCTCAACTCTCATGTGCAAATTTATTTAAATTGCTAACCAAAGCGATTTAATCTTATAAAATCTTTGCTCAATTGATTTGAATATGTAATCGTCCAAAAATAACTATGCATGTGGCCTACGAAGGTATCGGTCTGGCCTTGGATCTTCTTCTAGAATACAAATTTAAAAACTTTCCTCTTTCTTCGGAATTTATTACTGATTTACAAACCTTAATCATCTGAAGCAGCGTGAATTACCCATTTATCGAATAAATTTTCAAATCCAATTAACTGACTGAGTCACAATTAATTTAATTCGACCTATTAGACATAATGCAATTTACCTTTTGTACAAATGTACACAAAAATTATTGTTATTATTGCAACAATATTTTACGTTTGGGGTATACAACGAGGCAAAAATGTAGAAAAATATCGTTATAACAAAAATTTTCTCACATTTTTCATAAGCCATCCACAGTCAGTTGTTTTCTTTTTTTCAGCTTTTGTTTCATTTTTTTTTTATTTTTTAAATAAAAGTATAACAATAAGTTTGAATAACGATTATAAGAAAAACCAACAAATATATAAATAAATAAAATTATTTGTTCCATGGTCTCTATCGTTTTTAGTTTTTCATTTTCTTCTTGTAATTTTAGTGTTCCGTTTCTTCATTGTCATCCGTAAGTATTTTAAGATTTTGTTATTTCTCTTAACATCTAGTTGAGATATTTTTGTGTTGTTACATTATTATATATAGTTATAAATATATAAGTTTCGTATATATGTAATAATGCCTAATATATATAAAATCATCGATCGAAATGTACTTAAGACCAACAACAACACATCGGATTGCAAAATTATATCGTCCCCGTGTATTTTTTTTAAATTCGCATATTTTACCACCGTCGCACATTCCAGGTTACTTTTAACAAAAACTTTTTTTTTGTTATTATGAATATTAAACTTTCAACCAGAAAAACAGAATAACATAAGATAAGAAGGCATATAACATATCCACTTGAGAAAAAAAAAATTAAAGATGATGATGGAAAAAAATATCAAACCGAATATTAATATTATTGTACTACGCGGGCGGTAACATTGTATCAGTACAGCGTATTTTGTTCTTATAAACTTTTTTTTTGTTGTCTTACTACAATAAAACTTTAAACTTAAAACTATTACATACATTGCCCATCGAATTTCAAGTATTTATAATTTCTAAATTCTTATTGAAACGGAATGCAGCCTTTTGTTTTGGCTTTCCCGCAGATCCAGTTTGATTCAGTTTATTTTGGGAATTCCAATAAGTAGAATATGCTAAAGGAAAAGTATTAATTATCAAAAGGACCAACAATCACCCAACATAAATAAATTTACCCCTCAGGGGAGTACACCTACAAACAATACGGAATGTAATACCCCAGGTGGTACAGCAGCAGAGATGCTGTCAAATCCACACTCTTCGGAGGCAGACCCAACTTATTCTGCTTCTGAATCATTGTTTAACCAATTGGGACGAAGCTCCAAATTATCAAGATCACCAAGATCTTCAACCGGAAATATCTTTCAGTACGAGAAGGAAAATGCCGAACTTCGTGAACTATTAACAGAAATAAAGGAATATACAACTAAATTGAAAGAAGAATTTACAATTTTAAATAAAGAGGATGAAGAACTCAAAAAACGGTTGAAACACGTGCAGCACTTGGGACGATACCTAACCCTGCAATCGATGATGACATTAATTCATTGCAAATGGATGAAGAAGAATTAGAAAGAGAAACAAATTGGGTGTTGAACCGGACTAAAAGAGCAAGTATGAAAAGGAAAGCGCAATACTCACCAGAAATGGCAGAAACTTCACCATCAACTTCAAAAGAGGTTACTAGAAATCTGTTAATCATTAAGAGACAACTAGCTCTAGAACAACAACCAGCTAAACTAAAAGAGAAATCATCTCCACTAATAAACGTTGTCAGGATATCAAATTTCTCCACTATACAATTGATTATGAAATCGATTACGGTAGCTAAGTACAAACTCGAATCTCTAAACAATGGCGTCTGGACAATGGTTTAGTTTTAAAAAAAGCGGAGCCATTGAAAAAATAGCGGTCTAGTGCCACAATACAAAAAATGTCAAAGTTTTAATCATACGCACTAATAAAACGGGAGAACCAAAGTTATACTCGCAAGTGCTCCAAAAGATACTAAGAAGCAAGGAAGCTCTTAACATTCATCTAGTTAAAAAAGACAAATGCCTTGATACTCTAAGCAACAGGTTAGATAAGCAAGTCTCTCTAAATGAAATGATATCCCTGCGAATGGTTTCTCGTCAGCAACAATGAACTCCCGCAATGAAGAACCGTTCGCTGCAAACAATCTGAATGATTGACCCTTGGATTCCGAACAAAACAAGCTGGCAAGACTGAGACATCTGTACCTGTGTCTAATAAAAAATGAGTCTCAAGAAAGAGTTAAGATTTAAGAAGATTAAAAGGCGGTTAGTTTTAGTTACATCATTGCACACCGCCAATTGTGAATGACTATTTTTTTTAAAATTGTTGCCGGCTAAGCTATTTGATACAAAATTGCAATTTGGTTTACATTTAAACGCCTTTCTGCCGAATTGATGATGATAGAAACAGATGAAATTATTTTCGGCTGAAGGTTCACCATAAAAAATGGATTGAAGGAATTTCGAGAATTTTGCGACTTTTTCCGTGAGTTTTAGAGTTTGATCGAGAATTTTTACGACTTCGTGAATTTGAAATGGATTGTGATCTAGACTTTTGTTTCATGCACGTTGTCAACCCGTTCTGTCAGGACTGACAGAGAGACCAGAGACATCCAAAATTGACGAAGTGTTGCTTCGTTTAGATTGTTTCCGTGATTCAACTTCATAACGCTCAACAGTTGGGACGGCTTTCTGTCCCCAAGTGTCAAGCCATGCATCAGTTTGTTAAGTATCGTTTTCTCTGATTCACCAAGGACCCGGAGCAACTCAGCTTTGTACGCAGTATAAGGTGTATTACCTCTTGGGCTAGTAATAAGATACGCAAAGATGTCGTGGAGTCGAGCGTCCAGCGCTCCCATTACATGAGCATATTTAATTGCTTCGACTGTAATATCGGCCACCGTGAATTGCTGCTCGAGTACTTCAAACCACACATTAGGGTTTTGTGAGTGAAGTGGCTGTGGAGGCTTAAAAGCCACTCGATTTGTTAGCATACATCGGGTGATGTAAGCATCTTCTCTTGCAGTTCATATACGTGGCCGTTAACGTACCCCAATATTTGGCAGCGTTCCGTAAATTTTCTATTTACAAACTTGATACCAAATAGTATTTCTATGGCACTTGTACTTTTTCGAAAGTTCTTCGACTGGAATTCCCAAATTATATTCAGCCACAATTGCAGATTGGGTTTCAATGCAACTTGTAAAATTAAATTAAGATGTGTATTTTTGAAAAAACAAATGCAAAAACAGTTATTTCAATGCACCATTTGTTGACTATTTTTTAAATGTTGCTAACACAAATATTTTTGCAACGGAGTAAATTTTTTGTTTGTAAATCGTGTGCATTTTTTTATAAATTCTATACCAAGCGTTATTTAATAATTAACAACATTGCATTTACAATAAAGCTTAATTTGTATAAATAAGGAAATAAATAAGGAATTTTCTGTTTTGTTATTGAAACTATTGTTTTGCAAAAATTTGCTATATGCAGATGTCTAGTTTTTGTCCAGCAAACAATTTTTTTTTTGTAATATGAGGTTTTTAATTTTGCTGTCGTACCATTTGAATATTAATTTTTAACAAATAAAACAACTTTTGGTTAAACATAAACAATTCCAGTATTTTAATTCAACAATAATTAGCCATTTTCAAAATACTAATAAAAAATATGAACCATAATCCAAAATAACAACAAATAATATGAAATAAATTTCTGAATAATTTAAATAAATTGTATCTCTTGTAATATGTTCCTTGACAGGTAACACGTTGCCCCGTAACGCCTTTATTGCGGAATAAATTGCAATGAATCCAGTAAATCCTTATATTTTTCTTTCGATTACATAATCCATTTTGTGACGAATTTAATTTAAGTAATTTAAATTGTATATTGGACTTGTGATTTGTAACCATTCGCTTCTGTCGTCTTCGGGATCTTCTTCCTCAAATGTCACCCAAGAGTGCATGTAGCTTTTTGCCGCTGTGCTCGCCGTGCTCATCGGCGAATTTTTCCACATCACAATGCAAAAAATGTATTTCCGCAATGACATTCGAACGTTTATAGTATGAAAAGTGGTCAGCATATTTTCAATATATTTGCACCAATCATCGGACCGATTGATTTCCGAGAACTTATTAATAACTTCTTTTACACATTTCCATGCCACAAGCTCTCGTTCACTGAAAGCATTTTCAATCGCATCATCGTTCATGAAACGACAAATATCTGGTATTCCTGTACTAAAAAACAAGATGCGAAATGAAATTTCATTTGATCGAAACTTAGATTCGAATAGATTAAAACACCAACCTTCTTTTATTTTCATTTCACTTAACCGTGGAAAAATGAATTCAGCGCTTTTATAAAATTTTTAATTACTCCAAGCTTGATCTGAAGTGGTGATAGCAATATTTTTTCAATTGGCACAAGTGGAGCCTCAACGATGTTGTCGTATCGCAATCTAATGTCCTCACGTAAAGCCCAATTCCGTTCGTTCTATTGATCGCTTTTAAACCGTGTATTCCATGAGCACATAAAACACATATTTTTAGTGTAACCCAAAATTGCATGCCTCTTAAAAGAGCTATCACTTTTAAATCTGCACAAACTTTCCATTGACGGTCATTGTATTTAATCAAATCAATGATTTTTTGATTGATGCTTAAGTTTCCTTTGTGTTTGTGCTGAGTGCAATTGGAATGGAATTTTTTCAGTTGATAACATGAAAGAGAACTGCCTTCAAACTGCTTTTGGAGGAATCGATAAACAATCGCCAATCTTCGGGATTATATGCATTGTGCATTGTGGATACCAAACCACGGATGTCAGTGCAAACAGCGAGTGAATTATTCACAATTGATTTGAAAAAATTCGTAAAATGACGATGACGATTTTTTGCTCCATATATCCGGACATTTGGAGCCAAAATGTTCACTTGTTTTAAATCCTTTGACAAAAGAATGGCTTGCCGCTGCAATAGTGACAGGCGTCGTACCAAAATATCCAAACGAGTTTGCGAGATTTCAATGTGATTGCGTAGCGCTGTGGTATTTGATGGTTGTTATATTGATGCAGATGTTTCTCCAGTTTCATCAGATTCAAATATTGGTGGTAAATATTCTTCAGTTGGGTTTGATCTTTCCGGAACTGAAACTGAGCGTTTGTCGTTGCAGTGTATGTCAAAGAATCATTTTTTTTCTGTTTGTACCGAGAATATCATTCATGCACCCACAACATTGAACTGGATCATGTCCTTATGGGTCTATCCATATCGTCGGGACAAGAAATGATATTGCGGCTTCAGTGTTTTGCCATCTATGCAGATGGAAAATGCAAACAAAAGACGGCGTCCAATTTGCAACACTAATAACATTTTGTGAAAAGTATAGTCGATATAAATCAGCGGTTTCGTCACTTATTTTGCGGCGTATGCTCACAATTGTAAATTTTCCACACACATAACAAACACTTGAGTTTAAAACACCTATCCATATTATTTATTTCACCAGTTTTCAAAAGCCGATTTTCACTTTATTTTTTGTGGTCTTTTGCCACTTTATAGGGTGGGCCAAATATTTTTTTTTAATGCAATAAAACAAAAAGTTCTCAATATTTTTTCAAATTTATTCTTTCATTGTAAAGAACAATCCTGCCGATTAATTATGGAATACTATTTGATTCATATGACTGCCTCGGCTGGCCTTTACGTACCCCTTACGGTCGGTCCAATTTTTGAGCACATTTTGGATAGTATGCGCCTCAATGGCAATGCGAATATTGTTCTTGAGAGCGTCAATCGTTGCTGGTTTATCGGCGTAACACTTATCATTGACGGCATCCCAAAGATAATAGTCCAACGGCGTCAAATCACAGCTCCGCGGCGGCCAAATCACATCAGCATTTGGGCTGATAATACGATCTTCGAAGACAGTGCGCAAAATATCAATTGAAACGTGTGCTGTGTGGCACGGAGCGCCGTCTTGTTGAAACCAAATGTTGCCTATGTCCTCCTCTTCAAGTTCCGGGAACAAAAATTTGTTTATCATGGCGCGGTAGCGCTCACCATTGACAGTAACGGCGGCTCCCGCCGACAGTAAATGGCCCAATGATGTCACCGGACCAAAATCCGCACGAAACAGCCACTCGTTGAGGATGCATCGGCTTCTCTACGATCACGTGCGGGTTCTTCGTGCCCCAAATGCGACAATTCTGCTTGTTAACATAGCCGCCAAGATGGAAATGCGCCTCATCCGAAAAGATGATTTTTTTGCCAAAATCGGCATCTTCTTCAAGTCGATCGCAAACCCACTCAGCGAACCGAAACCGCAATGGGTGGTCTCCTTGCTTCAATTCCTGAACCAACTGAACTTTATACGGTGTCATACCAAGGTCTTTATGCAGAATTCGTCGCAATGTTGTGCGTGAAATGTTCAATTCTTGAGCACGATGACGAGTTGACATTCCCGGCGACTCACGCACATTCTTGGCCACAGCATTGTCGAGTGTACGCTTGGTTGGCGAACATTTTCGAGTGTACGCTTGGTTGGCTGCTTGGTTCGTGTTGGTTTATTAATTAGCAAGCCTGTTTCTTTAACTTTAATCACAAAATAACGCACATATGGAGCTTCCGGCGCTTCATTTCTTCCGAAAACCGCACGCAATTTCCGCACACATTCTGCAACATTACCATAATTTTTGAAGTAATGTTTCGATATTTCCTAGCGTTGTTCAAGCAAATACACAACCATTTTCGTTCAGCGGAAGAATAAAACTAACTTTCTGTCAAATCGGAAGTTACACAACCCTTACCATGATTTTGTCGTTAGGTAAATTGTTTGTTTTTGTATATTTTCAGGGTGTCAATTTTGGCCTCAATTTGACTAATGACTCATGAGAAATTTGTATACGTACAATATACAAATGTCTCATGAGTCAAATTGTGCCCAAAATTTATACCTGTCAATTTCGGTCCTTTTTTGATTCTTTGCAAAATGGTTAAATTTTTATTGAATTTAGTGTACCTATAATTTTCAGTTTTTATGTGTTGTGCGAAACTTGATTTTATGTACTTTTTTAAATTTGGTTATATTTGGGGCGTCCTGTTTGGCCTAAATATGCCGACCTCCAGTTGCATTTAGCCTTGCCTGTGTATACGGATCTCTGCACAGGTGGACCCATGTTTCTCTAGGCGGCAAGGTAGGAGCCGGAGCCTGCTGTGAGAAGGTTTTGCAAAAAAACTGACAAGACCCTGCGTTTTTGGGGAATATGCGAGAAGGCTGGGCCTACAGACGAATTACTTTGTAGAAGTTGCATGAACGAAGACGAGGAAGAGACTTTAGATAACTTCCTATGCTCGTATCCGGCACTATCATACAGAAGGCATATGTATTTGGGCGGGTAAAGTATGGCCAGCCTTTCAGATCTCGTGGACTATGGAGTGCGAGATATTTTGCGCTACGTACCTAGCTCCGAATAGTTTTGACCAGGGGTAAAGGAGAAATAGGATCCTGTGGAATCACAACGGGCCACTACTGGTCTAATTATGCAGAAGCAGCCCCTCCTGCCTAACCTAACCTATCCTTGGCCTAAGTAAAACACACATATATGGTGGATGTGGTTTTTTGGTCTTGATATGTTCGGCAAAGTAGTTTGTTTTGCGCAACAACTTTGCTGAAGAAAGCATAACGAAAATCTTAATGGTTCAAATACTATTGGTGAACAACGAAAAAAATGTCTGTTCTTTACGACATTTTGTATAAAACAACCCACTGGGTGCATTATGAGGCCGGAATAATAGAAACATTATGACAAACTAATAAGTTATATTAATAAATAATTTATTGTCTTTATCATCTTTCTTTATATTATTTGTTTTTGTTTATATTCAAATTTAATTAATTTTTTTCTTTTCGTTTTAGTTTAATAATTAGTACATATGAGTACCATTGAAATGTACTACCAAAATGTAAGAGGTTTAAAAACCAAACTTATGAATGTGAAGTTGCAGATATTGTCTTCAGACTTTGACATTATATGTTTAACCGAAAGTTTTCTTAATTCATCCATAAATTTCAAGGAATTATTCGATGAACGGTATGCTGTGTATAGAGCTGATCGCAATTTTGATATATGATACATGAAAAGCTTGATGGAGTAGGAGTTTTGTTGGCGTTGAAAATTGGTTTATCTGTAAGTAGAATTGACTTTTCCCATGTGTCACATGTCATTGATAGCACATTTGTTAAAGTTTGTCTGAACCAGCGTGATTCTTTAATTCTGGGTATTGTCTATTTCAATATTCGTATTAAATTCGAGGAATACAAAAGTTTTTTTGATGCTTTATCTGATCTTATAATTTCAACTCTATCTAACTGTAAATTTTTTATAATTGGAGACTTTAATTTATGGTGTATTGAGTGGTGTTTTAATTCTTTTGATATAATTAATGCTAGGTGTTATGAAGGTCGAACAGCTGAATACTTAATTAACACTCTTGAACTTACCGGATTATCCCAATTTAACTTAGTAAAGAACCATCAAAATAAGATATTAGATTTAGTTTTGAGCAGTATTAACTCAGCGCATATTGACGTCATTTCTAGTATGCAAGTGCTTTTAAAATTGATCAATTCCATCCTCCACTTCATATCACTATTCGTCTAAATAAAATCAAATTTCAGTCGGCACATTTCCGTAAATCAATTAATTTCCGTACCTTACAATATAACTGGATCGAGCAACACTTACATTTAATCGATTGGGACGTACTATTCGTTAGTACTATGACTGTCAATGAAATGGTTGATGTATTTTATGACGTGTTATTTGATTCAATAAATAAACACAGCCACAATAGATTTCGTGCTAATAAATCTCATTTCCCATCTTGGTTCTCTGGTTCTTTAATTAAACTGATCACATCGAAGAACAAAGTTAGAAAACGGTTGCATACTTATAATAATACTTGTGACCGTATACTTTTTTTGCAATTAAGAAAAAAAAGTTGACAATGAAGTAAGTAGTTGCTTTATGAAATATTTAGTCTCTCTTGAGAACCAATTATTTTCTGACCCAAAGAAATTCTGGAAGTACACAAATTCATTAAAAGCCGAAACAAATTTTCCGTGTACAATGTTTCTTAACCAACGTTGTTCCGCGGACAAATCTTCCGCTTAGTGTCAATAACTCTAGTATCCTAATAAGTAAATCTGATCACTATTCTGATTTATATTGTACGGAGTCAGATGTTATTGAGGTACTTAATGATTTAAAGATAAATAAGGGGCCTGGACCTGATTTTATTCCGAATTTTTTTGTGAAAAGTTTGAAAGATGTTCTTTATAAACCTCTTACTAAAATTTTCAATTATGCCGTAAAAACATCTTGTTTTCCTGATAGATGGAAGCTTTCACATATAATTCCTATCTTTAAAAAGGGTGATCGTTGTGATATTGCCAACTATAGGCCGATTTCTACCTTAAATGCTTTTGCTAAATTATTTGAAAAAATCATACACACAAAATTATTCAACTTGGTTAAGACTTTAATTTCCAATAAACAGCATGGTTTTTATCCAAACAGATCTACTCTCACCAATTTAATGGAACTTTCTGATTATGTATTTAGTGCAGTGGACTTGCGTATTAGTAGACTGTATTTATACAGACTTCAGTAAAGCGTTCGATACAGTAAGTCATTCTATTCTATGTGCTAAACTAGTAAGCTTTGGATTATCTAATCCTGACATAGTACTTCTTCAGTCTTATTTGGTTGGTAGAGTGCAATACGTCGTTTTTAATGGACATAATTATTTTTGTTTTTCTTCCACATCTGGAGTCCCGCTTGGGGTCAATATTGGGACCTTTGCTCTTCATAATATTCATAAATGATCTAATAGATATGATTGATTCCTGTTGTCTTCTTTATGCTGATGATTTTAAGATCTTTAAGGAAATAAGGGATTTGTCAGACTCGCTAAATTTACAAAAAGACCTATGTCAGGTTTATCAATGGTGTCAGTTAAATGAATTACACTTAAATACCAGCAAATGCATGGCAATATCTTTCACCAGGAAGGTAAACTATCTTGTTTTTGATTATAATATTAACGGATCTGTTGTTATCAGGACCAATTTAGTGAAGGATCTTGGTGTAGTTTTTGATGTGAAATTAAAATTTGATGCTCATGTTGATACTATTTGTAGTAAAGCGTATCGAGCTTTGGGTTTTGTATTTAGACGAGGTAGGGAATTTAGGTCACCTACTTTATTGATTGTGTTATTTAATCATTTAGTGTGAAGTATTTTAGAGTACGGTTGCCAAATTTGGAATCCTTACTATGATCTACGTGCTATGAAAATTGAAAGAATTCAAAAGAAATTTACTAGATTTTTATGTTTCAATTTTGTACCGTTTACTGATAAGTTGAATTATAGTGTAAGGCTTGCTATATTTAATATGGAAGCGCTTGAAATTAGACGACTGCTTTTAGACGAATATCTATTATTTAAAATTGTAAACAGTGTGCTTGATTCCAATATAGTATCCAAGATCAATTTTCATGCCCCAGCTTATTTTACCAGGCCAACTAAACTATTTTATAACCCTACTCCGCGCACTAATCTTGGCTTCTCATCCCCGTGTTTCAGAATGCAATACAACCATGACTTTGTTTTTAGTGTTGTTGATTTATTCGCATCTTCTTATTTTTTATTCAAGAATGCGTGTCGCAATCTGGTTAAATAATGTTTTGTTTTGGGTCTGTTACATATATTTGCAAATCATATCGCGATTTTTGTTTTCTTTTGTTTTGGTTTTTGAATTTGTATACTAATTTTTTGTCTAATTTATATTTATATTAATTTTTTCTTATATTATTTAATCTTGTTTTTGCATTATATTATTTAACTTAATTATTATTTTTGTTTATTGTATAATTTTTGTTATATACATGATTGTTGTGATAACGAATAAAAAGTATTTTGTACTGTGAGTTATCCTAGAAGTGGAATAAATAATAAAATAATAAAATAAAATAAAATAACATCTTCGTTGAAGAAAGCAAAACGAACCATTAATTCAAGAGCTATCAACGTGAAAATGAGTGTATATTTTAACAAATTTTTGACTCAGAGCCAAAACATGTCGAAAGCGATATCTCAAAAATGGGGGCTAACTTTGAAATGGGACTAGCACCATTGAATTCAGCATACTCGAATTAAGTTTACTCCCTGGGTGCCCAGCTTGTCACTTTTTTGACAGTGTTTTTATTTTTTCCTATTACAATATTACAAATTTTTTTCTAAACGAAAGAAGACACATTTAGGACATACTTCACCAACGTGCTGGAACCTGAGATTATAAGAAAAAGTTATGCAAAATGCTCTGGAAAGAGCACGTCGCAAACAATGGGCACCATTTGCAAGATATTATCTGCAAAACATAAAATGAGTTAAATAAAATCAGAAACAAAAAAGTTATTCATTAAATAAATCATAACGTTACTTATGCGCCACCCTATATAAAGAATGCAGTTCTGTATGCAGCCGAGTACATAAAATAATTAACGTTTATAAAATTTAATTAACACGATAGCATGCTGCATTGATATTTCGTATAATATGAGATACGAACCGTTATATACTCGACCACTAATTTATCAGACAAAAATCGAACTATCCATATATGCATGCATCTTTCTGTAGTTATATCTTGAGTGTGTTAATTTTAAATTAATATGTGATAACAAATTATTATTGACTTAAGTCATGGTGTAATAAAAGAGCTGTTTCCATTTTATTTGATTTAACATCTATAATGTTGTTAAATTTTTTTATTATTTATTCTATTCATTTTTATGTATACGCTTTATATATTAATGTAAGTAGTCAGACTATATATTGTATTTTCAAATAAGTATATTGATTTTTCTTAAAGACATGAACATATGATGGTGTACTGGTTCACTTTAAATTAGTTTTGAGAAATGTAGATACGATTTTAATGCTATGCCAGGATATTGGTATAGTAATAATGCTGTCTATTTTAGTAAAATGATGCAATATTAAAGATTTCTTAGTGCCACCAAACCAGAAATTTGGTGTTAAAATCCAGATCATTGAAAATGTAAACAAAATTGTGTATTATAATTCTTCTAAGCTGAAATATAGCAAATACAAGGCTAAAAAATATAATTTATTTGGCGTCTAAGTAGCTAAATTATAACATCGTATATCAGTTCTTGATGAAAAAATTTTTCAAATCTATCATCATCTCCGCATTTTGCCAATGTAAATCTAATTAACGCGCGTCTACTGCGCGGTCAAAATATATGTATCATGTCAAATTATCTTACTCGAATAACGTAAGACGAGTGTAGTATATATAAAATTTGATTCATTCTATATATGATGCTGAAAAGCTTTTCAAATTTTTTTGATGTGATTATGTCAATTATATCGTTTAGAGAGAAAAAAAAATTATAAAGCGTGAAATTAATTTTCTTTTGGCTCTGTACCATCTACCAGGTATTATAAGTATACACCATTTCAAATTAAATTCTCGGATTATTTAAATTTTTTTTTTTTGTAATGTACCTTGTAATATTTATCTAATCATATATGCATTCCTAAGTATATATCACCACCCAGCATCAATCATCAGGTATTTTATTTTTAATAACACGGCGTACACAACAGACATAACAAGGTTTTTTCTCTTAATTCAAGTGTGTAATATGCTTGTCACAAATCAATTTGTAATTTTGTTTTGTTTCTGTAGATGTCTATAAGTAACGCTCGAATTTTCTTAAACTGATGTGTTAAATGTGACTTCAGACGGCGAACAATGCGTTATCCTTGAAAAATGGTTGCATGCTATTCAAAAAAATAATAATAATTCAAGATCATCATTAATACGAGTGCTAATTAAAAACACGAGGGAAACTTGAATGCAGGTCAATAACTTTTAATTTGGCCGTTTGAGCACGGGAAACGCATTCACACTTATGTAAAATTATCTGATACTCAATACGCATGAGCGAAGTCATTAGGTTCAGTCGTTTAATTACCACAACGCATAATTAAACAAAAGCGGAGCGCGACAGTATAATTTCGTGTTGATAAACTACACATAGTAAACTACGTGTGTGACACGTGATAATATGTTAATGTTAAACCATACAATCGTAAATGTATATGTTTTGGGAGTAATGTGATTTGTGTACTTTTGCAAATATATGTTCAATTTAGTTTAAATAGCTAACGTTAATGGAAATAAAATGATCGAAAGAAATGAAATCGATTTGCGTTTTTATGCAGGGCAAAGATGTTGCATTTATACAAATGTATACTCAAAGACAGTAAGTGTTGATGTTAAGCTGAAAAATACGTTATGTCCGTGGATCACACTTGACATTTGGTGTGCCATTCGTAAACAAAATAAAGTTTTAAAAAAAATTAAACGTAATCCTAGTAACGTTGCTCTTAAATCCGAATTAGTACGTGTATCTAAATTGTTAGCTTCTAAAAAATATTATGCTAAAAATGTTACTTTAGTAATATGTTTACAGATTTAAGTCAGAGAGATTTATGGAAGAGCGTGAACTTATTTTTTAATAAAAATCTCGGATCTTTTAAATTTTAACTATTGCCAAAGGCTTTATTCTTGAATCTTTCTTTATACGAAACTAACAAGAAGTGTGAAATTCTTAAAAACTATATATTTTTTTTTACTTAAGCCTTAACCTATGTTAGTACTTAATATTAGTATGCATTATTATTTTTAAATTATTATTAATTACTTAATTTAAGTATGTTAGGTCAACATCCGTGTAATTATTAAATATTTCAGCTGATTAAATCTAGAGGATCTGCTCTGCGAAGCCGTTTGTATTTCGGTTGCCTTAGTAGTTCTCTAGCTAATTCGTTAGGGTGTGATTCCAGTTTCAGACTGCATGATTTTATTGTCTCTTTAACCGTTTTAATTCCTAGATCTCTATGGATATTGCTATTTCGAATATACCAGGGCGCATTTGTAATGCTACGAAGTATCTTTGTTTGCGTTCTTTGTACAATATCTATATTTGAGGCGCTAGTTGAGTCCCATAGTTGGATACCATATGTCCATATGGGGATTAGGATCGCTTTGTATAGTAGAACCTTGCAGTCTAGAGAATTTCGATTTTCTTCCGATCAACCAGTACATTTTAGAAAATTTTATTTTTAGTTGATTACGTTTTGTTTCAATGTGCTTTTTCCATGTCAATCTTCTATCGAGATGAAGACCGAGATATTTGACGTTTGTTTGTTGAGGAATTGTGATATTGTTTAATTTTACTGCCGGACATGTGCGTTTATTCAGGGTGAATGTTACATGTGTTGATTTACATTCATTCGTCCTTATCCGCCAAGTTTTTAACCAATCTTCTATTTTGTGCAGATGTTCTTGTAATTCTCTCGATGCTGTTTGAGGATTTTTGTGTGAAAACAATATAGCTGTGTCATCAGCAAAAGTTGAAGTGATTATGTTTTCAGTTATTGGTAAGTCAGCTGTGAACAACAAGTATAGCACAGGTCCCAATACACTACCTTGCGGTACTCCTGCCTTTATCTCGGTTAAATCAGTAGTGGCCGTACTTTGTTTCACCTGAAACATTCTTTGGGCTAAGTAGTTTTCAAGAATTGCATGAAATTGTCTAGGCAGAAGAGATTTAATTTTGTAATTTAATCCTTCATGCCATACTTTGTCGAAAGCTTGCGCAATATCCAAGAAAACTGCCGAGCAATATTTCTTTTCTTCTAAGGAGAGCTTAATTGTGTTTACAATTCTGCGGTGAAATTGGTGATCTGGTATAATGCGACCTACAGTTAATATAGGTATTAGTTCTTCTAGTAGCATCTTTTCAAAGAGCTTTGAAATTATCGGAAGTAGACTTATTGGCCTGTACGACGAGACTTGGGTTTCGTCTTTACCTGGCTTAGGAATCATGATAATTTGAGATATTTTCCATTTTTGGGGAAAGTATCCACATCTCATAACCGCATTAAAAATATATGTTGTATATTTTATGCATCTATCGGGTAATTCTTTGATCATTTTTCCAGTTATTAGATCATGGCCTGGAGCTTTCTTAGGATTTATCCTGTTTTTGATAACCGTTTTGATGCATTTCCATTTAAATTTTACTGGATTTGGGTTCGACTCGTCCCTCGTAAACTGTGGTAGTACGCAGTCATTATTTTTTTCGTTTGGAGTGAACACTTTTTGTAGATGGTTAGAGAAAGCGATAGCCTTTTCTAAATCACTTCTGGCCCAATGACCATCTGGTTTACTTACCGGTGGGTTCGATAGCTCTGGCCTTTTTAAATTTCTTGCTGCCTTCCACAGTGAGTAATCTGTTTTCTCTGTTGCTGTGAGTTCACTTAGGTAATTCTGCATTCCAAGATTGTGTTCTTCCCGTATTGCTTCTCTTAGAGCTTTAATAGCTCTATTTAGTTTCCATTTATGAAAAGGAGGTTGGTGCAACTGCCATAGCCGCCGAGTCGCCCGCTTATCTGCCAATAACTTTTGAATGTTACTTGAAAGCTTACTATTTTTTCCGAATTTTTGTACTCCGGAGTATGTTTTTTTACAGCCATTTCCATTATTTGTCTTAAGTTTTCTATCGCGGCATCGATATCTTCTGGTGTTTGCAGTGGGACATCCAGATGACAATTTACGTCTACTATGTTTCTATAGAGAACCCATTTCGTTAGTTTGTTTGTTAAACGTTGGGGTGGTTCAGTTTTTAATGCTTGCGTACTTAGTATTACGATTATTGGTGAGTGATCTGATGATAAATCATAACAGTCAACGACTTGAGCATTGGTGCGTGCTATTCCTCGTATTACACAGAAATCTATTAAATCAGGAATTTTCTTTCTATCGGTAGGCCAATAAGTGGGATGTCCAGATGATAAATAATCTAGGTTTTTCTCGTTTATTGCTTCGTAGAGTTGCTTGCCCTTGGGTGACGTCAACCTCGAACCCCATTGCACTTGTTTAGCGTTGTAATCACCTCCTGCTAGAAATTTGATTCCCAACTGATTAAAGTAGTCGATAAATTGTTGTTCTTTGATTGCATGTTTCGGTGGACAGTAAACAGCCGATATTACAAATTTAACAGACCATTCGTCCAAACAAATAGTTGTAGCTTGGATGTGAGCTTTAGCATATTTCTTGAGCTCGTAGTGCTTTAACCTTCTTTTTATCAAGACTGCGGTGCCACCGTGTGCTTTTCCATCCGGATGTTTGGTGTCATAAACGGAATAGCCGGTAATATTAAAAAAATTGTGTTTGGTGAAGTGTGTTGGGCAAACAATATGAATCCAACGAAGAGGTGATTGCAGGAATTGAAGCTGCTTGGACAAAGATTTCGTTGGATTACTTAAATCTTTATATGATCCTCTCAAGGACAGGTTCAAAGAATAGAAAGATTAAACAATTTTTTAAAGAAAAAATATTAAAATAAAAATATAAATGACTGTGTTTTCATTATATCTCTAAGTTGCGTACAATCAACTGAACCGAAAAAGATACATTAAATTTGAACTCATCTTAAAAAAAATTGTAAGGCAAGTTAATTTGCTTTCTCAGGATAATTATCGATTGTGGATTTATTGAGTAGGAATTTCTCTCTCTTCTCAATAAAAATATTTTCTTGGTTCCGCGAAAAATTACAGTAAAATTTGCTTTGAAAAGTAAAATTGCAAGTGCGCTAAGGCAAGTGAACCGCAGTGTATCTATGATAAAAAGATGAGAAGAGAAGTCGTTACTTGAGATTGGCACAACGAGCTCATATCTTTATGGAATATTCAGTTAATATTAATGGTACCCCAAAAAACACGATTGCCGTGATGGACCTCCTTTGATTTCAACGCGGTATCATGTCTACTGTTTCAAATAAAATTCACATAACGATCCGTATGTTGAGATCGTGTGACGTAACCGTTCTCATTAGATATCGATTGGATACAATGTGTACTACTAGATTGGCGCTATATGGTGTCATATTTAAATGTAATTGGCTGAATCATTTTTAAGAACACAATTCGGATTTAAATTAATGTTTTCCAGGAACCTGAAATGTCGTCCTCGATCTCTTCTGATTTCGATACAACATGATGACCTCTATCTCCAAAATAAAATTCGAGAGTAGCCGTATGTTGAGATTATCGCAATAGACCCATATATGTATGGCCCATTCAATTAATGCCCATTCAATTCAAATTATTGATTCAAATTAATGGTTCCTAGGAACCGCGAATGTTGTGACCGATCCCTTTTGATTTCAGCACGGCATAATGTCCGCTATTTCAAATAAAATTCACGTGACGATCCTTATGTTGATATTGGCGCTATAGCATCTCGGACTGGCCCATTTTATATACAAAATATACATTTAAGATTTAAACCAATGGTTCGCTGGAACCTCAAGTGTCGTAACCGATTTCATTTGATATCTTGGACATAATGTGTACTACCTTGAAATAAAAGTCCAAGACCATAGGTTAGGGAATTAAACGATTGTGAAAACTAGAATCGTAAAACCCTAGACTTCCGAGTTATTCCAAAAAACTAGAACAAAAACTGAAAATTTCGGAGTATTGGTAAAACTACAAACTAAGGAATAAATTTCAAAATAAGCATTAAGAAATCATAAAATTTTATTTATTCATTGGCAATTTATGAGGTGCAGTAAACTTATAAGTTAAAAATAGATCACAAGACTTTCTGGCACGTACGATGACGATTTTAGAATAGTCTCTAGAGTATTATCGTATACCGAGTTCCCTGAATGTTCCTGGTGTCCGTGAACGGGTGCCATCTTAACGGAAAGTTATTTTGAGTGTGTCATTATCACTCTAATAGGAAATAGGTCGCTTTGTATAAACTTCTATGGTTTCAGGTACTTAGACGATGACGATTTGGAATATTTGACGACTTTGAATATTTGATGATGATTTTTTAAAAAATACGATTTTTGAAAATTCTATAGAGAATTATCGTACATCGAGTTTCCCTGAGTTTCCTCGTGTTTCTAAACGCCGGCCATTCTGAACATATTTTGAGTATACGATCTACTCTTTACAGAAAATAAGTTAAAAATTCTATGATTCCAGGCACTTAGAAATGACTATTGTTTGAATATTTTATAGAAAATTATCGTATATCGAGTTTCCCTGGTTTAGGAACACGCTGCTTACCCTAATGGAAACTTATTTAAAAAAGAACATGATCTACTCTAATAGAACAGACAGGCACTTAGGAATGACGCTTTTTGAATATTCTATAGAGAATTATTCGAGCTTCCTTGAATTTTCCTGGTGTTTCTAAACGCTGGCCATCCTAATCGAACTTATTTTGAGTAGGCCACGATCTACTTTAACAGAAAAAAGTCTCAGGCACTTAGGAATGACGAACTATTAATTTAAATGCTAGTTATGTTCTTAAAAATGATTTGGCCATTTTCACTTATAACCCCATAGCGCAAATCCTAACATACAGATGGTCTTGGACTTTTATTTCTAGATAGTATAGACATTATGACCAATTGATATTAAATGAGATCAGATTGATATTAAATGGGATGGTCATGTGAGTTTTTTTTTTGGATAGACACAAAATGCCATATTGAAATCAGAAGAAATCGGTCGGGATACTCGTCGTTCCTGGGAACCATTAATTTAAATTAAAAATTCATATATCAACTGGATAGGCCATAAAGATATGGGCTCATTGTGCTAATCTCAAGTAAAGACTTGTCTTCTTATCTTTTTATCACTGATATTTTAAGAATAAACACTTTTGATCACTTATTATCATATTTCGCGTTATTTCAAAATTTTCTGGGATAATTTAAAAATCCTGGGATGGGATATAATTTGTATTGCCTGACGTTTTTATTTTTCTGGGATTAAATACTGGGATAACTTCACGCACTTTAAGATCCAATTACCATACTTAACCACTCCCATAATACAGCTACCACCGGGTATTTATTTTACTGGACAAATCAAAATATAATATCAATGTTTAAAAAATTTAACAATATTTTTAATAGGAATGGTTCAAATGCTCGTTCGATATTTACAATATATTCTAGAAACATGATCGACTAACCGAAGAACCACGAAACAAACTCCTCGAAATCATGATCGCTTGTAGTCGTTTTATGACATTTGAAAACTGCTGCTTATTTTTATAAAAATCGTAGCCTAAATCGTAGCCTTTTTCCTAGCCGAAAAATGTTAAATTCCCCCTAAACTACACTATATGTCCGTAAGAACCAGTTCACTTATCCGGGTTCCAAGCAAAAACTGCTTCACAGTGTAGTATAAATAGGTTTGTAGTTATGAATCACAATAACAATCTGCACTTTGTTTTATCTCGATATAATAAGATGTCGTCTCACCATAAAAGTGTACATTTTGATACCCGTATTTAATGACGATTCATCCGATCCGGTTAAGTTGGATGTCATGAAATACAATACACATGGCGAGACACGGAATAAAATTTTAAAATTTATTCAAATCCATGAAACTTCTACATAGCTCTTTCCGTTTATTTCACTCATAAAACTTTGGCTAATCTATCCTAACATAAATTCAGAAATACGAGAACATTTCTATAAGATCGGAAATAGATAAAATTAAAAATCGTTAAAATCATGCTAAGCAGCTTTTTAAAATTGGTTGTACAAGTTAAAAGTCATCATGCTTTCACCGGTTGAAAGCGAGCATCCACCTTTTGAACTTAAATAATTATAGTCAATTGCTTCAGAAATGCGTCTCCTGTTCAACGCAAATCGTTAAAAAATTTTATGACCCTTAGTATGAAGCAAATAGAATTCTGCAGTGATCACTAAAAAAAAATTTAACAAATTTTAACAAAAATGCTTCGACACTTGAACCGAGAGGTAATTCGCTCGAGTAACTACCCAGTTGTACTTTATTGAGCGACCGATGAAAGTTGTGTGAAACGGCATGCCAAAATATGAGGAAGCTTTACAAAAATAATAAAACGAAAATTTTCGAAATACTTGGCACTCGAACAGCTAACTCTTAAATTTGTATCAGAATCGCTCAAAAGAAATATGATACAAGATGCAAACCAAAAGTAACAATTCATTTTACATATTTTTGGTGCATTGTCATTTTCGGTGAAGTGGTTTTTCAGTGAAATGTTGTTTTCGGTGAATTGACGTTTTCGGTGAACTGTCGATTTCAGTTAGCTATCGTTTTCGGCAAACTTTCGGCACTGAAAGCGACAATTTACCGAGCACGGCAGTTCACCGACAACGACAATTCGCCGAAAACGAAAATTCATCGAAATGAATTCAACGTATTTAGGAACGTCTTCACGAATTTTATTGTACTTTATTTTTAAATTACGGTGTGTTATATATAGCGAAAGACGTGTATTGTGTAATGAGTTATTGTAGCAATAACTTCAAACACAAAAAATAATTTTCATTATCATAAATTATTCGCTTTTATAATATACGAAGCAATTGAATAATTTAAGGTAAATTCTCGTTTTCGAAGAATTGTCGTTTTCCGGGAATGTTTTTTCCGTTGAAACCCGTTTTTCAACAATGTATAAAATAAATTTAAATTTACCTAAAAATTTATAAAGTTGTAAACATATAACGTTTTCAGGTTCCTCGCTCATGCAGTTTCATTCAAATGCAATCTTTTGTAAGTAAGAAGTTAAAAAATTAGGCAATTTATTTATTTATAATTATTAATATTACTTATTTATTCATTTATTTTTATTTGTTGTTGTATTTGTTCATATAAATCGAAAACTCATTACTATTTTCTAATATCATTAGCGCAAAATGACGTAATTACAAAGTAAAATTCATCAGGTGGAATAGTTAGTGAAATTGGTGAATTATAGTGAGCCTTACTTTCGATTTAAAATATGTGAATATGTGAGGAATGAATGTACTATTGAGAAGCATTATGATTTCCATTAAAACTGGTATGGTGATCATATTAACATACGAGTAGTTTGCTCCAATAGTACGTTAAAAAGCTTCATGGCGCTTACTAATTTCACTTCACTATTTATTTATTTTTAATTTTAACATTAATTTTTATATATAAAAATCATTAAAGTGAGAAAAGTTCGTCATTCACACTTTTATGTACAAAACATATACAGCAAATAGTGTCTTAGTGACTAAAACTACATTTCGCATAATAAAAAACAAAATTCAAATACATAACAATTAATATAATTTAATTTAATTAATTAAGAATGAATGGCATTATTAATCACAAATAATCTTTAACTGATGACAACAGATGAGATTTTATCATTCGTTTAATCATAAAAATATGTACAGCGCTCTTAATATTTTCAGGTAAGTTAATATAAATATATGGCCCAATAAATGTTAATGATTTTCGGCCAAATTCAGTTCTAATTTGCGGGCACTTGAACTGACTAGAATTTCTGGTTGAATAGCCATGATGTAGAAATTGTATAGTCGAAATTAATAATGAAATGTGTAGAGACTTAAACATGTAAATCGACACATACATCTCAAAAATTGCTTTAATTGGGAGAATGCCTATAGCAATAGTTCGATAGAGCTCCACAGTAGGAAATATGTGAGGCAGTTTATACATTGCTTTACAGCACCTATTTTGTAAAATCTGCAATTTATTCAGTTTCTCTTTAACAGCTGATCCAAAGGTAGAAGAAGCGTATGAGAATCGGGTATGAATAAATGAGAAATAAATTTTTTTTAACACATGTACTGGAACAAAATCAGCCAATTTTCTAATCAAGCAAATAAATGGGCAAACTTTAATACAAATAGAATTAATATGGTCCTCCCACGTCATATGCTTGTCGAATATTACTCCAAGGTATTTGAATTTGTCCACACGCTCTATGGTGCAATTTGCTACTTGAAGTGGTGATAAATCAATGTGTTGCAGGCGTGGGGAGTGAAAAATTATATATTTCGTTTTATTAAAATTAACTGATATTTGGTTTAAATGAAGAAAATCCAAAAGTAAAATAATATCATCCCGCATATGTGACATTGTTACCTGACAATCTCTGGATTCATAGAACAGGGCCGTATCGTCAGCAAACATTCTAATACGACCCGTGAGCGGTAAATTGGCCATATAATTTACGTAGATTAGAAATTATAGAGGGCCAAGGACACTCCCTTGAGGAACACCATTGTTCACACCTAAAGTGGAGCTTTTTACACCATTTAGAATCACAAACTGCTTTCGGTTACTAAGGTAGCTTGCTAACAGTTTGTATGATAGGCCACGGAAGCAATAAAATTGAAATTTTTGAAGAAATAAACTGTGATCTATACAATCAACGGCTTTACGAAGATCAAGAAATAAGTCACAGATATAGTTTTGCCTATCAAAATTACGATAGATCAAATCAGTAATGTCTGTTAAGGCTAAATTTGTACCAGAACCTTGTCGAATCCATACTGACCGACCAAATGGCATAGTGGTTAAAGCTTTGGCGTTTGGATCGGGAGGTACCGGGTTCGAATCCCGATAGGGGTAGGATGCAAAGGGAATTTTCATCATCAAATTACGATTTGTGATGAGAAGAAACACATCTATGACCCCCTGTCGGAGTGCAGAATTCATGGGCCGACCCATCTTCCATGCCAGTATAGGCTGGCATGGAGCTATGCAATGTGCAGATGGTAACAAATCGGACCTATATCCGTACGTCCTCGATTTGGCAGAACTGCGTAAGATAAGGACGTAAATAAGCGAACTGCGAAAGAGTTAGGAGTGCTTCGGCCCCAGAAAAGATTGCAAAGAATAAAAACAAAAAACAAAAAAAAAAAAATCCATACTGACGAGAATAGACAAAAATAGATTTATTCAGGAAGTCGATCATCCAGTTAGCAATAATTTTTTCAAAATTTTTGTCAAATACCGACAAAACTGAAATTGGACAATAATTATTAACTAGTTTAGAATTTCCAGACTTAAAGATGGGTGTCACTTTAGCAATTTTAAGACAATCGGGGTAAACACCGGTTTCCAAAACCACATTAAATAGATCGGCTACTAATTGTGAAAAAATGGCAAATAATTCTTCAGAACCACATTACGAATGTTATCATAACCACCATCCTTTGTATTACTGAGATTTGAAATTAAATTCGATATTTCGCGGCAGGAAGTGGGCGAAAAGAAACGAATTAATACTACACACCATAGTATGAAATTTATTTAAATCATCTGAGCCTGGACTAGAACTACTTGCTGATACAGAAGAATCAACAGAATTAACAAAACTGAGATTAAATATATTAAGAATAGCAGTAGGATCATGATACTCAACATTATTACAAATAACGGAGAGGATCCTATTATTAGAGTTATTTACCATGAACTGATTTAACCGTTTCCAGATTTCTTTTTGGCTCAAATTATTAAATAAATTGTCAAAAAATTGCTTCTTTGCAAAATATTTTCCGTTTTTGATCTTCCTATTTAGCAAATCTAATTTATGTTTTAGTTCTAAATTTGTACTGTTCCTTTTAAAACGCTTCAACATCCGGTTTTTAAGTTTAATTAAATCCCAGAGATCAAGAGTCATCCAAGGACAAACACTTGCATTTTTCATTTGTACATGTACTTCCTTCAATACGGAAAACTGTAGAACGAGTTTATTATACATATCAAAAATCCGTTCAAGCGTAGACTCAGGATTTCTGACGTCAAACACGGTACTCATTAAAAAATATTCAAATGACTCATTAACCTTTTTTTAATTAACGTATCTCTTCGTTAGTGTCCGAGTACAATATTTAGGCTTGAAGCGAAATTTTGAGAGTACAAAACTATGATCACTTATGTCGGCTTCAATGGTAAAATTCCGAACTTGCTCAATATTATGAAAACTGCTAACAGAGTGGTCTAAAATATTACGGCTCAGTGGTCTGGTAAAGAATGTGTTTGTTACAATCATACCATGAGAGAGCATAAGGTTGCGTTATAGTCTGAGATTAAGTTAGAATTTTTATTAACATGTATGTTCATCTCACCAACTAAAATAAAATCGTGTGTAGATTTAAGGCTTCTGAGAAGTTGTTCTAAAAAATCAAGAAACGATGCTGGGTCAGAATTAGGTAGCCTATATATCCCGCATACCTTCGTTAAATTAAACTGCAAAAGTTGAATGCATATGTAATGGAATGTTAAAGAACCGTCATCTATAATTTTCATGGTGAATGGAATATCATTCCTAATGAACATAACATTATTAACGCGATTGGTAAAACAATTTTTTAAGTTTTAAATTCTTGGACATTAGAGTATTTATTCAGAGAGACAAATTAGACATTTAACAAATAGATCTGCATCGTGCACACTAAGAACCTCCTAATTTGCGTAGTTTAAATAAACATTACTTACTTGCTTAAACAATTAAATTTACACGGCGATTTGAAAGATTGTTAGGATGAAAGTGCAACTCATTTTCAAAACAAAATTCGCACCAGGCAGTGATTCTTTGGACATATTGTAATAGGTTCTTGAAAGAGATTTCAGATAGATCATTTAAAGGGACACGAAGCCATAAATTCTAACCGACCTGCTTTGACCAGTTCATTACGTCCAGTCAGACTATAAAAAACCATTCAGACAGATTTTCTGATCTCAATCCCTAGTTACATGGAATAGTTAAATCAAATTTTTATTCAAAATAATCGGATAACCAAAGTCCAAATATCGAAATATATTTCAATTAAGAGAATTGAAATTTGTACAGTGCTTGTATTAACAACCAGATAGCAAAAAATTTATGTTATATGTTATTGATGTTTTTGATATGGCATGTTAAGCGACGTACTAAAGGCCAACCCTCATGAGGATACTAGGTATGATAGTTGAACTAAGCGTAATTTATTAGTTTTATGACTGGAATAATTAATCAAAGCTGCTGCACTAACACCCATCCCTTCACTTGCTAACCCGATCAGGGGTTTATGTTCGTAACAATTCGAAAGCATGTGTACGCATATGATGGCCTTACAATTCTTATAGTCTATCGTCAATTATTATTAAACTCTAATCAGTATTGTCATATATTTAGTTACCTTACGCCAAACAGTTCAGTCATTCGGATATAACGGGTGTTTTTTAAGCCTGATAGAACTTAAAATTGTAAAAAATAAACCAAAAAATTAAATTTTTATGAAAAATATACTCTGGAACATCTCAGTATACGCTGGCAAATCATCATGAATATAGACTCACGCTTGAACAACGCTACGAAATTATTAAAGTTTGCTTTGAAAATCAGTCGTCGATTCATGCAGCTTATAGACGACTTCGTGATTTTTATGGCGCACATAATCGTTCATTTGAGCAAGCCATCCGTACAAACTGTGGATAGATTTCGTACCATATAATCTCTAGAGGATGCAATAACATCAACACGACGAAGGTTGCGGTTCATACGCAGGTGGCATCATCGGACCTTATTTCTTCAAACATGAGGCCGGGGATCGCGTTACGGTGAATAAAGATCATTACCGCACCATGATCAATGATTTTTTGTTTGAAAATATGGATGACATTGATTCGGACGAGATGTGGTTTCAACAGGATGGCGCTACGTGTCATACGGCGACCGCAACCATCGACTTATTAAAATCAAAATTTGGCGATAAGTTGATTTCGAGAAATGGACCTGTCAATTGGCCTCCAAGGTCGTGCGATTTGAAACCTCTCGATTATTTCCTGTGGGGCTACGTGAAGTCACTGGTTTATGCTGATAAACCAGCAACAATTGACGCCTTGGAGGCCAGCATTGTTCGTGTTATTCGTGACATACGGCCAGCAGTGCTCGAAAAAGTGGCCCAAAATTGGACGTCCAGAATGCGTTTCGTCAAGAACAGCCGCGGTGCCCATATACCCGAAATCATTTTCAAATATTAATGCCATGTATTGATCTTTCGAATAAAAAAAAATTTATGATTACAATTTAATTTTTTGTGGTATTTTTTACAATTTCAAGTTCTATCGGGCTTAAAAACACCCTTTACAATACGAAATTCATGACTCCTAAATAACATAGCTAACACACTTAAACCCAATTAGAAAGAGTCACGAAAAAAGCATTTAAATGCGAAAGGCCTTTTCCGATATGTTGTTATAATAATAAAGTATTTTAAATTCTAAAATAAATAAATATAAATTAACCTAAAATAATAATATCCGCCATTATTAACGCTAAATCATATTTTACTTCAAAATTACGGATTGAAAACTATTAGCGCGATCTTTACTATTAAAAGTGACATCTGTTAATTAGCCCATTTGTAAATTTAATATTTTGGAATACAAAATCTGTTTCTATTAGTAAAAATATTATTAAACTGATATTAATTGGGTGCAGTATTCAACCTTTCCGAAAGGACATTGTTAGGCATATTCGTCGGAATATTACTCAATATCGGACCTCGATTAAGTTTCTGAGCTGTGGCTTGAAGATACTTGGGATGGGACGAAAATTCCTCAAGCTAATGCAAAGATACTTCCGCCAAAGATTGAAGTGTTTATAAATTGGAACTGGTTCTCTAATTTTTTACATTAAAACTAATCATTATGACGGTTTATACAATGCCGCTTCCCAACGTCGACCAGCCTTTCATTCGTCCTTATTTAGTCGAATCAGAAAGATATGTACGGTTTTTAGCTCGTACCGTTTGCAACCGATCAGCTCAAGTAATCATTCATATTCCAAAATATCAAACCGGATTGCTTTTCACTAGCTACCTGGAATATTCGGCGCTGAAGTTACGTTACAGCTTTTAATCGATAAGGCTTTTTGCCCATTGCTGAAAATCGTATGATTAGAAATAATGTTGGGTAATTTGTGTATACTTTAGGTCTCAGTTTAGTTCAACCAATTCTCATGATTTATCTATTGATTCGTCGCTGAGCAACACGGTCTTCCATTTATTTATATCCCAATTACCATATTTACGTGCGAATTGCAAGCGTCTTCTTCTGTTGGTTTTAGAAATAAATGGCGTTTTGACTGGCCGTCGTGAAAAGAGTTTAGCTGTAACCGCTCGTCTTCTTACTGTATACTGGATTTCTTTTGAAAGATCGCACATCCACCTTTTTATAATTCGGGATATTGTGAATTTAGGCACTCCATACTTCTCGGAAATGTGATTTTGCTGCATACCACCATGAAAATCTTGTATAATTTTTCTCTTGAAGACACTTTATACTTATTGCCCACCATTTTAGAAAAATTAACACCATTTCGAATAATTTCGTAATGCACTTTCGACCTCAAGGTTTAGAGCAAACTGAATATTTTTCAACACATGGTCTAATTTAAAAACCAAAACTGGTTTTTGATAAGTTGCATTTGTTCTGTACAGCACGAACGTGCGAGCACGGTCACAATTTCAAAATTAGCAATGAGAGAAACAATTGAAAGATTAGTTATGTCGAGTATTCACATTTAATAACACGTATGAATATTTAGAGAAATAAAAACAAATTATAGCTGCAACCTTTTTTAATTTTTTTTAATTGATTAAGATTAAGTAAGCCGAAAAAGTTGCAAATCTTTTGTCCGATACTGTATATGGGATTAGACCAGGCATATTTATCACGAAAAGGACTTATAGAATAGAATGTATAACGTCATGCATTGGAAGAATAATTTTACGCTTTCTACCACTTTCGGCCGAAGGGTGGGTGCATAGGAGACGATCTCGTGTGGATAGCTTGGTTGACACATCTTTATATCCACATAATTATTGCAAAACTAGGCAATTTAGACACCGGAAAGTAAATTTATTGAAAGTTTCCGATGTGTGGAAACAATATCAGTCCAATATAATTGAATAGTTAGTCAAAAAGGGCTTCATACCCGATGGTACTCCGTGTCTACCATTAACCGCATCACTTGTAGAAATTTGAAGAGAATTATTATATTCAATTAAGAACTCCTCTAATTTAGATTTATCTAAGCCAGAGAAGGACAAAAAACTTCTTTACTTGCTTTGAAAAAAAGACCACTTAATATGTATTGGATTAGAAATTGTCGTTTCTATGTTCGCAAAGAATTATAAGTCAAAAGTAAAGTGAAGGAATTTAAATGCTGTTTTATCAAATTAGCGAAGCTTATAGGTCTTAAAGACAAAATTCGAACAATCTACCTATAGTGCCTATTTCCTTTGTGGAGCAGTTGTTAATTCCAAAAGAGTACATTCACCATTCGATTTACCTCCGACACAAGAAGAAATAGAGAACATGATCATCTATCAAGTTTATCGGATTTATGCAAAAAAATTATTAACCAGATTAGAAGCAATTCATATTGAGATTGAGTAAACTCAGTCTTTTGATCGATTTGTTGGTTTTAAGCCAGGTTGTCCTCTTTCGTCAACTTCATTCAGTTGCTGGTTTACAAACCGTCGCGGAAGTTATTCCAGGGGTACGTTTAAACCAAAATCTTACACCGACGATCTGTTGGTCAATAATAAAATATTTGGATTCGTTATCTATCATTCTCTAAGAATTGGTTGCATTACCTAATTCGGTAGGTAATTAAGTCTTAATCTGAGAGTCTCATAAGAATATCGAATCCTAATGTTACAACCTTATTATTAAATGGTTTAAATATACGAGTTTGTTCCACTAATTAGGTACATATCTAACTGCAAATATCATTCGTCTAGAGACCATCCGAGAACGTTGCCGCCAAACTAGTTATTAAGTAGTTTTATTCGTGAACATCAATTTTCCTCTTCTCTTATAAAGCAGATGTTCACGCAGTTAGTAACACCTATTGAAGCTATGGATTGCGAGCTGCGAGTTATGAGTAAATTTTTCTACGAGAACTATTACTACGAGTATAAATGTATTAGAAGAATTTTAGAAAGAAAAACTATCAGGAGAAAAGTTACGGCATATCGAGTATATTATTTGAGGCATGTGTTAAGAAGATCTAGAGAAAAATTATTGCACGCATCCTTCCTGTTCCAACAGCACGTTTAAAAATTGGCACCACTTCAGGAAATTATATTTTAAAGGATGAAATAGAAAAAATTTAAGATTCTGATAAGCCATCATCTAATGAAACGGATGGTTTCATTTTCATTTTTAACTCGGATTAGGTTATGTTATTGATGTTTTTAAATAGAAATTTCAATGGGATGCGGGGTAATAAAATAACATATTTTAAGCCGCGAGGATCGACCCCATTAACTAGCAAAGCTTATGAAAATTTCAGCCAACGAAAATATAAATCATGAAAATCAGAATAAAATACCAAAACTGCGATTTAAATATCCTAATCTTTAACTTAACTAAATACAATTAACCGACCAAATGGCACAGTGGTTAAAGCTTTGGCGTTTGGATCGGGAGGTAGCGGTTTCGAATCCCGATAGGGGCAGGATGCAAAAGGAAATTTTCATCAACAGATTACGATCTGTGATTAAAAGGAATACAACTACGACCCCCTATTGGCGTGCAAAACTCATGGGCCGACCCATTTTCCATGGAGCTATGCAATGCGCAGATGGTAATTAAAAATCGGTCCTATAGCCGTATGTCTTCGATTTGGTAGGAATTGCGTAAAGTAAGACGGGAAAAATCAACCGCGAAGAAGCAGGGAGTGCTTCGACCCCAGAAAAAATTGCATGGATTAAAAAAAAAAGTAACTAGATATTTTCTGGACTTGCATAGAGAGAATTTATTCATACTCTTCCTCTTTCCCGTCCCAGTAGTTGTAGTAGAAGATCCTTGACTTAGACATTTAAATACAAGGTATTATACAACAGCAAAAGCGTCTAATTAGATTATGGCAGTGATAGATGTAGACCAGGAGCTCGAACCACGCAGTTTAATAAATAAGTGAACGTTATGTTGGAATATCGTCGAAGATTTCGCACATTAACCAATTTTAGTATCAGAGGAAGCTCCCACCAAAGGTCTCGAAGCGGTAATGTTATGTAACAAAAGAAGGGTGGCATGTTGTACCATCACTATTTTCGTCTTTCGTAAAATCGGAGTCAATTTCATTTGTAAAATTATGAATTTTCTACTGCGTTTCAGCTTTCGAGTGAAACAGCATTCTATTTCTATTTTACAATTTCTAAGACTACTAGATTGCAATACATTTATACATTTATCGAAATGTAGAAAAGAGACGCAGCTCACAGTTGAATCAGATTGAAATCGCGATATAAACACGTAATTGTTTACGCGATATAGAATCATAATTAATCCCTAAAAAATGAAACATGTAATCTAGTGAGAACCTTTGCATTGTTTCATGAACCTTAAACCGAAAAGAATAAGATCAAGTGCAAAAAACAGCTTCAGATTACAACAGCATCAACCGAAAGATGGTTTTCCACATTTAACGACGGAACAACTCAACAGAATAACACTAATATTCATAAAGGTTTAGATGTGTCAATAGACGATATTGTCAACGATATGGTACAAGTATCACGATCTATAAACACGAAATTAGAGAATTCTGAGTGGTATTATGTAGTATTCGCTTGTAGTTGTGGTTCGATTAGAAAATTTTCACGGGTTTTAAAATACAAAACTTCCAAAAACTGCGCTTTCCAGATAAAATTTACTGTTTGTTTCTTGCTGAACCCAGCTAATTGCGGTTCGATTTTAAAATTTGCTCTTACTAAACGTGCCATTCCCATTACCTAAAACCATTTTCAACCGAAATTTGAGCAACAAAATGTTTTCAATATTTTGCTGAAATTATTTTAAACTGAATTATTTGAGCAATCGAAGATTGGAAACTTTGTAAAACATCAAAGAGACCCTGCGGACGTGCCTTACTAAACACGTAGTTAAATTAATCCGATACTAATCTAGGAATAACCTTAACTAAATAGAAATTTTTACGCCTGAAATAAGGAGGAGGAATGAGAATATTGTTAAGGGAATATTATAAAAATTCTTGACGATACATCATCAAATGTGATTGCAGAAGTAGACGTAGCCCGGTAGCCACAATAATATTGTTTAATTTCAGCTCAGGCAATTAATTAAGTCAAGTATTAAGATTTGAGAAACCTTCCTTGTAGGAACTAAGTATCCGCTCAGCACCAGAAAGGCTCAAGTGTACAAATCCCACTTATGCTTACCAAACGCGTCAAAAGAGGTTGTTGGTTTCTCATAAAATCATTCAATTTGAACATCACATCCATGATAAGCCCGAACAAACTGTTCCGGCTAATTATAAGCTAATTGTAAGACTACTAAAAAGTTATGAGCTACTCATATAATTATAAATAGCTGAATAACACCAATTGGTTAAATTACATTGGTGATCTTCCCAATATACAGTAAACCATAATATCTGAAACACGAAAAAGAAATTGTTTTCCATTTGTAGCCCAGAACTGTCAACATTTCGTGCATATATCGAAAATGACCGAATCAATTACATCGAAAGGGAATTAACGGTTAACGGATTTATAAAACTTATAACAAGTAAATCAAACACTTTATATTATTTTTTTTTGTTTCCGGCGGGGGGGCAAGGAGCTAATAAGTATAATTTTAAATTTAATCTTTAATCACGAACAATTTAAGGATTATTTTGAACAATATTACGGATTAGTTGAAAAAAAGAAAATTAATTACGTTTGGTGCTTAATCTGTTGTTTTTCACTTAGCATAAAGAGAAATGTGATATTTTAAAAACCGGCGGTTTAACTTATTTACCGCCTTCACCATCTTATTATCAATGGAAAACTATCTACATGCGGTTATATGCAAACTAAAATCAGTAAAGCACAATAATACCCCGTCGGAAGTGATATTGCATATATAAATTGCCAAGAGTTTTTTTTTTTATTAATATTTTAATTCCTTGATCATACACGTATACGTATACATATAAGATTTTATTAAGACAAAACAAATCGATTTATTATAGTTTTTATTATTTGCTGAAAATTCCGTAACACAAAACAACAAAATATTGGAATATTATAATCTATAACAGATTTTTATCAGATATATTCTGAAGTATTAATTTCATGCTCCTTTGGGCGTTAAAATTTTTTATGCAACAACAAAAAATTTACGTACATACCCTAATCTCAAAAAATTCTTTATCAATCTGTTATTATTATTATTTTACGCGCGATCTTATAATCGCGTAGCATACAAGTAAAGTATGTGCTTACACACAGAAGATGTAAACAATTCCTTACCTTCAATAATTAATTACACACAACAATTTTTTAAAACCTTTATGTTGTTGTTGCATAAATTATATATAACTTACATCACATAAATTAAAAAAACAAATAGAAAAAATTAAGTCCCGGATTCTAAATTATGTCACACCACTAAATCAAATCATAATACACATAAATACAAAATAATTTATTACACATTAAATTCAAAAACAATTGATTAATTATTATTCCAACAATTTAATTTTTTATTTATAAATATTTTTTTATTTTTTTTTTGCTTAATATACTTCTTATAATTATATTTTATTTATTTATTTATCTCGTTTGTGTCACGTGTTACATTTGAAATAATATAAACGACCTTTCATTTCTAATTTTATTTTTTACTTATTTATTTATTAATTGTTATTAATACAAAACCGCGGGAATTTATGTTCAAGAATTTTCGTAATTAAAAGCACTTTTCTTTAAAAATCACACACTTAACACACCACTAAAACTTTTAAGAAAAACTAAATTTTTGTTTTTTTTTATTTAAGACACAAAATATAATTTTTTTGACTTTTAACGAGCAAAATAATAACAGACACACACTAAGGTATAAGAAAACGAAAAATTTTTACAAAGCTTAAATTGTAAAATAGCCGCGGCGCATGTTAATCCATAGCGCTCTAAAAGAACACTAAAGTCACTCCTTCGCTTATTAAAAATAAACTTTTTCTTCTTATTATTATTTTTTTTTTTTTTGTTAAAAGGTAAATCCAATATATAGCAAAAACAACAAATAAAATAATAAGAAAGAAAAAAGAAGGTATTATAAAATTATATAGAATATATACAAAACACGGTTAAAATATTAAATTTTTTTTAGTTAGCGTATATACGTTGAGTATATAGAGGCATTAGCTAGTATGATTGGATTCGTTTTCTTATGTACGTAATAATAAGCTAACTGCGCGCGAGAAGACGTAAAATAAAAATAAATATTTTTTTTAATTTATAGAGTATATAAAGACTATGTACTGGAAATAATATACTTAAGCTATGATGGTTCTATTTAAACTCAATAATTTAATAAACTTACTTAACAAAGTAACGTGCATAAAGCTTAACCAAAGCTTTGTAGGAGAGATCTTCGTACGCAACTAAAAGGCTCTTTCCCAGCTGCGGTTTGCCGCTTCGAGGCCGCTATTAGTGTCAGTTACCCAATCCAAAATATTTAATGTCTCAAGTATCAGGTTTGATAACTTCTAGGTTTAACAGATAAATAAAGCACTAAGACATTCTCTTTCACATAAATTCGGTTCTGGAAACACCAAAAATTAATATAAGCTGTATTTTGTTGAGAAATAAAATATTAGAGGCCAGTTTTGGAATTAGAAGTGTTGGTTTCTGAATTTATTATAGCAGAAGGACATTTTTCATCATAGTTGAAACCTTCAATTTTTATGATTGTGAAATACGTACCACAAATAATACCAAAAATTTGCACTGTTAAATTTAAAAATATTCCAATTGGATTTGTTTTGTAGTGAAATTGAAACATTTTTAGATATAATCTTTAACATTTATATTAGAAAAATCCCTGAGTCCCTAATCCCTATCCCTTATATTCTTAGTTATAACACAACTACTAGATTATTCAGTGGATTTACTGTCCTTTCAAGAATAATCTGCGTAGTATGTACAGCAAAATAAACTATTACTATATAAAAAAGTAATAAGAAAATAACAATATCAAAACAAAAACAATAAATTAATAATAAATTGCCTAAAATTAAAAATACAATTCATTATTTGACTTAAAATACTATTTAATACTATTCTTAGATTTCAAAAATGTTTCAGATTTTTTTAAATTGTTAGGTATTTGATTATGGCTGAGGGTGGCTCTGAGACCAAGTGTTACCAAATGAAAACGCTTTAATTTTTTTAATTAAATTTAATAGTTTGATTAGTTTATCAAATTTTAATAATGAGGTGTTCAATATTTGGGTGTAGTATTGTTAATAGTGCTAAATGTTTTGATAGTAAAACAACGTTTCATACATTTCCAAAAGACAAATAACTTCGTAAACATTGAGTATATTTGTGCCGCAGGAAAGATGTAAAAAAATCTGCTCGAATATATTCAAAACATTTTAAGCCGGAAGGCTTTATCATACCAAACGCAATCTAAGTAGACTATGGTTTGAAAAGTAAAGTCACAATTGAAAAGAAATAGTTCTCCCTCGATTTTTTTGCCACTGCAAAAGGAAGGTGATTTGGCAACACCACGCAATGTGAGAAGCCAGAAACGTGATTTGCAAACAAGGTATGATATAAATTATGTACATATTATGACATTAATTAAAATTTGCATACACGTTTTAGCGCAACCGTAACTGACATCCATGAAGCCCATCCATCTGTAAGTGATCGACCAACAATGCAAATTGAAAATGATCAAAATGATAACACATCAGAAAATTTTAGTATTGATTCTAAAATTAATAATATTATCTGTACGGAAACAGAACCAATTGTCGTTATAATGAAAGATTGCGCCACGCAGAAACATTTTGAACCTATAAAGACCAATCTCAATGTACAGAAACCGACTAATTGGGAAATAATTGGGAAATAAATCAAGTTCGATATGAATATGCATTCGATTTCGTAGATTACAAGAAGAAGTCATTCATTTCAGACAAAAACGCTTAAAACAGCAAAATATCATAAAATCTATATGTCAGATTTTCACAAACGGGCAATTAAAAAAAATGGAATGTCCTGAAAAGCGAGCCAAACGGGAAAAAGACGACATTGCTAATGCCATTACAATTCATGCATCTGGCCCACGAGCATATCGATTGTTGCTTAAAAAAATATCCCCTTCCTGCCGTAATAACTTTAAAAAATTGATGTGCTAAAATTAAAATTTATCCAGGAATTATTCAATGCGCATTGAACGTGGAAAGTTGACATGACCGTTACTGATAAAGTTTGTATTCTTTCCTTCGACGAAATGAAGGTAAAAGAGAAAATTGTTTACGATAAGACGAAAGATGAAACTTTAAAAGGTGCGAAATACGTTCAAGTCGCAATGGTGCGTGGCCTTTATGGAAGTTGGAAACAGCCTATTTACTACGATTTTGACCAACGAATGACAAAGGATATTTTGTTTGAAATTATAAGTGCAATTCAAGGCTGCAGATTTCACGTAGTAGCAATTGTTTGTGATTTAGGAGGGTCGAACCAAGGATCCTTAGAGATTTGAATATAACTATAACAACACCTTATTTTCAAAATCCATCGAACGAATCCAAAAAAATGTACGTGTTCGTAGATGTATCACATTTTATCAAACTGGTGAAAAACAATTTCGTCGATCATGATGGTTTCGAAATTGATGGCGAAGTCATCAATAAAAGTATTATCGAGGAGTTAATTAGCAAAACACACGACGAATCAGATCTTACTGTGGCATATAAGATATCGGCCACAAATTTGACAGTCAAAGGTGCAGAACGCCAAGTCACGCCTGAAGTCAGAAATGTGGCTGAAATGTGCGGAATTTTTCAAATTGGTAAACACTTAATATTAATAATATAAAATCAATAAGCTTAATATTAATTTTTTTATTATTTAAGGTTAAGGATTGGTTTGATTGCCTCAACATCCGGACAGCTCACAAGGACAGTCGGCAAGGAGTTCAAGCAATTAGGCCATCCAGTTTGAAATTATTGAACAAATGTCAGCAAATATGCTGAAATGTGCGTGAAAGGCAAATCAAATATGATGCCATTTCAAAAAGGTATAATGGATTATCTAAATTCCAACCGTTTTATACTAATTTATTTTAAATCTGGGTATTCTAATGACCAATACTTCCTTAAAAATACTCCATGAGGATTTAAAACCACAATATGAAATGCCGTATCTATTGACGTACCGTCTAAACCAAGATGTTCTGGAAAACTTTTTTGGTGTAATTCGTGCAATAGTTTATGTATCGACTTAGATCATATATTCTAGGCAGAAATGAAGGCAGTTTGTCAAACGATGGGAATACGATGGTAGATAATACTCCAGACATTGAAATAGTCGACAGATTAAGCAGTAATGTTTATAGAACATTAACTTCCGAAATAAATATTCCTGAAGAAGCTGAGGAAGACGAATTACAAGCATTACAAGGGTAAATTTGTTATAAAATTAAGAATCCAGAGTTGGTGGTAGATAATTCTGTGGTGAATACATCAAGATTCTTCGTGGACAAACCAATTAACTGAAGGTGGTCTTCAAAATCCCAATGACAAACTTATGCATCAAATGAAGCAACTACATAAATAAATGGTCCCAAGAAGGTAATCGACTTTCTACCAAATTCAGTCTTTATGTGATGGTTCTGTCACAATTTCTAGTTTTATAAATATGATGAATACAATCAAATTTAATATTAGATAAAACTGAAGATATATGTAGTGTTTTATACATATATAACGTTATTTGAAATTTGTGTAACACGTTAATGGGTAACATTAAATAATTCTCATTACAATATATAGTAGATTTCGTTTATAGCGACTACGGATATAACGACATTTCGGTTATAACGTCGCAAAATTTTGGTCCCAAGCATCAAAGCATTATTTTAATATAAAAAGTTTCGTTTATAACGACCCGGTTATAACGACGATTTCGGATATAACGTCCAATTATTTCTATTTTTTTGAAGAAAAAAATGGGTAAAACGACCAAATATTCGTTTTTCCTTACTATTTTCGGGGAATCACATTTTATTTTTACTGTTTGTGATTTTGTTGTACATTTTTAGTTAATAAGTGCATTTATTTGAGAACGGTTTAATGTTTTAAAAGATAAATAAATAAATTATCTGTGACTTTATAAACGGTTTATTTGGCTCCATAATTAAAATGTGAAAACGCAAATCTTATTCCATTGAAGAAAAAGCCAACATGGTATTGCGTTTAGAAAATGGTGAATCAAATTCAGATTTATGTAATTAAAGAATTCAATTTATCACATTCTACTTTAGCAACGATAAAGGGAAAAATCGCGATAAAATAAAAGAACAATTCGAAACGAATTCTTTAAAAACAAAAAAAGTAAGGAAACCAGAACACCACCATATTGATAAACTATTGCTCGACTGGTTTATTAATTCACGAAATCAAATTTCAATTTCCGGGCCAAATTTACAGGCAAAAGCGAATGAATTCACTCAAAAAATTGGTAAATCAAATTTTACTTCTAGCGACAGCTGGATTTACCGTTTTCGGCAAAGACACAATATAGTGGTTGGAAAGATTTTGGGAGAAGCGGCAGCTGTTTCAAAATATGATTGTGAAAATTGGCCTAAAAATGTGTTTCCTAAATTACGCGAAGGATACCAAGATTCAGAAATATTTAGCGCTGATGAGATCGGTGTTCTGGGGGTAAACTTTCTAAAGTTAGAATAACCCTTCTGGTTTTTACTAATATGTGTTTCACATAGGTGTTTCAAAAATATAACATCCTTACCTGTGATTTACGAAGCTAATGCTAGTGCTTGGATGACCAAGTTAAGTGGAAAATTGTCCAGCTCATCCTCAAATCGACAATTTGTCATCAATTAAATTGGCTTTCTTACATGGGGGTCATTGCAGAAAATTATTGGTTTTGAAAATAATACAAAGTCTGGAAACGAATGACAAACCAATCACCGTAAATCTAATCAACGCGCGATTAAAATGGTAGCAACAGCTTGGATAGAAGTTAAACCAGTTACAATCAAAAGTTGTTTCAGACATGCCGGCTGGCTTACTAGCTCAACACAAGCACCACCAGACATAGATGAGTTTGACGAAATGGATAATATGCCATTGGCGCATTGGTTAAAAGTTGTAAATAGCGGAAATGATAATGCTTCTTGGAACGAATATATAAATGTCGATAATCGACAAACCAACTGATGAGGAAATTATAGAACGTATACTAGGCACAGTCGATAATACCACAATTGATGAGGATGATGATGCTGAAGCTTGGAAAATATTAGTGATGAATTTCAGCCTCCATCTATTAATGAGGCCATAACTGCAATTTCCACTGTAAAAAATTATTTATATTTTGATGACGCTGAAATTGACGAACAGTCTATTAAGTCTCTTTTAGCAATAGAAAGACATGTCCAAAGGACTTACATAGCAAATGGAAACTTGAAACAAACTGCGATTACCGATTTTTTTAATTCAGTTTTTTGTCGTTCTTACTCTAATTATTCTTTGTATAATGCTCTCTCTAAATACATATGTACATAATTTGAAATCACTTGAATACAAATGCATTAATTTACCACAAAGAATCAATTATTGGCTTAATAATCCCTTTGTTTAGTATTGGAGTTTCTTCACAAAAAAAATTCGTTTATAACGAAATTTGGTTATAACGACCAATTTTGTTCGGTCCCTTGATCTATAGTAGTTCCTTAGTTGGAAACAGAAATGGCAATCTATAAACTGATTTTAAACTTTTGTTCTGCATTACTTGAATTTTATTTAGTCTAGTCGCAGTGGCTGTTCTATATGTAAGTAGACCGTAGCAGATTCGGGACTGAATAAACGAGAAATAAATCATTAACAACACCCATCTAGGAACAAAATACGATCATTTCCTAAGAAGACCTACAAGTGGAGCAATTTTGTTACTAATATAATTAATATGATCCTGCCAACACATATGAACGTCAAAAGTTACTCCTAAATATTTAAATGAATTAACTCTTTCAATCATATTGTTATTCACTTTAAGTGGAGGTACCGTAACTATTGATTTATATGGAGAATGAAATATCATCTGTTTAGTTTTAGATATATTGAGTGAGATTAAATTAGATTTGAAGTATTCTAATAATATATCGAGATCGTGATTCATGCAGTTCATTATCCCACTGGCATCTAAGGTTTCATAGAACAAAGCAGTATCATCTGCAAAAATTCTAATTTTACCATTTAATGGTACGAGTATTTGTATCTACAAAACCCAACGAGGTTTAGTTTTAGGTTTTCAAAATTTTTTGTGGAGTGATACAAAAGTCATCTTATTTCAGCAGTGGGGACTACGAAAATGTGATAATGGAGAAAATAGGAGTCACCAAACGCATAAGAAACGTTTTCCCGAGTTTGTGTTCCAAAGTGTGAAGTGTTGTGTAGTAGTATATCCAAACATGTATTAGATCGTCAGAATATTCATCCCGCCCTTAAAAACATAACACTGGCTGGTCAAAATTCTATTCGCACTGTGAATGCATTACTGGTGCCGCGTCAACGTTACTTGAGAAATCACAAGATACGATTCCAGCACCGTTGAGCCTTAATTACAAACCAGCGTCACAATCGACTTTCTTGTCTGTAAATTCTCCTAATATTTTTACTTCTTCACAGGATTCTGGGTCTAGCGGGAAAATGTTAGTATTGTTGGCAATTAGGATATAAATATAACTTACGCCTTAGTAAAAAAGAGAAAATCAAATTTTGGTTCCGTACCTCGAACCAGCATTATCTTAACGATTATTAAGTACAACAACTTGAACAAAAGATTCTCCATCCTAATTTATCAAAACAAATTTTGGGCGAAGAAGTTTGTAACGCATGAAATCGAAACATGAAGTTCGACTGATCTATTGTGTTGAAACTGCCATAAACATCAAGTTTTTGGTATACAGAAATGTAATGTGCCAGAATATTAAAATTCTATAATAAAATTGTTAATGCCCCTTCTATTCGTAGCTATCCTGGCTTTAAAGTTGATAGAGTTTATATATTAGGTTAGAACCTCATTAGATAAGCCCGTTTGTAATAATTCTGGAATACAATTCATGTAATAGCCTCAATTTATATCAAAACAAAGCTGTTTTTCAAATTACAATTCTTGTTTTACAATTTTTACATTTTTTTTTTTAATTTCTCAATCATGCACCTTTCACTCATCGATCCCCCTTCATATTTCTATCTGAATCATTCTAATAAAATCATACACATTCTTATACACGTTCATTCCCATTCGTAATAATTCTGGCAGATTCCTTGCACTCAAGAGAACATCGGACATTTGTCTGCTCTGATTAAATGCAGAGCATTTTAAAATCAAATGTTCGATGTCCTCTACAACCAAGCGTAGCTGTCACATAATTCACACTCAATCAAATTGCGTTTCTTCAAGCATTCTTTCCAATTTCCATGATTCAGTCTCACTCGTTTCATTGTTCTTGTCATTCTAGTATCTCCCTTGAGTACCTTAAAGAAAGATTTACTCAACGGAGAACTAACCAACTCAAAGTACTTCTTACCTGTTCTTACCTTAGTACCTGACATTTTTCAACAAACTCTCGAAGCTCTCGAAACATGCGAAGTACATCTCTTGCATCCATGAATTCATATTCATTTACCTCCTCAACCAAACAACCCCATTTTGCAAGTATATTGGCTCTTTCATTACCTTCAATCTGTAGGTGTGAAGGAATCCATTGAAGAATGACCTCACTCCCACACGATCGAAGGTACTCATACAACATCTCCACATACACATTACCATGAGTTTCCCAAACCCTACTAATTAATTCCAATCCATTCCGGGAGTCGGAGAATAATACTACTCTCCTCCTCCCTTGTGTCATTGCCAACTTGATCCGTTTTATAATTCCGTAGTATTTTCTCTTTTCTTATTGACGGAAAAAAAATTCCTACACCTACTCGATCATCATTCACACTAGCATCTGTATACACTTCCACATGGGCAAAATAATTCATTCGGATTTTTAAAAACTCACTCTTAACCGAGAACTCATTCATCATCGCTTTTGTTGTATCACCAAACTGTAAACACACAATTAGATTGCTCGAAGGGAATTTCGGATTTACAGGTCGAATTTTGGAAAATACATTAATACTTTCCAAAACCACCCGTGATCTTTGTGTCCTTTGACAACAAAGCTACTAAGAATATTTCGCTTTAAAAGCCTATTTTGTTGTTACCAATAATCAATTCTAAAAAGCTTAACAAAGTTAAATTGAATCATGTAAATGATTAAATTAATTCCAAATCATTGAGTGGTTCTCTCACAACCAACCATAGAGGAGAAAAAAGCTTTCACTTATCTGCTTGTTCTCATTAATAGATCCGAACCGAATAGATTATCACTAATAATAAAGAAAAACATTAAAACCTTTAGACATAGCTGCAGCGCATATAAACGCAAGCTGTCTAATCGTAGTGGATCTTGGAATCACTCGTAAACACACATACAAGCAAATATTACACCGAATTTTGTTAGAACCTTTGTTCTTAATGGGCTTCAAAATGAGCTAACATCCCATGGAAGTTTCGAAAAGTACACGAAATAGGCATCAGAGATATGTCAATACTGAGTCATCTCAGCTCGTATAAACAAAATATATGTGAAGATATTATGTATCTTAGATCTATACTATTAACTTAGATAATTCTGAAAATACATTTAACCGCGGATCTTGGGCGCCCTCATTAGATTGGTTGAAGAATTCCTCAACTATATCATCGAAAATTTCGGATTATTTTTCAGTTTCTCGAGCAACTCGAAAATTGTGAAAAATGTACCATCCAGAAGTTTTTTGATCCAGCCTAACAACAACAGATGATGGTGGAGTTGTTATAGCAGTCCCACAAGTAGTTTCTTCATTACAAAATAAAGAAGACTAAAGACCCACTCCTCCTAGCGCAAAGTCAGTGAACAAAATTTAAATTGGTTTGTTATAAATAGTCGGAGTTAATTAAACCATTCTCAAACGCTTTATTGCATTCATATACTTAACTAAGCTATTTACTCGTATATGCACAAAAGGGTTCGAACACTTTAAAACATTTTACCGCATCAATTACTTGGTTCATTACAGTATTTTACATTACATATTCGTAACACTAAAAATCAAAATCTATTTTGTATCTTAATTTTTATATTTCATTTTTAATTGTCTCATGATTTTCACCACCCATCAATTTAGATTTAACATTTTATAGCAAAACAACAACAAAGATTTTATTTCATTTTTCGAGATCGATGAAATAATAAAATTTTACTCCGATATTAAAACTATAAAATCATCATTCAGATTATTTTTTGTTGTGTAAACGAAGAAAAAGTGTTTTAATATAAAGAAGAAGTTTTAAGTTGATCATCATGTCAATCATATTTACTAATTAAACAGTACTTGTTGTATAACGTTAAACCGATATACGTACACGGTTATGTCTTACCAAAAATACCGTTTTTCGTACTATAATTACCAAAATATTTTTTAATTATGCGTGCACTATTATGTAATTCGGGTTCGTCGCTTCAAGTCTTTTGTTGTATATAGATCACAGATTAACTAAGTTATAAGCAGATCGTCTATTTTCTGGAGTTTTAAATAGTTTTTTGAACCCTTGATACTACATGTGTATTTGTATACAAGATGAAAATTCTTTTTATCTCCGAAACGGTGCACGATAGGAGAAAATTACTTATAAGCAAAATTGTTCAGTGTCGAGGATAACGTTTAGTAGCGATTTCGAATGCCTTGAAACTCTTTACTTTTGGGAATATTGACGGAAATTAGTTTCCTTAATTAGAACCTATAATTTTGAGCGGTACTTAAGCAGTTAAAATAAATACATAAATACTTTTTGTTTGTACAAAATTTTTCTTAAAATGTATGGTTTTAGAAATATGAGCAAAGAAATTTCTACATTACAGCAAAATAATTTTCTCTAAGTTTAACACTGTTTCATTGTAACACCAAATAAAACTAAATAAATTCAATTGTTTTTCGATTCAATAATCCAATTTTTAATTTAGGTAGTGCTAAAATTAAATGAAAATGGAATTAAAGTTTTCCCTTTTTTAATTTAATTTTTTTTAATTTTCAATTACAGCACAAACTCGATAATTGCAACCAATTAAAGTCCTCGGGCGTTGCAAAAATCGAAAAGTTGCACATATCGAGTGAAAGATATATTTCTTTAAAATAAAAATCAAAGAAAAAGATTACTTCGTATAAAATTCAATTTAATTCAGAGACATCCAGAAATTTCTTTTTCGCCGTTACTCAGCCAATTTGAGGATGTACGGCTGGCTATGGGTCCGATTTTCGTAGAACCATCTGAGCATTAGATAGATAATGAAAAATCCCTTTTCAATTTTGCCCCTATATGGGGATTCGAACCCGGTACCTCCCGATCCAAACGCCAAAGCTTTGACCACTGTGCCGTTTGGTCGGTAAAATTTGTGGTGAATATTACGTTAGGTGAAATTTAATATAGTAAAGTTATTGGATCAAAACTTGCAGTTCTATTCTGTCGCACTAATATGGATTACAATTAATGGGATATCATCTTCGAAGTCATAATCGTCATTATTTGTTTCCAGCACTCAGCATTTTTGACTGACTCGAAATTTTCTCAGGCATTGGGGAGGAAACTAACCGTATTGCGCAAGATAATTATTCTTAAGGCAGTCTCAAAATCGTGTTCACTTGATTTATTGTGCAAATGATTTAATAAATTTTTTTATATGTCAATTTGGTTAAATTGATTACTTTTGGGTATATTGGCTAATTCAATGCGGTACAGTTTGGCGAAAGGTGCATTATAAGTATAAGTCCATCAAAACTACTTAAATATCCATCTCTTGGGTGACAGGGAATGTTATCTAACAATAATGCGCAGTCTTCAATAATGACAATAATGACTACAGAATGTCATGACAAAATTTTATTTTTATGCTCGCTCGGCCACTCAAAAAAAATTTCACGACAAAACGATATAATGCGCATGAGCAGATTCAATATAACTACATTTTGTCATGCCATTCTATAGTCATTACAAAATTTTGCAAGTGAAGACCGTGCAGCCTATTCTTCCGGTCCATTTTGTTTCAAAAATGAGCTAACCTAAAACAACAACAATATTTTTTAAGTTTTTGTTAAGTGTATAGCAAGTAAATCAAATTACCGAAGTTCTTGCCTCCGTAATGAAATGTTTTTCAAACTATTCTTTGAACAACTCTAAGGTCATCCATGCAGTTTTATTTACCCGATATACAACCGGATTACCGATAAAAAATTTAAAAGCTCTTGGTTGTTTAGCTTTTTCGATTACAAAAGGTTTTAATTTGTAACTGCCCGATGCATTTGTGCATACCAAAAAAGTAATCCGCTCTTTAGAAACAAGCGATAACAAGCGTTTTATTTGAAAGATTTCTCCAAAATAAACTGGATGCATCCGCATTGTATACCCCCTTGTTGAAAGATAAATTCAAGTGTTTCATTTTATCATACAACACTTTTTTAAAATCATCAACACCACCTGTTTTATTATTGATATAGCTTTTCCCCGCGGATTTTCAGTAAACGAATTTCATGTTGTTTCTTGAAACCTGCAAACCAGCTGTTACTAGCTTTAAATTCCCCGGCATTTTCTTGGATATTATCATGTAATAATTTTGCTTTTTTGTTTCAACTAGCATATGACAATGGAACGAGTCGATTTCACTGAATCAAAAACCATTTATATAAAGCTCGCTCCATTCTAGGAAATTCACACGAATTGATCGTGCCAATTGCACACTAAAATTATGCTAGAAACAACAAAATATTTTCAAAAGAACTTCCACGGTACCTTGGAAGATAAGGTGGAAACAAAAATTATTAGATTGGAACAATGTTAGAGAGAAACACTACCCACAACGGGATATATTTATTAAGCTCATTCACCGGAACTGAAAAAGTAAAAATGTCGTATCTTAAGTCACACTTACAGAAAAGTACAGCTCAGTTATTCAGCCACCTTTCAACAACCGGTGAGAATTATGAAATAGCTTGGAACTTGCAACAGTCAAGATACAACAAAATACGACTTCTAGCTGGCAAATACCTCGGTTCATTGCTATCACTACCAACAATACAAGTTGCAACTGCCAGAGCGTTACGAAATCTGCACGACACCGCGAAAGAATTGTTACATAAATAGAGCAGCTGCATATGAGCCCCTGTTCGAGCCATTTGTAAGAAATACAGCCCTCGTTCCAGTCGTTAGAAGGAATGGGGAGCACAAAATCAACCGCAATACGAACACATACCGTGTCACCAACTATGCCTCCACTAAGGCGTACAAATACCGCCACGATCAACGCCCAATGTTTGCTGAAGGCTTGTAGAGAACGCTCGGCTTAAAAGATTAGATAATGTTAGTGAATGTCTGCGATCTTTGTGTACGTTGTCTCGTCCTGCATAAAAAAGGTCAGTGCAGATCGACTTCGTGCATGTTTGCAATGGACATCATCATACACTTCCGTATTGCAATAATGCAGCGGCGACCAATATGGAACTGTATTGCTACCCACTGTGGTAATTAAAGCAACTACCGGCACTGGACAGCTCGTTACTTTAAGGACCTTCATAGATTCAGGGTGCCAAGCCATCTTAATACCATCAAAAGCTTCCAACCAAATGAATGTTGAAAGGAAAGCCTATACGTAAATATTGCGGACAGGTAGAAACAAAGCTGTAGTTTGCAGACATGCAATTAACATCAAACTGACACCAAGATTTTCTGGAGACTTTTCTGTAAATATCGATGCTTTGATTTCTGTCATGCGCTACAATCACTCGCGACCAATTAGACCGGATTATTATCCTTAGATAATAATCAACAACATCATAAAGGGCGAACATAATGAATCCATGCTGATACGGAATTCCCCTGGACTCGACAACCTTGACAGTATCGAACATCAAACTGCAGTATTCATTGAAAATAACAATATTTCATAGAGAAAACAAATCTCGCCAAGGAGGAAATACATATTGAAGAATTCCTTCAAGAAAAGTTAAGGCGCAATCCAGATGAAATACATGCGGTGAGGATTCCTTTGAAAACGAACCATAGCACTCTATAGGTGAATCAAGAAAAGTAGCTGTAGCCAGATTATTTCAGCTCGAACGGAAGTTTACAAAGAATGCATAGTTCAAGCAGATGTAACACCAAATCTTTGGAGAGTACATCGACGTGAACATCCTTCTTCGAAGGTGATGGCCAAAATTTATTTTTACTGCCGATTGAACTACAGATAGAATACGGTTATACTTATGGAACAACAACAGCCAATTTCCTAGCCCTAAGATCCTTATTACAACTGGGACAAGATAGTACCAGCGCTTATCCAACAGCAACTAGAATCCTGTCATCGGATCTTTACGTCGATGATCCGTTAACTGCGCAAATGACTGTCTAGAGGAAGTATTTTTAGCCATAAACGAGCTACGGTTCCTCACGGAGAAAGGCAGTTTAAACCTCAGAAAATGGGCTCCTAATGCTTTAAAAATTTTGGAACATATCCCAAGGGAGTTACATCATACGGGCAACATACCAATCAGATCAGAAATGATAACGTAAAAATCTTAGGGATCTTGTATTATCCCCTGTAGATACATTTGACTTTGATGTTTCAAGATTGTAACTATCACCCGGTCATTTAACTAAGCGATCGTTGTTGTCGGATTCATCCATTATTCAACCCTAGAGAATGACTGTTACCAATAATCATGACGGCTAAACTTATGATGCAAGAGACAAGGACTCAATTGGAATACGATGGAATGATTGGGTACCAGTTACAATTAATGCGAAATGGATGAAATATAAGGAAGAAATGTCTATAATGAAGAGGCTAATAATTCCTCGGTGGATTGGCATAACAAAAAAATCACCAATTGAGAGGAATGGAAGGAATTTTCCGATGCATCCGAGTCAGTGTATGCTGCGGTGGTATGTTGTCGCACCACTGACATGGGCCATGTTAAAACATATTTAGTGATGTCGAGAAGACGAGTCGCTCGTGACAGAATATCTGCTAAAAGGAGCATCCTACCTACAACTACACATGGCAGGTAAGATCAACCGAGAATCCTGCAGACCTAGGTACCTGCGTACACTTCGTATGCGAAATATCATCAATTATCAATACTCAAATCAACCAAACGCAATACGAGGTAGCGATCCTACTTAGACAATAAAATCTAAAAATCAAACTTACACCATTTTAGACTCCGATATAACGGAAATCGAGGGTGACTGCGTGTTCAGAGACTCTGATGTTCAGATAAACGCCCAACTAAATCTAAACACAATACCAACAAATCTTCTCGCTATTCAACTCATCTATATATGTATAATGCATGGTGCCAACATCTTGCGGGAATTTAGTGTGTTTGTCAACATCAACAAAAGTTACCATAACAATTGCGATCGTACATGCACCTACCGAATTCAATACCAGTGATGTTAAAGATTCTATGTTGAGTTAGAAGACGTCGTTAATACTTCCCCACCGAATTATATGAAGATAATCGCGGCTGATTTTGAAATGGAATAACGGAAATTCCACTCATCACGTTATGACCTTAAATATATACTCTTTCAGCATATATACTCTTTCAGATATTGATAGTATATACGTGCTTGTCCTTTTTAAATATTAGTGCAAATTCCGATCAACATTGAACAGACAAAGTGAGCTCTACAGTCAAAGAAAAAAATCAACGAGACATCGGCAAGAGTGGTTGGGTGACTAGCGCCGACAATGCAATGAGAATAAGCAGAAGTTGCGTACTAAATGAGTAGTTCGGAACACAAGAACTTCCCGAATGAAATACTTTTGTGGTGAAAAAGAAAAAAACTACACTTCTCCGCAAAACAAAACTGACACATTTGATGAAAAGCATTTAAAACAAAAGTTTCCATATGGATGCCGCTAACTCACGAGACTGCTTTGCAAGCACCAGAAATTTAACTACATATGCCTATCCTTCTTCGCCCCAACCGATCAACCACTGATCGTGCTTTACAATGGGAATAATGCTGGAAAAGTATAAGGGGAAATATGCGAACGGCATATAAATAAGTCAATTCTTAGACATGCCGATGATATCGTATCTGGGCCGAAGACCAAAGTAAATTCGTGTTTCATATAAAGCAGCATTTCGGACTCGAAAAAGAAATAGGAATATAAATAGAATAAAGTTCTCAAACTCAATCAATTTTTTCAAGCAAATTGGAATTTCAAATTACATTTTTCTTAAAAATTTTGTTTATTTTTGCGATTACTCTTAAAGATCGTTCTGTGAAAACTCATATAATTCTTCTCGTATAAGACAGCGAACGAATCATGGGCCACTTCCAGTAGGAAATCCTTAGAACTTCTCATCAAAACTCACTTTCTAGAAAACTATGAGAACTCTAGTGAGCTGAGCTCATAACGAGAAATCAACCCGATGTCTAGAGAGAGGACCCTAGTTCACTTTCCCTTTTTTAGTCCGATATTATCACACAGGTAATAGGAGTGGCTAGATACATACACAAAGAGCTACGTCACTGATCTCTTTATTGAAAATTGTGTTCCTTCATATCGCGACTTCAATATTTATGAAATAAAAAGAGCTACAATGCACGCCATACTCCTCAAAATCAAGGAAAAATGGTGATACAATTTTTGATAAATACTCGGTGGATATTTTGAGAAGACCCTCAAACGTCAACCAGACAACGGGCCCGCAATTGAAAAGCAGTCGACACTCTTTACAGTGAATTTTAATTAAATTCTTAAAAATTTTCTCACAGATAGCGTATACAACGATTGAACTTTTGACTGCAAACAGCCAAACGCCCGTGAACTTCCATTTTAAAGAGCGGATATCCTTCGGTATCACAGCCAATTAACCAAGCGAGTTATATAGAGGCATATTCTTCACTATGTTACTCATCCGGGGAGAGGTGATGTATTAATGACAAAACTATAAATCGCCACCCGGTTATTTTATCACGTGTATCTGGTAAATAACATTAAACGTGGCTTGTTTTTAAATCGCCACTCATGTTGTTTATCACAATTATTGATAAACAAACAACAACACATTTAGTTCGTCTCCATCTTTCGCTTAATAAAGACGCTATACAATCGAGCATTCATACCACCATCAAGTTGCCGCCGCAGATAAAACATTAGACGGCCATTGAATAGGGCGGATAAAAATTTAAATTAATCCTTTTATTGACAAGGAAAATGTACTTCGGACAAAGGATCATCTTTCCACTTTAACTAAAGACCGCCGTGTATCATTAGAATTTGCCAAACGGTGCCTTAAGGCGTACTTCTATTAGGATCCGTTAGGCATTTTGCCCACCAACAGATTAAGCAAGGAAAATATGTAAGGAGTGCAACAGATGTTGCATTAGCAGAAGCGATCTTGAACCCCCAAACGGTTTTGTACTATGCACCCATAGATGCATACATGATATTTTAAAAGGACGATCAAATTGATAGCGAAACAATGGCCAATCACCCAATATCTTCACAAGCATTTCTGGACTAGGTGGCACAAGGAATATCTTTTCTAGCTCTAAAAACGTGGTCAGAAATGATCAAACCTTAAAAAAATGTCACCGTTCGACAATTAGTAGTTATCAAAGATGAAGATGTGCCCTCGATGAAATGAAAATTGAAGCGAATAAAGAAAATGCATCTGGGACCGCAACAGCCGGTTAACATAACAAAAAAAATTAAATTCACTTCATGCGCTGTGAGATGTATGAACGTTAAATTAAAGGTGTTACACTTTTTTAAATTTATTTAATACAAATCTTGAACTACACTACAAGCCACAAAAAAGCACTTTTCTACTTCTCATATCATAAAAAATTTTGAATCTTCATATTTGTTATTTATTACAGTTTACTAATCGTTGGAAACAGAGCATCCCAAACACAAACATCATGTATATAAATAAGGTATATAAATACAGTAAACGCTCAATTTAACGGACTCCGATTTAACGGACGCTCGATTTAACGGACAATTTTTTATTATCCCTTTTTTGGTTACCGATTATGATGGGATTGGATATGTTGGATGGAAATGTGCTCCATAATTGATTTTGGGAAGAAATTCTGGAATGTGGCCACCTGGGACGGAACTCAGCCATTTTTTAACCGATTATGATCGGATTTGGTATGCTGGATGGAAATGGGATTCTTAAAAGATTTTGGGAAGGAATTCTGAAATAAGGCCACCTGGGACGAAACTCAGTCATTTATTCGCCGGTTATGATGAGATTGGGTATACTGGATGGAAATAGGATTCTTAATTGATTTTGGGAAGATATTCTGGAATACGGCCATCCCCGACGGAACTCGATCAATTATTAACCGATTATGATCGGATTGGGTATGTTGGATGTAAACGGGATTCTTAAATGATTTTGGGATGAAATTCTGAAATATGGCCACGAAACGGTATTAAGCAGGAATTTTTATTGAAGCAAGCGGCTCGTAATGCTAACAAGTTGTTGGTAATGCTGAACATATATCTCCAGTACGTAACCACTCGAACACCCACCACTCATGGAATTGGTAGGTTGAGCGGCAGGCCAACTTCATACTCTCACATAAAATTATGTTATGAACGTTCACAAAGGGCTCCGATAAATTTAATTCTTGTCAACAACGATCTTGAAAACTGTACACCAGAACCAAGCAAAAATTTACACCTTTAAGGTACTTGCAATACAAGAACTTAATTCATATGGCCATATTCCAGAACTTTTTCCAAAAATTATTTAGTAATCTCATTTCACCCACAATGTCTAATTTCTGTCCTCCTTTGTTATATTCTACAACTTCTTCCAAAAAACATTTAAAAATCCCATTTCCATCAAGCATACCCAATCCCATCATTATCGGCTAAGAAATGCCTAAGTTCCGTCCCAGATGGCCATATTTCAGAACTTCTTCTAAAACCTGTTTATGAATCTCAGTTCCATCCAACAAACCCAATCCCATCATAGTCGGTTGAGAATTGGTCGCGTTCCGTTCCAGGTTGTCTAATGCCAGAACTTCTTCCAAAACTAAATTAAGAATTCCATTTCCATCCAGCATACCCAATCCCATCATAATCGGTTAAGAAATGGCTGAGTTCCGTGCCAGGTGGCCACATTTCAGAATTCCTTCCAAAAATCAATTAAGAATCCCATTTCCATACAATTGGTATGTTCCCGATCATAATCGGGTAAGAAATGGCTGAGTTCAGTCCCAGGTGGCCATATTCCAGAACTTCTTCCCAAAATCAATTATGGAGCACATTTCCATCCAGCATACCCAATCCCATCATAATCGGTTAAGAATTGATCGAGTTCCGTCCAAAGTGGCCATATTTCAAAATTCCTTCCCAAAGGAATGGGACACAAAAAACTGTTTTTCAAGAAAATTCGGCCTCGGTTCAGACGGATTGATTAATCGAGGTGGAACTTCTTCATATTGAAGTTTTTTTCATAAATTGGGAGCTTCAGTGATTTTTGGCCGAAATCAATCAACCGGAAGTGGCAGCTCCCATAGGAGCTTTTTCGTTTTTCTCAAATACATATTTTGAAATGTATATAGCATTTAGGAAAAAACGACTACAAAAAATGTAGATTAAGTTTCAAACAAAATTGTTTAGATTATTTTTTGTACATTTGTGTGCTAGAAAGTACGATGTTGGCCACAACTATTACTCTGCTCCATTTCATAAACTCTGTATGGAGCAGCTTTGCATAAAGGAAGTTTCTTTAAAATCAGCTGCGCTAAGTCAAAAAATTCGGCATTTGTATTTGGCATCGTACTGTTTCTGGTTCTCCTAATGGATTCATTCAACACGGTGATTATACGGAGTTGTCAAATTATTTCGATTGCATGGATTTGAATGTAGTACATATTGTAGTCTCCAGAAAATGTGGTGTAAAACGGAAGTTTCATAACCCCATCAAAGTCAATTTACATTTCGGATTTGTGCAGTATCATGGAATACGAGAATCTATTCTTTTCTCAATAAAAGCTTTATTTATTTAATTTTTTATATATGATTATTATAAATTAATTAAATTCGATTTTCGTAATAAAAGTGATCTGCATAAATTAATTTATTACCGATATTTAAATTTAATTCTCTTTCACACCAAGAATTAAGACTATATACGAACATAACACACGATGCCCTTAATACCTATAAGTTATGGATGAACATAACTCACCTTTAAATGAATTGGTATAGCATGGCAATCATGGGAATTGTAGCCCCACCGTAGGTTCTGAATTAATTTAATTTGAAAATTGAACACCCGCACATGACTTAATTTCATTTAGAGACGCACAGCAAAGCTAATTAATTTATAGTTGGTATTTAAAAGGTAGAATTTTCTGTATTTCTTTCGTCATTATCATCTTTATTCTAATATTACTTATTTCTTGTTTTTGTTTTTTTCACTTAAATATGAATTTCAATTACACGGCTGTCAAAATGTAAAATAAAAAATAAGAGTTGAAAATAATCGACTATAAAATTGATTGTTTTCTTTCATCATTAGGTATTTTTACTTCTCCCTGTCTCTATGTAGCCCGTTTCAATTTCTTTATTTTTTTTTAGCCGTAAGTTTAGTGTAGTGAAAAAAACTAAAATCTTCAATGGTTTATTATATTTTCTTGTGCTTATTAAACATATTTCTTTCTTTTATTTTTCGATTTTATTTTAAGTAAGTTACCAGTGTAAGAAAAAAATTATGTAAAGTATATTATTCTCCAAAATACAATGTGTGCTTGCTGGGAATACAAAAGACTGATTGAATAATGAAATTAATTCTGGTTATTTCATTGATTTTTAATTTTATCTTGGAGTGACTAAATCAAAATCACAATCTTTACGCAATCTGTTTGTCTACATCAGGGTAGCCACCCGTCGTCGTTTCGAGAAGATTATCCATCGAATTCATTGTCACAAACGATCGAGCGTAAGATTCTTTTAAATTTTGTTTAAAATTTCTCCACTTCTCCACTGCGTTTTATACTAAAGGTTGGAAAATTAACAGGATTAAGGTTAATTCAGCAATTCAACAGGTTATGGGCCCAGTCCATATGGCAACGAATAAATCGAATTAAAAAATTAAAATTTTGGTAGTTCATGCGAGTGGTGTGTAGGTGGTCAAAAAAATTTGAGGTTCCAATATCCGCGAAGTTCTGTGAAGTTGTTAAGAAGCGTCCGAGAAAGGAATAATGTTTATTACAATTTCATAATCGTGTGAAAAGAAGAATTCGGAAGACGACGATACGCGTTTACCTTTCTTTGAATTTTTATACATTTTGTCACGACGACGTGCAAAAATCAGAAATTACTGCAAATAATAAATTGTAATTTGGCAGCATGAGCAAACATCGAAGGCAAATATTATGTACTTGCATGCAGCGGTACATGCAGCGGTTGCAACAGCAGTACTATATACAGTTTCAAAAAGAAACCAGGCGATGATATTGCAACGTGTATGTCAAAAACTCAAAACTCATGGAACTCGTGCAACAATGGTCTAGATTTCCAATTCGAAGATTGTAACGAAGATTTTAATGTCTTTGCCAGCCAAGCTGGCAACCACACTATGATAAATTTACGTGCGCGTCAGAATGAAAGCACGATAGTGTTAATTTTTCGAAGACGAATTCAAATTCAAAAAATGGTCATTCATCGCAATTCATATAGCAAGCCAAAATAAATTGTTTTCATTGTGGCGAGACTGATCATTGGAAAGCCGACTAGAAGAATAAAACAAAGAATTAAGAAAACAAGACATTGAAAAGTTTTAGAGACGCATTTCTGGGGGGGTCGAGAACTTTGTGGAAACATCGGCACACATAACTTGAAGTGATTCATGTGATTAATGGATTCGCAGATGCATGGTATATGCGCTTTATGTAACGGCAATTCATAACAATTTATTTTCGTCGCTGTTCAAAGCCGAGGAATCATCGGAGGTCAATGATGCCATCGCAAATGCGGTGATTAAGAAAATCTCACTTCACGCATGGCTAGAACGACTCGGAAATCAGAACGTCATACATATGAAGAAATTTTTACGAAATATTGAAGAGAGGTCAAAGGAATATGGCAAAATTATTCATGCGAACGATTGTGGGCCAATGCAAACATATTCGGAAGGCGGGTCGAGATACTTTTTGCTTATTTTTCTTTCGTAAGAAAAAGTCGGAAATTACAGCAAAGATATTCATGGTAAAGCGAATGCAGCATAAGAGAACGAACACAAGGTGCACAGTTTTCATTCAGAAAAGTTTTTCAATGAGATGGGCATTGAGCATCAGCGAACTGTGCCGTGTTCGCCATATGGTTATGTGGAACGTGACAATCAAAAAATTATGGAATCTGCGCTAGATGGACTACCAATTATGGCCGAAACCGAACGGGAACGAACACAGTGCCTGAGAAATCACCGCATGAATTATGGCACAGTCAAAAGGCGGAAATCGATCAGTTTCGAATTTACGAGTCAAAGGTGTTTAAATACATTTTAAAGGAAAAGCAACAAAAACTGGATCAAAAGGCAGACAAGTGTGTGTTCGTCACGGATATGATAATCATTCGAAATCGTACATCAAGAGTGGAATCCCGAGACGAACAAAATTGTAATAGCTCGTGGCGTGATTTTTCTTCTGGGAGAATCAATCACTGAACTGGACGTTAGTGACACTAATAAGGCCGAAAATGCAAACGTGACAGATAATGAATCAGAAGTGAACAATGATGTGGCAACGCCGGCGCAACCAATCGAACATGGTGCAATATGCAATCTGGATAAGCGGAATATAATCGAACAAAATTTGCACGATCGAAACAACATTAAAGTGGCGCGATGTGGCGCACCACACGATTAAAAGATGAATGATAATCGTTCGGCCTACAAACTAAAGCAAAATCCAGATGGAAGCAGTAATCGATACAAAGCACGATTAGTACTCGTAGTTAAGTTTAGTTAAGAACGTTTATAGGATTCAACCGATCAGATAAAACGATGACAGAGGACGAGTGTGCCAGCTATCCAAGAGCTTGTACATTCGTACATGTGTTTTTGTGTGTAATGGAAATGAAATGATGATACTTGCGATCTATGTCGACAACGGTGGTCATTAAACACTTGCGCAGAGAATTCGAGGTCAAAACATTCGCGCTCACGTGTTTGTTGGGACTTCAAATCAAACAACGACCAAATGGATCGATTCATGTGAATCAGTAAGTGTATGCGCAAAAGGTACTCAATCGTTTTGACATGACGGAATGCAACGCATGACGGCAACTCCATCGGACAGTGTACAGAATTTTGAGGATTCACGAGATGGTCGGTAGCTTGACGTATTTGGCCGTGGCAACGCGACTAGACATCAGTTTTGCTGTTGGTAATGCAAGTCGGGACGTGGAGAAATCGCAGCGGCAGCGCATGTGAATATGAATACGCTAAAACTCATTATGAAATACATAAAGGGGGCAATGGACATGGGAATTCGATAGGAAGGTGACTTCAATTTGAGTCTGCGTGTTTCTACAGTGACGCAGACTATACAGGAGACATCGAAAGAGGCGGTCGACGTCCGGGTATATATTCATATTTGGCAATAGAATTATAAGTTGGCCGGGCTCAAACCGCCAAAATTCAGTGGTGTCATCGGCAACAGGCTCCAAATACATGGCGGCGGTGTATGCGATGAACGAACTGGTGTGGCTGCATCGATTATTGTTTGAAATTTTCTCAACCGATTTGGACAAGCCAATTTTCTTTATAGATGATCAAAGTGTGATTCAAAGCCTTATCAAAAGGTCCTCGCATAAATTGGAGAGATAGATATACTTCCCCTACTTCATTTATGGAGGCTTATCTCGCTCTATAAAAATGGTAAATTGGAATCGTTTCCAAAACATTGAGCTTGATCTCCAACTTCGTACCATCTCGATAATCGACGAAGTGGCGTCGAATATATATCGCATTCAGGTAGAAAAGCAGATGTGAATGATCTGATCTTAAGATATTATCGACGTAATGGCCGAAAGTTTAATATATGTCCACTATTGATTTAATAAAGAGGCCATTTCATAAAATGTTGAATGTTTTTTCCAGTAACTCGACGGAGATATGTTTTAATAGCCTTCAATGCGAATTTCCTCGATCCAACCTTAGTTAAGTTATGTGTAAATGTAGCGTATACAATATACTCAGTGATCCCAGTTGAAGGAACGTTCGAAGTGAAATTTCGTAAATATTGAGCGAGATTTAAATGCTCTTTTAAATACTCAATTATAGATGGCGAATGATAATTAATTTTTTTTTGCAATCTTTAAACATCAACATTGCTCATAATTTATTCCCTTGATCAGAAAAGACTTGAAGGCTATCGGTAACTAAATGAATCAGGCGGTGTATATATAGTGGAGACGAGCAGAGGCTATTAGCGCCCTAAAAACAATACTAAATCAGCGTCTGTTCTCCGGGTTAAGGGCGGTTGAAGTGTATCAGCAAAGTACACAAAAACCACTATATTATGAACCCTAACGCTGCGCAAAGAAACTTGGAGGTGAATAGTAGAAAAACCCCCAGGAACATCTCCAATGCAAATCTCGGCATTGACGACCATAATTTTGATAGCGTTGAAAACTTTATATACCTTGGGTCAGTTATAACGTCGTTAAATGGTATGCAGGCAGAAATAAAAGCCCGAATCGCTGCGCACTTTATGAAGCACTCAAAAGACCTGTGCTGGCTTTCGGAAGTGGGAGCTGATGGACCATGACCTATATAACGACTGTATATTATTATACCTTGGAACGGAAGGTCATTCAAACGGCACAGTGGTTAAAGCTTTGGCGTTTGGATCGAGAGGTACCGGGTTTTAATCGTGATAGGCGCAGGATGCAAAAGAAAATTTTTATCATCGATTACGATCTGTGATGAAAAGGAACACAACTATGACCCCCTGCCGGAGAGCAGTACTCATGGGCCGATCCATCTTCCATGCCAATAGGTTGGCATGGAGCTATATGCAATGTGCAGATGGTGCTGCGCAAATCAGACATATATAGCCGTACGTCCCCGAATTGGCTGACAATGGCGTGATAATAATGGCGGGAAAATCAAACCGCGAAAGTGTTAAGGTAGCGGACCCCAAGGTCATTGATCTTTGGTACAATTAAAGTTGCGAACAACGAATATCTAATTCGTATGAACCACGAAATAAAGCAATTTCTCCGGAGGTAGCATCGGATTAATCAAATCCATTCGAGTTAAATGACTCGGCCACGTTGCAAAGTGACCACAATAACGAATGATTAATAAAGTGTTCCATCAAAAACCAGCCGGTGTGTGTCGTAGGAGAAGACCCCGACTGCGCTGCCGTAACGACGTCGAACAAAACCGACGCATATTACGATGTCGAAACTGGAGGACGAGAGCGATGGATCGAGATGGATGGAGGACTAAGTGCAGGCGGCAAAATCCCTTCATGAGATATAAAAGCTATAGAGAGAGAAACAGAAGACAATAATTGACTATTAGTGCGATTCGTTTGAGAATAATGCTAATCCATGCCCTCACAACCGAAGTACGTCTGTAGAGGGTTCACTAACATTTTCTAAAGATCATATGCAGTACCGGCGCAAGACATCCATACCCCCAAAACCCATAACTTTCCACCCTCCAAACATAAAAAAAATACAGAAGAATCAAAAAATGTAAATGTTAAGCACTGCTGTAATTCGTTTTACTTAATTGTTTTGCAACGTATATATAGGTTTGTGCAATATACCTTATGCTTAATTTAGAATGAGGCAGGTTCAGAAAAGTAATAAATTTACAATATGTTAAAACAGTTTAACCAAAGGACGATAAGTGAAAATCCAATGACTAAATACAAATTTTTAGTGTTTGTTATGGTTTCTATAGAGAATTCCTAAAGGTTCCTCACTCGATTTTCAAACGAAAATTGTTCATCTGTGTATTGTAATCTGTGTTTTGATTTTACATGTAAATTTCTTAATGATTTGAATTTTGTAAGGATAGTTCAAACCAGTAAACCATCACATATATTGTGATAATTTTTTTCTTACTTTGGCACCGTTTTGAGATGTGCCTCAAGCTTTTGCCTCATTAGCTCATTATCTAAACCGGGCTAACCGGCTTAACTTTTGGGTAAGATAAAATCATGGATCGAGGCCAGCGCGGCAAAAACTACCATAGAAGGTATTTCGAGAGAGATGATATATAGCTATACTCTTGATAGACAATACAATAATGCCGAGCACAATCCACGGGTTGATTATAGAAAAAACATCAAAGAAAGTTAAAAAAGTCGAAACAATATAAGCAAATTTTGTAAGCATTGAAGCATTTTGATTGGTTGAATCCGCGGATTAGTAACCCACGGCACACGCGATTGGAATTCGTAGTGATCTTGAATAAACTCTCCGTGCCACTTTTCATCAATAATTTACCGGTCATAGGAATCGACAATTTCAACTTAAAAAACTCATCACGCAGTCAGGGAATTTTTGTTTTTAATGTTGGTCACTTAAACGTGCAGGGTAATATGGCTGACCATATATTTCCAAGTTACATGAGTTAAGAAGCTTTGTCGCTAGAAATTTTCTCAATGTCGCCGCCGTATTCTGTAATACCGGCAACATCGAGATCATCCTAAAACGAAAATTTTCGTCTAACATGGTCTCATTCTCTGGCTATGGAAGGCAATCAGGAATTACAGATTAAGAACCAGAGGTAGGGATGTTGTCCACTATATGTTTCATCTATAATTCGGTCAAAAGTAAAGTATAGTTATACTCAATCATACAAGGCAATCCTCCCACTACCTAGAAGACTGCAATTTAAATCTTCTTCTTTATATACGATATTGAATAACTTGAAACCGAATTATTTTGAGGAGTTGTTTAAAATAGGTGTAATTGTGACTAATGATCCCGGTGTAGATAAATCTTCTAACTCTTTTTAGGCTCTTGGATTTTCTCTTCTTGGTATATTACACCAGTCCAGACTACGTCTAGAGATCAGTTATCGTAACTATAATCATTTTCATCTCGACCATGTTACTTTAGATTATCAGAATCTGCAATTTCTTAACCGGAAATTCAGTGGAATCAAGGTACATATTGATCAGACCGTCTGATAAATCTGTAATATACATATAGGATACATGTATATAGGATTCATAAAATCAATTAGGCTAGAACATGCTTTACGAACTGGAAAAACTGGATCACTATAGGCAGAATCTGGAGATAACTTCAACGCAAGTAAATATGATCTCGTGGAAGACCTTCGATGATGAACTTTGAACGAGATCTAAATAAATCACTTATTTCAGTGTGACTCGAACGGTGACCCAATATGGCTGATAACACTTTGGAATGTAATCGCCCTGTAAGTCTATAAAGTGATTGACATCACATTATTCTCACCTATAAATCTATGTTCAGTTCGTAACTCAAACGACTATATTGCTAATAGCTCTATGGGGTTTTGTTGTAACATGCGCACAAGCAATTTCACGTTTTATGGTTATTCCTGGTCCGGCTGAAGTTATATTCTCCATCTAGACAATATAGCATGACGTTATTCATCTCGGTCGCAAGCCTTCATGTTGTCTTCCTTAACAGTAAGGTTGCCTCGTAAAATGAGCATTTGATCTTTCGGCTCTTCCGGTGTACTGATGGCTATTGTATTGGGATAGGACTATAAGAAAAATGCCGTTATATAGCCATGTTGTCATATACTTGTTCTCGTGTTTGAAACGATACTCATTAATTCATTTGAGTAAAGATTACAATTTACGAAAATCATATTCACAACGAATAGAGCTCGGACATTTTTATACGCAGGAACCAAAATTTTGAGAAACTTCAAATTCGTAAAATATTTATATGTTTGACGAATTATGGTCTATGAATTTTCGTGCGCCAATAAAGCACTTTAAAATAACTTCTTTGCTTTGTATTAGACTCCCTATACCTTGTGGCCTTCTGTCAGTTAAATCGAGTCTGCATGGCAAATAGCTCAAACAGCGAAAGCTTTATGAAAAAAATTAAGAATGTTTGGGAACCACTATATTATATAACAACCAACACAGAGCGTTATTGTATAGAGAAGCCTCAAGTCTACAAATCAACTGGTCATCATGCTACACGGTTCAATACTTTTGCCGTCAAAACTAAATGTATAGGACTGCGTTATAAAAGTTAAGGGCCGCCTGATCTACCATATCTGTATACCATAGACTGGCATGAAATGGTCATAAAACCAAACCGCGAGAAAATGAAGAGCTTCGGCCTCCAAAAGAGAGAAAAAAACATTATGGTTGGGTATGAGGTTCGAATAGTATTAGTGGCTAAATCCGTAAACCGCAGACAAACAGAGTTCTTCCCGAAACGCATAAAAATCTTATTTTCTTTTCTTTGCGCTATATAACTACTTAATAAATTCTAATTAATTGTTTTGTTTCCATATTCGACTACCCGGATTTATTTATTATAGGCATTCCGAATTCCGATCTCACCCAAAAATAGAATGTCACAATTTAGAAACGAGCAGCTTAGTACATATCGCCTATTCTTAAGGAAAACGAAAAAAAAATTAATTAATCGTAAGTTTGCGTACATGTTTTAATCGTAATGCAATTTAATTCAGTGCAAATTAACCTAAAAATTGGTATCAAATTTACTATCTATTATAGAAATTCGTAAATCCAGAGAATAAATATATAACCTAAAAATTATAATTCTCCTACCTTAAAAATCATAAATCAGCAAAATTATAAACAATTTAATATTTAAGTATACATGATTTCTCACTATATTACAACAAAACATAATAAATTTATGAAAAAATCTACAAAAATCTTCCATTTTTAATTGATAATTTAATTATGTATTTATTTCGTGTATACACCACCTCACTTAACCATTTATCAAATCAACTAAATCACGAACCCGATCCGAGCAATCACAACAATATAAACACCTATAATAGGCGGGCACTTCAAAACCAAATTTGATTGGTTCTTAACACACAAATATCTTGTTTCTTTGCATTTTATATTCCCGATTTTAGTGACATCTACCAAACTTTTTTTAAGTTAATTTTAAATTTGATTCAAATGTCGACTAGACAGACATCATTTCACTTCCATAAGGCGATTTTAGTTTATTGTTTAATTTAATTGGTTCGGTTTCTGTAATAAAGATAAAAGTTTTTGTAACAATGAGAAACTATTTTATTATTTATATCTCATTGTTTCTATTCGTAAGTGAAGTGGTTTGTGAAGATGCAAAACTACAAATTGGAATTAAGAAACGCATTGAAAATTGTACCGAGAAAACTAAACGGGGCGATTTAGTTCATATGCATTACACGGTAATATGAGGCATAACCTAACTTTTTATTGTTGATTGTGGCTTAAGATAAGAATACTTTGTAAAATTGCAGGGTACTTTAACCGATGGAACGGAATTTGATTCAAGTTTACCAAGAAATCAACCCCTTTCGTTTACATTAGGCTCGGGTCAAGTTATTAAAGGATGGGATCAAGGTTTACTCGGTATGTGCGTTGGTGAAAAACGTAAATTAGTAATTCCACCGGAATTGGGATATGGTAAAACGGGAGCGGGGGCCAAAATACCACCAGATTCGACACTAATATTTGAAGTTGAACTCATAAAGATTGAAAAGCGCAGTGAATTATAATAAAAAATTATTTTTGTCACTTAAAATTGCTTTTATTGAAAATAAAAAGGAAATAAGAAACCACGTATTTAAATTGTTACTAATATTTTTTTAGTGCTTTTCTTATCAACGCCAAACGCTGTTTATGCGCCTCTGTAACTGTAGCCCGCTTGTATGGTCGTAATTCATCTGTACCAAAGCCAGGAATCCACATATTCCAATTCCTTTCCAAGTGTAGCTGAACATCTTTCACTTCAACCTTAGTTACTTTCCGATGTTTCGCTAAAAGGCACGCGGCATTCACAGCATTTTCTACAAAATCATCTGCTATTTGTAATAATATTTCTTCGACCTCTTCGTCTAACTGTTCGGTTGGATCAATTTCCTTTACTAGTTCTTGCAATCTTGGTTTTGTGATAACCTGAAATGAGAATTAACGCGTAATTATTTGGGACACAGTTATACCATCTTACAACTAAGCACCTGTGATAAATTTTCACCGCCTAGAATTTTACTGGAATTCTGTTGGCCAGATTGAATATTGGATGAGGTTGTAGCTCCTAGCGGACTATTTTGTGATGGAGAACCAATTGAAGCGGTCCCACTTAATGAATCTTCAAAGCTTACAAGTTCAGGCCGTTCAGAAATATTTTGATTGGACATCATTTTATTATTTTTGTATTTTTAATCAATTATTTTATAGATTTAATAATATTTCCAATTGTTTATGTAAATAATAAAGCAAATTTTATTTTTTTTTATTTGACAGCACACCATAAATTTAAAAAAAAAATTATAGCACAAAAAGTAGTAAAAATGTCAATGCAACTTTAAACAAAGCCATGACTACAAACAAAAAATCTTTGTGCCGCGCCGCTCCACATAGTGCAGCAACACGATGCGTTTTTCTTCGTGCGCTGTTTTCTTCCGCAAATTTTTGCAGGTAAATATCTGCTATAGAAAAATATTCAATATGCAAGAAAGAAACAAACACATATAGTAATGCCATAATTTTTTTATAGCCTAATTATTTATTTTTAACTAATTCAAATGCGATATTTACATTTTTATCTATGGCGTTTGTTTTTATTATGAATCCTTAACAATTATAAATATAAAATAATTTTTCTTTATTTTAAAATTGTTGCCATAAAAATACTCGGATAGAATATATTTTATGGCAACATTTTCTATTTTTTAGTGGTTTTGGCGGTGTAGTGGCTCAAAACATCAATGTTATATTTCTTTCATTTTGCAGAAGCAATGTAATTGGAGTATAACAGAGCTCTCACAATAGATTTTTTTTTTGCTTTTTCCTTTTGGACTTTTAACTTTTTGTGTAAACGTAATTTTTATTTTCAGTACACTACAATAAATTATTTTGAATTAATTCATTCATCAGGCATTATAACAAATTATTGAGTTTTCTGTTGGCCGTTTGTTTTTATGTGGCTACCGTCTATCGCACCAACCACACCAGATATTTCCAACATATTTTAAAATGCCACAGCTGTCTGTTCGATTCTCTGTGACGAGCGCGGCCATATAATGTATCTATTCGAAATAGTTACAAACCACGACGCTACTATTTTCACCACTTCTCCAACTGTTCTCCAACCAAATTACTCATTTGCCAATAAGTAACTGTATTTGAAACTTTACAAATAGGTAGATTTCTTTTTTGGTCCTAAATTCTCGCGCCCTACATATTTGTGATTCGGACAACACTATGACTGTTTATATAAATCTGAAATTATAATAAATAATAAAAATTAAACGAGATACGATTTAACTTTAGTGATACACATCATGGGTTACTTATAACTGAACATTAAAGAATATATATAATATTGCTAAAATTTTATTTTTTATTTCTAATTTTATTTTTAAGATGTGTTAAACCTATAAATTAGGTTGTATTTGCTTTTTAACAATTTTTTCCTGAAAAACGACAATAAACACGCCGATTTTAAAACGTACTCGTAACTAACTTTGAATGACAATACATTTGTATAATAATATTTTTATATTTATTTATATTGTTTTTGTATGTAGTTTGTAAGCATTCACTTCTTGCAGTATCCTCCGTAACAAATGAGCTTGAGCTCAACATGGAGGGTATTAGCATGGAGTGGATTTGTTTTTTGAAAAAATCTGAGGTTTTTATGCCTAATGGAAGTATTTTTTTGTTGATGTTCATTTATTATGCTTCCATATGTGCTTTTCCTCTCCTAAAATTGTTATGTCAATCTATTAATAAATAAATAAATAAATAACTTCTTTAGTCTTTTCTTAAGGCAAAAATTTGAGTTTGCTAACAGAGCTCTCACAATAGAAAATATTTTCCTTTTACCTTACAAGTTTGTTTGAAAATAAAACTAGATAAAAATTGTTTCTTTCGTTTTTACCTTGAGGTTAAAAGTTAGCAAACTCTAAACTTTTGCCTAATAAAAAAACATCCTGTTTTGAATACCCTGATTCATGATACCATTTTAAAATCTGCATTAGTGTCACATATTTTTCTGAGAGTATTCAATTTTCTGTAATACATTGTTTTCTGAACAGCATCACTTTTACAATCAACTAAAAATTTTGGTAAAAAAACAACCTTGAAAAATCATTATTTTTATTTGACAGAAAATAATAAAGTTTATAAAAATTATTTGTTTGGAAAGGTACAATCTTCAAGATCGTATTAAATAACAAAGATGAACAAAGGAACTCTTGGTTTTTTAATTCATTTTGATGGGTGCGCTTGCGATTTCCCCCGAAGAAACACTAAAGTGGAATAATTATGGCTAGAGTGTATCCGCCGTTTCATAGTTTGATCCTTTCGTCGTGATTCTTTCCTCGTTTCCTTCCTCTTCACCAACAAACTGTTGTTAGTTTAGAATCAACGTGTGGAATGGCGATATGTGTGGTTGGACCTGTCATTATTTGGAGTTAAAATGAGCTCCCCTATCACCCTCCTTTGTTTAATCCTCAACTTCCGAAAAAAAATATTTGAACAGAAATTACATATAAATTATTTCCCCAGTTCCCAATTCCCTGGGAATTACCAGAATAGTGCCATTGGTATGAGAAGTACGAAATTGACGATTGTGAAAGTTAGAAAAGCACCACTACCGATGGATCAGGTTGCAACTAACTTAACTACAAACCGTGACATATCTGATGCATATGCCGACAAAACGAAGAATATGCAAATAAGCGTTTTTTATATATGTCATAAATTCACTAAATATATAACACTTTTATAATTTCAAACACAATTAAACAAAGCCAAGCTAGCGCGGTAAAACGTATCAATTATCGCGAATGATGTTGTTTGTTTAGTTTTTATGCTTGAGGCAGCGTACATGTCAAAATTTGTAGTTATCGAAGTTTATTCAAAAGCCGCTAGATGGAATCCGTGATGGTCCCATCGTGAATCGCGTATGCATGATCGCAGTACTTTTGTAATTGTAATTTGTCATGGCTACATTTACACCGGCACAGAAGTATTAGGGTGAGTTCAGTTTATGGCATAAAAATTATTCGTATAATGAAAATATACCAAAAGCTGACAGCTGTATTTGTGAAAAAATTTGAAATTCTATTCTGAAAAAACTGCCATGGAGTCTAGTAGTGGCTCACTTTTAAAAATAAATAATACAGCGATCAATTATAGTCAAATGCATTCAAGTGCATCGAAAGAAGACCTAAAAAGGTATTTAAAATTAAAATTAATATTAGGAATCTTACAAACTTTTGCCGAAGAAGGCGGGGATCTTAATTCCAGTGACATAGTCCATAACCAAAATGCCGTGAAATTAACTAAAATATTCATTGCAAAAAATTACTTACAAAATATTGGTTTATCTGGTTTGTAAACGTCCTGAATGGGGTAAATTTTATACTAGTTTTATTATTTATTTTCACAGATTACATTCACGCGGCCCAAGAAATACAATTATCACATTCAGAACAACAATTAGTCAATGAATATCTAATATCTCAATTAAAAACACTGATAACCAATTCTATTGAAGTTATCCGTTTGATTAAACTAAACAATCCCCAATTTTTGGATCCCACTATAATACCGGAGAGTGCCGTTACCGATTTGGAAATTAATCGTCAGCAATTGTATAAGGAGCTGGTGTTCAAACAACAACAAAAATATACGATGCTTTCGAATTTAATTGAAGTACGCTTATCACCACAAATTGAGCAGCATTTGCGTATTCTCTTAAAAGAATTTCAAATGTTGGATCTAAGAGGTAAAATGGTGTTTAGTGTCCTAAATAAATACACAATGACACAGACGCCGTATACCGTGAACGCAATGAAGAAAGTTGAGGCCGTAATTGATAAAAAACTAGAGGAAAAATTGAAAATGTAAAATTTATGTTTAATTTATTTTCGGGGTAATAAAATGGGTAAAGTTTCTTGATAAATAGTATAAAAGGGATAATAAGTACATAAATAGTGGTCAGGCAGCGTTCTTTATCGCACTGCCTGACGAATACGCCCGTACACAAAGCGATATGTAGTTGTGTTTGATTCTAAGAATTTTGTTTTGTGTACATGATTCGCTGCGAATGAATTGCCAAGAGCGTCCGAAAGACTACTACTAGATGACTACTAGTAAACGAAATCACGTTTCTCTCGGATATCGGTATATAACTGCACGCTCCTCAAATGGAGAAATCAAAGCCGATTGATTAATCATTTCCCTTGTGATTTTAGGGCATCATTATCTTTAGAAAAATCACTATATCCCACAGCTGCTTAGATGTCGCAAACGAGAATTCCAATTTCAGTATTTATTCTAATCCGTAAATCCGATATTTTAGATGGACAGTCACATCTTTAGTGGTCCTCACTGCTCCCTAGGAAACCCCTTTTTAAGTGAGCCAGATGCGTACAACCAATTCCACTTTCCACTTAATATATGGGCAAAAATGCAAAATCAATCAATTAAATTTGCAAAATTTTGTTTACCTTTACCTTTGCGTGAGAAATAATTGCCGTGTTTCATGACACCCATTGATCCGGATCAATTCAAATTTTATAACGAAAACCAGATCCAATTTTTGTTTTAGATCACAAATTTTAATTTAAAATGAACATGAACTGAACCGTCAAGCATCAAGAAACACGGCTAATGCTATAAGTTCAACAAGGCTCAAGATTTTTTTAACTGAAGCAGAACAAATGAAAATTCCTTGCCTATGTAGCAAAGCCCAAGAGACTATTATCCCGAAAACGGGATGTTCTGGAGAAATCCAAATTTTTCGGTATTTTAAGTGTCGCTAATTAATCCTTAAATAGGAATTGTGATCGGAATTAATGTGACCTGTGAAAGGAGTAAGAGAGTCGGCCACTTCAGAATAATACTATAACCATATACGAGTATGTACATATAGTATTTTATGGTAAAATCGCCAATTCAACACACAGCAGAGTTCTCACACACACATACATCATAATTTAGAAGCAACTAAATCCTTTCCCGATAAATGAATCCAAGAAAAATCTTAAATAGTGGCTCCACTTTGTTTGACGTAACCGTAAGTGCTTCTTGGTGTCTCTTTTACAGCGTGTCACCATCATACTAACGAGAGCGGGCCCGCAGATAGTCGATGCGCTGTCTAGCTGATTTATGGTCTCAGATAACTTCCATAAAAGTTTCTATAGGACTGAAATAAATGGTTCTTGTTATACCGCAGCCTCACAGTTTTAAGGGTTTTGCTATTCTTTAAAAAGAGAATCTTAGCGCGCGCAAATCCCATCTCAGTTAGGTTCGTTTGGCAACCATAAGAATATCACTTAATCCGAGTGATACCCCCTAAGCCTAAGGAAGCTGTTTATAGGTTTTCCGTCTTACACTATTTCAGCTGTGTTAGCTGCTGTTCGAAATATTAGAAGAGCAAGCGACCAAAACTACTGTACCAATGCCTAAAATTGCTGAAACTATAACTAAGCAAACGTTTGTTAAGAAACAATAATTATTCTGCCACTCATTACATGTGACGCGAATCGGTAGTAGTTTTTTTCCTGCTGTGCCAAAGAAGAATTTCTCCATCGCAACAAGATGATGCGACTTCCGAAAAACTTAATCCAGCCCAAAACGGGTGAAACTCATATGCTATTCGGAACGCGTACATTAAAGTTTCACAAATTTCAGGATTCCGCTTGGACGGCATTCGATAAAATAGCACAATATGATGGATTAATTCGACTACACGAAAAAGATTTAGAGTTAAGGAAATTACGAGTCATTGCCGAAAGGAGAACTATGGTCGAGAAATTAAAAACCATGCTAAATGAAATCACAATTAATCGACACAAATTAAAATTGGCTTTGTACGGTAATCCACAGGAAGTAAAAAATCTCTTACAAAATCATGTCGATTTACAAATTCTGTTTTCCAATATGCCTTCCGAACTCGTCAGGGAAAACATGGATCAAAGAACGTTTACAAAACGTAAAGAGCTGGACCGTTTGAAATACACAGAAAAGAAATTGAGTTTAGTATATAAGCGGAAACTGCTGGATTTTGCCAGACTGCAGGATCGGATTAAGTATTCCGATTCAACGGAACTTAACGATAAATTGTTAACCAAGAAGTTACGAATGGAGCTTAAAAATTCCGAGACCAGAATGAGGGCCATCAGAACTATAAATCATGCATATTTTTCTATAATAAGTATTATGATGCACGATGCAATTTATTTCGAACCGACATTAAAAGCCTTAGCCGATGATCTTAACGAGCAGCGTGATTTCATATCGCGTACGATTCGTATGGGTATACCGGCACTTGATAGTTTACGCGTTCTTCAAGATGGGTATTCAGAATTGGAAGCAAAAACTCGACACGACATACAAACCCATCTCAGTGATATATTTGCACATCGGGATTTAATCAATAAAAATAACGAAATCGTTAAGAAATTTATCAGGAATGATGTAAGTACAAGCTTCTTTTGAAATTAGTATACAATATGTAATTTATAAATTGTTATTACTCTCGATATTTAACAGAGTGATTTCAAATTAAATCCGACACGATATAATCGAGAAACGGCTAGTATGACCGTGCTTAAAAATCGCCTCGACGAAGTTGAGAAAATTATGAAGGATGTGAAAAAGGCGACCGGGTGTTACCATGCCGAGTATATATACGCTCGTTTAAAAAAGCAGTCATTGAATAATAAACAGTTAGAGGACAAGATCGTGTTTAAAGAAATGGTAAAACGAAGCTTGGAAAAGAGACAAGATCATGCAATAGTTCGTCAAGATACATTGTTATTCAATTTAACTGATGAAGATATTAAGCATGAAAACGAAATTTCCGCCTATAAGAAGGCGATCGTAGTAGAAAAGAGTATACAGTCGGATCACACTAATGAACTGAAGGAAAGTGGTCAAATCGTTTGTCTATTGCGTTACGCATTTCAACATTTTACTGAAGTTTTACGAAATGTTGGTGAACCACACACCGCTTACAAAATGCCCTATCCAAATAGTGTACTAAATTTGCCGTTGCTTAAATTTTCACTTGAGGCTGCTAAGACTAAACCACCATCACCAATTGAACAAGATATCGAAACTTTGCTTAAAATAACCAAAATGAAAGTGAAACTTTTGATGGAAAAATACAATAGTACTTCGGCCCTTCCACCCGATGAAGAAATGAAGGCGGAAAATATGTTTCACATGGATACGGTTGATGAAATTGCAGCTGATGTATTAGAATTAGATGAAGGCCAACAACAGTCACGTGAGTATTATATATTGTGTTTTAAATTTAGGGGAATGATTACATATTTATGCCCATTTCAGTTCTATTCTTAACGGCACCTGCTGAAGATTCAAATGTGCCAAATAGGAATTTCATTAAAAATATGAGTCGAAAAATTGTCGAAATTAACGCTCACAAAGAAGATTAAATTTAAGTTTCATTTAAAATTGTTGTGTTTGTCCATTAATCAAATAAACATTTTCAAAATAACTTTCTCAAATTACCGAACGCTTTCCAATGTTTTCATGTACGATTTTGTGCTTACCTCCTGATTCAGCAATCCAGCAAATATTTTCTGCTGACATGTACGGTAGCACCATCATCATAAGTCTACTTTTATGTGTCTAATGAGGTGCATTTTTATTTTATCTGCATACAAAATATAATAAAACCATAAATTAATATTTTAATTCGGTTATTATGTAAAATAACAATATTTACTGAAGTGTATAGTGTTTTGTTGTTTTTGGTTTAGTGATATAACACCAATAAAAAGGTAAATACAAGTTTACATTACGTTTTTTTCCAAAGGGCAAGAAAAATTGTCCATTTGTTTTTTTATTGCTTGTGGTCTGCTTTCTAAATTAAACAAAATTAGTTATTAAGAACGTATATTATTCACAAGTAATTCTAATTAAAAATCGTTTATGATCTCATCCAGTTTTATTCCGATTTTTCTAGTTACAGTAAACGAAACGCAAAAAAAAAATCCAAAATGGAATTATCTCATAGTCTCACCCTAAATGAGGAGGCGTTAATGCAAATTCCGGAACAAAAGCGTCCCGTATTCGTGTTCGAGTGGCTTCGATTTTTGGATAAAGTTTTGGCCGCAGCCCAAAAGAGCGATATTAAAGGATGTCAAAAAAAATTGGTGGAACAACTGACCACACACATTCAAGGATCTCCGGGGCCACCAACCCGAAAATTAATAGCACAGTGTTTGGCCACATTATTCAGTGTGGGCGACACATTTCTATTGTTCGATACAGTGAACAAGTGTAATGATATTTTAAAAAATAAAGATGATTCACCAAGTTATCTACCGACTCGTCTTGCAGCGATTTGCTGTGTGGGTTGCATGTACGAAAAACTAGGCCGAATGATGGGTCGGTCATATGAAGAGACTGTACAAATTTTGATACGTTCGCTAAAAAGTGCTGAATCGCAAACCCGTATCGAAATTATGATTACATTGAAGAAAGTGTGTGCTGGAATGGGAACGGCAATATCGAATGTTCACAAAGATATTTATAAAGCGACAAAATATTGTCTAACTGATCGTGTTATGACCGTACGGGTTGTTGCATCCGATTGCCTATTGGAAATGTTAAATCACGCCCCATTTTTATACATGAATGAATTAGAAAGCTTAGCTACCCTATGCTTTCGAGCATTTGATGGTAGCAACTATGAAGTTCGTGTCGCAGTAGCAAAACTACTTGGAACCTTAATCGCATTTACACAACAACCACAACCGAAACAACAGCCTGGCTCAAACAATTCCAAGACTGTGATGCGAACATTTTCGCTTGATGAATCACTCACGGTCTTAATGTCTGGATTTTTACGCGGTGGAGTCTCATTCTTAAAGGGCACGGGCGAGATTATTAAAGGAAGCTCGAGTGTAAATCGTGAGGTACGGGTTGGTGTAACACATGCATATGTCGTATTTGTAGAGAAAATGGGCAGCATTTGGTTAGAACGAAATATGACGACAATTCTAACGCATATATTAGATCTGGTGGCTAATCCAAAAGCAGCTTCATCTCATGTGGATGCTGTTTACTCCCGAAAATGTATTAATTTTATTCTGCGCTCTATTTTGGGTAAAATGTTAGGTGAAAAGGCACAAACAGCCGCTTGTAAAGATTTAATCCAAATAATTGCCAAACAAATGAATTCAATTGATTTTAATCCTGAAAATGCTAAAGATTCAAATCAAGAGACATTATTTAGCCAACATTTGCTGGTCTGCGCTCTGCAGGAGCTAGGAAGCCTTTTATTAGTACTTGGTACTACCGCACAAAATGGGTTAATCGATCCATCTCTTAATTTCATCGATGCAATATGTGCTGTTTTGAATCATCCATGTCTTGCTGCTCGATTGGCGGCTGCCTGGTGTTTACGATGTGTTTGTGTGGCAATGCCAAGCCAAATAACAACTCTAATCGAACGATTTATTGATGCCATTGAAGCAATGAGGTCATCACCTGAAGCAATATCTGGATATAGTTGTGCCCTAGCCTCGGTACTCGGAAGTGTTAAATTGTCACCATTGGGAATTCCACATACAAAAGGCAAAATGGTATTTAATACAGCAGAAGAATTACTGAGATCAGCAAGTCAAAATAGCAGATTGTCATTGAGTAGAACACAAGCTGGTTGGCTATTAATCGGTGCGATTATGACACTTGGTGTTTCCGTTGTAAAAGGATTACTACCTCGAATGTTACTACTTTGGAGAAATTCGTTTCCAAGATCTACTAAAGAATTGGATTCTGAAAAAGCCCGCGGTGATGCGTTCACATGGCAAGTGACTCTGGAGGGTCGAGCTGGTGCATTATCTGTAATGTACAGCTTTCTGTTGAATTGTCCTGAACTCGTTACCGATGATATAATTAAGCGATTACTTACCCCAATCGAAAGTGCCCTAGCTATGCTAGTAAAGTAAGTAACTTGGCTAATTAATTTACTGCAACAAATTCTTAATTATATTATATTTTCAGTTTATCATCTGTTCTAAAAACTTATGGCCAACATTTGAAGGCTCCCGCTGCTATGGTGCGACTTCGGTTATATGAAACATTAACGTTACTTCCAGCGAACTCTCTTGAATCGTCGTACACTCATTTATTAAGGATGTTGGTTGCAGAGTTTACATTGACCGAAAATCCTGCTAACACTACCACCTCATTGCTTCGGACAATGTGTAATGCAGATGATTCTATAATACTTGGCACTTGGTTGCAAGAAACTGATCATCGCACTATTGAAGATCAAGTAAGTAAATTTGGTTGTGTTTCTAACAAAACCTTGAGGACACATATAAACAAACAACACAAACAATTGTAAACATATTTTTGTTTCTTTTTTTATGTTATGTTTTTATTTTATTTTTTTGATAAGTTGGAACCAAACCGAAAAGGTGATTTTTCCAATGTAAGTGTATTGTTAGTGTGTGATGATTTATATTTTCAGTTTTGGAATATTTGTGCTTGCATTACATTTAGCAATACAACGCATGGGTATCTGCAAAAGAGAAAGTTTTAGACGTCAGAATGAAAAACCGAGAGCTTGTACTTAATAGTACCAAATTTGTGCTAATCTAACCGCGGGCACAGACCTCTGATTTCCGACAGCATCTGTTATTAGGTACGTGTCCGGTAGAAATATTTTAGAAATCAATGATAAGCACTCAAGTGTATAGCCAGATAGCACAATAAGTTGGCTAGATGAAATAAATCCGCAATTTCCACTGAATTTGTCTTCCCGAGTAGCTCCAATTTCATGTAACTTAAAACAAAATTGACTCAACGATGTCTTGATTGGTTCCGGTCAAACAATGTTCTGATATCAATGAACGCGGTACTTTTACGGTACACGTTTTATTTTATACCATCGGAACACTAAACATTTATGTATTTGACTACACGTCAAACCCCAACCTCCCCCCTCCCTCCCCTCACAATATACATAATTAATTCGTACATAATACAATTCGTTCAATGCCAAATGAAGTTAGTGCTACTTTTTGAATTTGATTGCCAGTGGTTGAATTGATGTGTTCAACAAGAAGCAAAGTTAGTTAAATGGGTTTGAAGTGCTCTACAAAAAATGAGCACTTTCAAATAAATATTCTGGATAGTCATAACTCCACAAGACAGTGGTTAGTTTTTTGGTTTTCCAGAATTGGTTCAATTTCGTTGTACAAAAACGAGAAGTTGTTCGATAGATTATCAGAACAAAAATGTTTATAACTGTTGTTGTCTATAATTGTTATGATTGTTCTACGGCTTTAACTTAAATGTGCTTAATTTCGGCTCTACTATTAAACGAAGTTTCATTCTAAATATTAAAACGTTCTCTTCTGCAGTTATCATATAATACATAGGTAGTTCGCAATATTTGCTTTTGGCCTAATTTAGAATTAGAAGTTGACGGATATGGTGAAACCACGTTATGATGTTTGATCTTAAGCTTAGAAGATTATTTGTGTTTTTCAGAAAGTAATGATTCCGCGATAAATTTTTGTCCAAATATTAAAAAGTGAGATTCCTCGTTCTGGAATCAAGCCAAATGTACAAATTTTCTTGATTACGTATAAATAACAATCAAGAGGCAAAACATAATTCATAATACACGACCCGTATAATTTTCCATCAAACGTTGTAGCAGAGTTTTCATTAACACTTTCATTGATCAGTAATCTATCGGAGAAATTAAAAACAGCACTAAAAGTACTTATATACACGAATGTCACAAATGTATCTGCATGAACAGTTAGTTCTTAAAACTGCAACACATTTATTTTGCCCAATTTTAGTTTTTACCTACATTGAAGAATAATAATAACTAAAAAATTTCATAATTAATTTATTAATCCAAATATTTGATTTACAGTTGCTACCAAATAGTGCTGCCGGCTCTGGAGCATTAGAACATGATCCGTGTTGTCTGTATCGTCCGGTGCCTAAGGGAGATCAATGTCCTGGACCTTTGCCACTTGGTGTTGCAGTTATTGATATGTCTGTCTCACTGTTTGGTTTAATATTCCCGCGGGTCGCCAATAAGCATCGGTTACAAATGTTAACACATTTTGTTGAATGTATTAAGCATGCTAAAAGCTCCCGACAGGAAGCTGTACAAATGAATATATTCACAGCGCTGTTAAGTGGTTTGAAGGGATTAACGGAGACAAAATCGAGCATTGGACAGGATGAAGTTCGGAAACAGGCGACTTCACTTATTATTAACGGTTTAGTGAGTGCTAATCCTGTGCTACGGTGTGCCGCGGGTGAAGCTCTTGGACGTATTGCACAGGTAGTTGGTGATTCACGATTTACCGCGGAATTAGCACAGACCAGTTTTGATCGATTAAAATCTGCGCGAGATGTGGTTACGCGTACAGGTCATTCGTTAGCGCTAGGCTGTTTACATCACTACGTCGGTGGCATGGGTTCGTCACAGCATTTAAATACCAGCGTTTCGATTCTACTAGCCCTGGCACAAGATGGGACATCACCTGTTGTTCAAGTGTGGTCACTGTATGCATTGTCGTTAATTGCTGATTCTGGTGGACCCATGTTTAGAGGATATGTTGAACCAGCTTTAAGTTTATCCATAAAACTACTGTTAACTGTTCCGGAATCATACGTAGATGTACACCAGTGCATTGGAAGAGTATTGAGCGCACTAATTACGACAATTGGACCAGAACTTCAAGGAAACATTGCATCAATTTCGACAGCGCGTTCATCATTTTTGTGTGCATGCGCAATTATGCAATCGAATTCAGATCCATTGGTTCAAGCTGAAGCTACAGGTTGCTTACAGCAGCTTCATTTATTTGCGCCACGACACGTCAATTTAACAACTTTAGTTCCTACGTTATGCAAAACCCTGTCGAGCAATTACCTCATGTTGCGCAAAGCAGCTGTTTCTTGTCTTCGTCAATTAACTCAACGAGAGGCAAAAGAAGTGTGTGACCATGCACTCACGTTAATACGTGATGATACATCCTACTCATCTGATTTTGGTCTTCCAGGAATTCTATTCGGTATGTTAGATACCGAAACCGATTTTGAAATGATTAAAAATATTCATGATACAATCACATCAATGTTGCAACGATTGGCTTCGGAAAATCTTTCGCATTGGTTAAGTCTTTGCAAAAATGTATTAACCGTGGCTACAGAAAATTCCACCATTGTAGAAGAAACTACTATAAAAGATAGTGCTGATGACGAAGTAGAAAATGATGATGATATGGAGTACCATGCTGAAGAAAATACCACGACACATCCTGCTGTTCAACCTAGGTGGCCGACTCGGGTGTATGCTGCTGAATGTGTTCGTCGCATCATTACGACGTGTGAATCAAATCCTATTCATTTCGATTTGTCACAGGCTAAGGAAATCCAAATGACAAAATCGCGAGGCGACTATTTAGTTCTGCATTTATCCGATTTGATTCGAATGGCTTTTATGGCTGCAACCAGCAATTCAGATCAGTTGCGGCTCGAAGGATTAAAAACACTACAAGAAATTATTGATAAATTTGCTACGGTTCCAGAACCTGAATTTCCTGGCCATTTATTACTTGAACAGTTTCAGGCTCAGGTCGGCGCGGCACTTCGGCCTGCATTCGCGGCAGATACACCATCACATGTAACTGCGGCGGCATGTGAGGTATGCTCAGCGTGGATTGGTTCGGGTGTCGCACGGGATTTGAATGATTTACGACGGGTCCATCAATTGCTTGTATCAAGTTTCAATAAGTTGCAGTTGAAAACTAATAGTACACAGTTGTATAATGAGAGCATGGCTACACTTGAAAAATTAAGTATATTAAAGGCTTGGGCAGAAGTGTATATCGTTGCGATGCTAGGAAATGGTTCTGCTCCAGCAAGCTTGTTATTAAAAAAATTAACTTCAAATACGCAGAACGTATCAACAACTACTACATCGAATGATGACGGGGAATTTGGTGATTTTGAAAGTAGAGGAGAAAGTCTGTTATCTCTCGTTCAGCCGGAATTGGAAAATCTATCGAAAAATTGGTTAGATGGTTTAAGAGATCATGCTTTGCTCCTGTTACCACCGGAATTTTCAAGTCAGTTACCGCACGATGGTGGGGCTTTCTACACAACGGATACAATTACTTTGGCAAAACCACACTATCGAAATGCTTGGCCACAGATTTTATATGCAGCTACCTTATGGTTAAATGCCGGAGGATTCGGTTCACCTACCGAGGATGATACAAATGTAAAGACTGAAGTTGATATTAATTTTAACCCCACAGTCGGTATGGAAGACACAAACACGAATCCAATTACGCACGGAAGTTTGAGTGCCGATCGATTCCATTTGATATTTGGAATATGTATGGAGGCATTATGCAATCCCAAGTCTGTAGAAAAAACGGAAAATGTACGACTTTGTTTACAATCATTGTATACGCTATTTGAATCGCAGTGGTCTAGGGAAATGCTCATGAAATCCCAATCGCTAAACATTGAATTGTGTAATGTGTTGCATCGATTGATTTTAACACAGGATAGTGTCGATGTCCAATTGTTATGCATTGAAGTGTTAAGGCAAACTCTAATCGCGGCTAAAGAAAATTTGGAAAAACGGAAAAATGATAAATTACATGCGTTCGATGAAGCAAACGACAATGAAAAGCCTGAGGCTACCGAACTAGATATTGACAGTTTTGGCGAAGGTGGTGATGATGGTAGCATTGTACCCGGCCAAAGTCATGTGTATGCCGTATTAGAGGTGTGCTTGTGTTTGTTTGTTAAACAAATTCCGCAAATGAATCCATCGTCAACTTTTTTGTCGGAACAACTACAAGTACAAATACGAGCTTCGGTTCGAAATGGGCTATTTAAATTAAACGATGACAATTGTTTAATTATTTCGACTGCTTTTCAATGTTTGGAAATGTTACCTGGTTTATGTTCACCGGCTGGTGCGGTTACAATATTGTCGACACTGTTGTATCTCACCACAACCGTAATTAAGGAGATTGCTACAAAATCGGTTAACGATCAAACGATTCTTGCCAATTCGGTTACAATTCAATCGGCTATTCATTGTTTAAAAGCCCTCGCCGTTGGGCAGCACACTACGAGCCAAAAATGTGCATCCGAATGGAAAACACTATTACAGAGCGCACTCGCAAAAGTAATCGATCTTACGAATACGCGATCGGAAGAGACAAAATTAGACGAAATAACAATGATGCTCACAATTGCTATTTTTATATTGCATATGCCACACGATTTGATATCGTTTCCGAATTTGCAATATCCATGTATTAATCATTTCCGTTTGTGTTTAATGAACGAAAATAATTTGGTGAAATTGCGTTCGATTCAAACGATACGTTCAATATTTATGCGAACTGACTTAAAAGTGGCAACCCCATATATACATGCATTGGCACCAAGGATTATTGAGCATTTGTATTCAGATGAGGCGAAATTACCTAAAAATGACACAGAATTGGCCATAACGCTTGAAAGTATTACAACGATTGAGGCACTCGTCGGTTTGGCAGAAGTTAAAAATGGTAAGTTGTTGCAAATTTTTAAATTTAAATTCATCAGATACGAAGTTTTTGTAGGTGTGTAAAGTTAGTAACCGGAAATGTCCATTCGTAACTAGCCAGTTTAAATAAATGAATTTTGTATCTTAATTTAGCCCACATTTACACATTTGTATCAAAACACCTCCGAACGCAAATTTGAATAGGTATAGGTATTTGATTTTTCTACCCTCAAATTTGTATTCCATCATAACAGTAATCGTGTGTATTAGGATGCTCTAACTTTACACTCCTTTTGTGCCTAAACAATTGCCACAATTTATTTACTAATAAAATATGTATTTATATAAATTTATGTTAACACTAGGAATTATGGCGACAGGTTGGTTACTAGAACGATTCTCTGCCACTTGTCCGTGCGCATATCAATATTTCAATAATTATTTCTCTTTTCTAGGAATACAAATGTTGACACTTCTAGTTCCTATTTTGATTAGTTTTCTTCAGGAGTCATTGAAAACTAGTTCAAAACAAACGATTCAATTACACGAACAATCATTGCAGTGGTTAATAAAGATTGGTCCAAAATATCCGGAAGAGTTTAAGTCAATTATGAATCAGTCGCCGGTACTACGACAAAAATTGGAATCAGCCATAAAAAATAATCAGAAATCAAAATCAGGATTAACTCAAAATTCTTCGAATTCAATTAAAGGTGGTTCGGTACAGCAGCTACAGCAACAGGGATCTCAACCAATTCCAACAATTAAATTAAAAACAGATTTTAGCAATTTTAAATTAAATTAGACGCGTAGAAATATTATATATACATATTTTAGAATTGTTTGTTTACTGTATTTATATTTATTATTATGTATTATTATAGCCAAGAGAAGGAATGATTCAGTAAAAAACTATCGCTCATATATATTAGAACAAACTATTAATTTTTGGAATTCCTCTATATTAAAGTTTTAAATGTTACGTTAGAAAACCCCTCATAGCTGGGAGATTTTATATACTAAATCTCAAATATAATGATAATGTTCCAATAAATTTCTGTTCTCTATCTCTATATGATCTACATTCTACATTGAAAATAGTGTTGTTATATAATATATTTTAAAATATTGGAAAAACATTAATAATTAATAATAATTTTTATTTCTGCTTAATCTGTACTCATTCCATCATATCAGTTCTTTTAATATAAATTCAGTTAATATGAAAATGTTTGTGCAACAATGCAAAAAATGTACAAACAAATCAGACGATCGGATGCGCTCAAGATCATTAATTAATTTTTACATTTAGTTTTTTAAATAACGATAATTTATTAATTATATTTATAATGTTGAATTTATATATTTCTGTAATACACTACTAGCAAAATACTTATTTAAATTTATTTCTACAAAAAGTTTTATTAAAAATTACAAAAAATATATACATATATTATAATTCATTAAATCAAAAAGTATTTTTTTCCATCGTAATCGCTAATCCTGTGGAACACTAAATTATTAATCCTGTTACGAGAGAGATCTAAAAAATGTCGAGTACTGGTCTTGGCCACTATTGAGACTATTCTGTAAATGTAGAAAATATAACGCAATCATATGAAATAATTGTTCTTTGTTTTCGGTATGAGGCCAAAACAGATGGAAGGAAGATAATTGTCATATACGGCCACCAATTATTTTAAAACCCATTTTAATCAGAGAATCTGAATTTCAGTTGGTTCTGTTAGAATTAAGTTTGGTTCCCTTCCAGTTGACAAAATTAAAGGATTGAAACAAATAAATTTTAAAATTTTCATTTCCATTAAACACATTTCTTCCAGAAATAAAGATAATTAACAGCTCTGCCATCATTATTGCCGGATTTGATTTTAAAGGGACGAAATTGGATTAGTTCGGTTTCTGCACTTCGTTGAAAACCCGATCAGAATCGATCGATCACATTGAACGAAAAGTGTTTTGAAAAAACAAGTTTTCGTCTAACTATGCGATGTCTCAGGCTTCGACCGCTAATGAGTGTAGATTGTCTCCTGGCTGATGAAGTAGTTATGCTCGTTAGCGAATCCAAGTGTACAAGCCACAGGTGTTGAAAAATTACTTTTGTTAACGGTGAAATTTGACAGTTTGATTTAAAAAACCTATATTCTAAATATATTTTCAAGCAGTGCTTAAATGAGCTAGTAACCAAAACCCGATAGTAAATGTGTTGTTCACATTATTGATCAGTAAGCACTAACCCTGGTCCCTAAAAAAACATTTCTAGGTATAATGAATACAACTCCGATGGATTACGACTTCGACTTACGGCAAATAACGTGAAACGTGCTTTTTATTTAAAGCATTTTAGGTTGTAGTAATGGCGATTTTTTGTTGTTATTTACTCGTACACATTTATAATCGAGACACAAGTTCAAAACTTGCGCTGGTTAAGCAAGTTCCCCCGCTGCATCCTGGGTAAAGCTAAAAGTATCACCCGTCAAGTATCGGCGGCTCGGTGGTATGTGCAATCCGGCTCCCTGTCGCCGAGATCCAGCGATAGTGTAGTGATGTAGTGATGCAACGCTTGGTTACTCCACCATATACAGCTACATTCAATACCTCTGAGGTTGTGAGTCTGGTGGGTGATTCATCCAGTACGGCTGACGGAAGTTAGTACCAATACCTTTACGATACTGAATAATCCTTTCTTAAGAAGTAGAATGTGAGAAGATCATCTATAAAAGTCCGTTGCAAGTACTGTCCAAAGATCAATCTCAACTTTAATATTGAATATGACTTCAGAAAATTTAAAACACTGCTAAAAACTCGATTTGAAACGGTCGCCAAAAAGGATGCGGAAGGTTATAATCGAATCGAATCAGGCTAATCGAAAATACAAGCCACCTCCAATCTACTAGCGTGAAACCGATACATACAAGGTGGTGCAAGAACTCAAAACAAGCGTGCTAACGAATGGAAAACATTTCACGTAACAAATTTACCTCGTTGCAAAATACACGAAATAAAAATTCACACGAGGTCAACGACTAAGAGACGTCATTAATTAATACAATGCTCGCAGTAGAAACTGCATATTATACATATCGATCTAAGTCTTCAAAGGGCCTTTCTGTCGTTATTAAAGGCATCGATGTCCAAGTTGAAACAACCGAAATCCAGGCCGCACTTGTTGAAGATGGATTTAAGATACAGAATGTATTAGGTGTGCAAGTAGAAACGCGGCTTTGACATACTTGAGCTGATTGCATTAAAATGTACTTTGCATGTCACATGTATCGTCATTTTGGATATACGTAGCTTAGTCATTGCTGTTTTTATGATATAAGTGTCAGTCATTTACAAGCTGTCGTTCCGTGTGCATCAATTTTAAGAGATTAATAATTTCAAGACTTAAAAGTTTTACTGCATGAAAATCCGTGTCAAGGTCAAAAAGAGCTTGCAGAACAGTTAGGAGTTGTTCACCATGCAATATCACTTCGATTGCATGCAATGGGAAAAATACAGAAGGAAGGAAAATGGGTTCCTCATAAACTGAAGAGTTGACATTTGCATAAATTTCCTTTCTCGGTACAAAAGAAAGAATTTTTTGCATAAAATTATTACGGGTGAAGGATTGGAAAAGGTGGATTTCGAAAGTGGATTTTGTACGATAATCCTAAACGCAGAATACCATGGTTTGATCCAGGCCAGCCATCAATATCAGTTGCAAAAATGAATAATCATGCCAAGAAAGTGTTACTGTCTGTCTGGTGGGATTGAAACCAAATTAAGTGATGCTCTGAAGGAAAACAGATCATTTACGGGCCAAGGAAGGCGGAATGTGATATTCCTGCATGGCAACGATCGTCCACATAATGCAAAATCAACCCAGGAACTCCCATCTTCTCCTTTGACTGGAAAGTTTTACAGCAAGCGGCGTATTCTCCAGATTTGGCTTCCTCTGATCACCACTTATTCAAATCGATGTCATTATATTTGAAAGACCAGCGGTTTACGAAAGTTGAAGATGTGCAAAAATGGCTCGATGACTATTTTACTTCGAAACCACAAAGTTTCTATCGCGAAGGTATTGATCATCTACCTGATAAATGGCAAAACACCATAGATAGTAATGGGGAATATTTCGATAACTAATTGATAAATTTTATTTTCAATAAAGTTAAATTTGATCAAAAAAGCAGTTTCTACTTGCACATCTACCAAAGGACAAAGTTGAACTGGATCCATCCGAAAGCATTTTGTAAAAGGGAGAAAATCATCCAATATTTCTTTATATAAGTCATGTTGAACCGACAGAGAGACAGGGTAATAACGTTGTTGTTAAACAATATTGTGCTTGTGCTTATGAGACCAAGACTTTCGGAAGAGGGAAGTCGAGTTGGTGCGTATTATGGTTATTGTCTGATCTCGGATTGGCGATATTACGAATGGGTAGGAGGGGAGGGATATACGAATGGGTTTTTAATGCCATTAAATGTAGAAGGTATAATAACAATACCTAAAACGCGTCTTTGGTCGTTTGCCAATTTGTATACCAATCGTAGCGATCAAAAGCTAAGTTTGTTGTCTCTTTCTGTGGTTGTTTTTTGGATACGAAGGTTGAATGTGCGCGTTTAGTGTCTACATGATGTCGAGTAGTGGTAAAGCGAACGTACATACGGATGTGATACCAATACATACCAATGACACTTCTACGACCACTTCGAAAGTCCTTGAATGAAAAGAATAGCACAAACAATAAGAGCACGACACTAACCCAGTCCTAAAAGTGTGGTGAAATTATTTCTCATCTATTTTAAATCGACAGACACGTCTCCAACCAACTTCTTTGCCCCAGTCCAATATCAATGTCGAAATGACGCCACCGTGAGAAGAAAAACCGGCAGAGAATTTTCATCAGCCCACACATCTCCATCTCTGAGCATTCTATGCTAACTTTATTTAGCAATAATGTTATTATCTTATCAGCCCATATGACGATAATTCCATCAAAATCGGTTGAGGAATGGTCTAATCTTGCCATTTGGCCATCTTCCAAAACTGCTCACAGAAAACTTTTAAAAAACTACTTATTCAGTCGTTTCGCCCAGCAGTAGTTTTAGAATCCTATTGTGATCCCACATACCGAATTTTACAAAAACGGTTTAAAAACAGTCTAGTTGGTCATATTTCAGAATTTCGTCGTCGAGAAACCATTTTTGGAAACCCATTTTTATCAGTTCCAAAAGGAGTTAATAAATGGTTTAATCCCGCCCAGGAACAGTATAATACAGTAAGTCATACTTTCGAACTTTAGAAATCCAAAAACCATTTCGTTTTCAATTGCCAAACTACTTCATATTCGTTATAAATAAGCTCCTCCTGCCTCCTGGAGCATTTAGTACAGTAAATTGTCTTCCAAAACCGCAAATGGTGCCAAAAACCCAACTATATTGAAGATTGCAAAAATGCTTCAGAAAATTTAACGACCCGTGAATGTGAGCGAATTCTAATAGCACCAAAAACAATTTAATCGATATTGGGGAATGTATTAATATTAAATTATCTGCATTACGTTGTATGGCCTCTTAAGATCATGCAAATGTGGAATTAGATCGTATATATGTTTATGCGTAATATCGAGGAAGGCTTGGACGTGCTCTTCTAAGCAGCGTATTGAAACGAATGCCGAACAAAGTCAGACATGGCGAGGAAAATCAATGCTGTGGCCAAAAAGATGCCCACTCGCTTCCATTAATCAATAGTGTTTTCCAAAATTAAAATGGTACTGTCATATTCTGAAGCAAAGACGCATTCTGACTTTTCGGTTATGCCATTTTATCTTATCGTAACTATAATTAGGTCACACCGATTGAGGGCTAAATTTTTGCTGAATTATCTACCGCATTACAAATTATGTGGAAATTGCCTCTCTTATAACTACACCTAGTATTTTAAAAACTAACCAGAGTTGTACCGATACTTAATAATCCTGACTCCTCCTGAAACCGTTTTTTATAAGAAAGACGCGTGTAAATATAAGGGTATGAAGAGGTATGAGAAGACTATGGCCACCCTCTAGCTTTTATGCTAAACAATTAAATCAAGCCGTCTGATTACTAAACCGTCAGCTAGCGAGTTAAGCCGCGGATTTTCAATTAAAAATTCCACCCGTATATCGAAGAATTTTTTTCACAATTATCATGGATTAATCTAATCTCCATTTGTCTCAAACTAATCTTTCGTTGAACACTGCTCGTCAAAAAATTCCAGAATTGATCGAATTGTTTGGCCCGCTCGCTCGCCCTAACCTTAATACCATTGACCACATGCTAGAGCGTCGTTTAAGGGAAAAGGAAGTCATTCCAGAAACCTTATTTCATCTTCAATCAGCTCTGCAGGAAGAATGGGAAATGGTGCCTCAGGAGTTCATTGCAAACCTGGTGCACAGTATACCAAAATTAATGCTAGATGTGAACAGAGATCGTGGAGGAAATACTCGATATTAGAATATCGACCACTTAGTTTATCCGCTTTTCGGAAATTTTGTTATTTCATTTGGTTTGATCTTGTGGTTGCCTTTATTAAACAAAAACTTGTTCCGTTAGTGCCTTTTGGCGCATATTATATTATTTCGTACAACCATAACGCGAATACTTACCATAACCACAAATATTTACTGAAAAAATGAATTGCCCAGATCTTTTTGACGAGCAGTGTACTTTTAACCCTCAATTGACTTAATTTTATTGTAAAGGAACTGGAAATTCAGGAAAATTTGAAGTTCTTCAAGTTGGCCGTATTTAGAGAGCCCTATCTCTGCAATTGACAAATATAATGAACTGCTTTTCATTTAACGATTACGCAAGCAAGTAAATATGCCATATATTAGTACAATAATTTTGGATTTATTTTGTCTTAAAAAATTTTCTGGAAATTTTGTTTCTAGGAAGGATCGATATGAAAAATTTCAAAATAAAATTATTCTTGATTTCTCAATCAGCGCTATGTCGAGAAAAGCTATCTACCTCTAGTAGAAAAACAATTCTGAAATCCATTCATGAATAAAAATTACTTTGAAATTATTAGATTATTACATGTATTATGTACTCTGGTTTTCGTACCAGAAAATTAGACAAATATGTTATAATTTTAAGCATCATTTATAGTAAATTAGTAGAGCACTTACCGTATCGATTGTCCAAATATATAAGTTCCGGCCAAATTTGATCACAATAGGATGGAGTATGGCCCCACTAAGTAGGATTTTTTTCACTAAATACGAGAAATATTGCGTTCACATTATCCTTAAAAGCAAAGAGTATGTCTTGTCATAGAGTAGCGAAACAGAGGAAAATTTTTGTAATGTGCAAATTAAGTGGGCTAAACAATACGCTTACACAACTATGTAATTTATTTGTATCGTACATAAATGTGTAATTGTATTGCGTAACTCATTTAAATTACATTACCCATGCATTTTTTTAATGAAAATTTCTCGTTTTGTAGCTCTTTACAACATAACAAACTCTTTGCTTAAAGCAGCTTAGGAAATCGAAATTGAGGCATTCAACAGTAAGTCACAAATATTTATCCACCGCTACAGAAATAAGGGAATTATTTATCAATTCCATGAAACACGACCTCTTTAGTGTTGTCTTTGATCACGATAAGGGACGTACAATTTGTATTATTTTCTCTGGTTTCACCATAGCGCCATGTTTTATGGACACAGAAAATGAAGATATATTTGTTAATATTAACAAGCATGGTCGACCAACAAAACAAAACCAGATACACAAACACAAAAACAGAATAGTGTTAAAGGATCTAATCATAAATATTACTTCAAGAAGTAATATCAATATTATACCCATACAACTGAACAACATGGAACAACCACATGCAACATTTACCGAGAATGAAGGATGGGACATCATCATTTTTGTTCATCCAAAAATTACCTAGGCAAGAATAAGCCAAACCTGGGAAAGAATGAACAAGACGTTGAATATGAGAGGGTACGGATTTCTTTCCAAACCAAGAAGCGATGGTTATGGTGGAGTGACAATATTACACCAAAGAAGTATTACGCTTCAACAAGTACAGTTACCCGCTCTTGAGGTTCATGTACCTGTGTTACATACACGCTCTAGTGACCGTGTATGTAACCCAAGTACATGATGAAGATGGATGGAAAAAAACCTTGAGTGATTTTAAAAAAATGTTTGAGTGGGTGAGAGGTAAAAATGACCTGATTGTATGAGGAGACGTGAATGTACACGCGAGAATGTAGTTGTTTCAAACTGCGCAAAAGGAAAACCGTTGGCCGATCTGATTCAAGACTCCGATATGGTGCTCTTGAATGATGGAAGGCCAACTAGAATGGCGAATGTGGGAGGCACGGCCAGTGCACTAGACCTATCTATGACAACTATTGAACTGGCCTGCCGAGTTACGTGGAATGTAGAAGAGAATTTGGGTGGGGATAATTATGATCAAAATGATCATGAATGATAATAGTGTTTTGGAAAAAGCGTGAATTAATATATAACAGGAGATGGGTTAAACATATGAATGAGATTCTCGGAGAAAATTAAATAAATCAAAGCCAATTGGATAGTGAAATTGAACGGGTAAATATTATTTGTACAAAACTGGTGGATAAGAAAGAAATTCAAGTGTATGGGTTGTGAAATAATGAAGTGCAATTCTGGTATGAAAGAAAACGAATAGCCTTGCGTGAATTCAATAGGAATAGGAGCAGTGAAAATAAGATTATATACCGAATACTAATGAATGGAAAGTTGAAGAAAGCTATGAAAAGGAAAAATTGGCAGGAATATGTGTGAGAAATGACACATAGAATCACAACTAAGGACGTATGGAATTTGTTTAATAGGGTGATGGTAAACATGTCAATGTGGTATATGAGAACAGATTAAAAGGGGATGAATTCATGAGAATGATACTAAATGTAAGTAATGATTTGAATACATTAAGTGAAGCAGAAAGTCAACTCATGTGTAAAAAAGAAAGAACGGATAATAAGGGTGTTAGAGTCCTCAAAATCTACCACTCCACGGAAGAACAGTGTAAGTTATATACTGATCCAGTGGTTGAGTGACTCAGTAAAACATAAGTTACTTGAGATACTCAAAAAAGTGTGGATGGGTTTCAAAATACCGAATAAATGAAAAGAGAGCAGGGTGGTTCCCATCCCCAAACGGGATAGGTATCCGAATGTGGCAACAAATTATCGGGGCGGCATATGTACATATGTTGAATGCTTTTATAAAATTTTTGAATGGAATGACGAAAGAGCTAATGGAATATTTTATTGATGAAAATAATTTGTTGCCAGCGACAACATTCGGATTTCGAAAGAACCACTCTGCAATCGAAAAAAAAGAAAGTGCGTGGAAAACTTTTTGTGGGAAGTAAAAAGGATAATATGAAAGCGGTTACGGTTTTCTTGGACATTGAAACAGCTTAGGATTACGTGGTTTGTTGGAAATTACAACAAATTCTCTCGAATTTTCGATTTTCAAGGAAAGTGTGTATGTGGATAAAAGATTTTATGCCTGAGAAAAAATTTATTTTGAATGAAAGTGGGTACCCACTTCCACAAGGAAGTAAAATCTCTCCAGTTCTGTTCAACCTATATACCAACGAGATGCACCGCATCAATGCAGAAAATCAAATCGTTCTGTAATTTGCAGACGATTTTGTAGTGATTGGAAAAGGAAGAAATATTGATGCGGTAGCACAAAAGGTCCAAAAGGAAATTGATGAATTAATGGGAAAACTTAAAATGTTAAATCTGAGAGTGAATCCGAATGAGTGTGCGTATATGAGTTCTAGAACGAATGTCGCAAATCTTTACATTGCATGTGGATAGTAACAGAATTGAACAAGTGAAATGCATACAGGTATTTGGATTGACAGGCGTGACACACATGAAAATTTTGGTGGATAACTGCAAGGTACGTTTAAATGTGATTAAACGGGTGAGCAAACCTAAATGAGGCGCGCATGCGAGTTTGACTGATATGTTGAGAAAGGCAGTTATTTCCTCCAAAATTGGATATACTATTAGCGTGTATGGGAATGGTTCGAAAGGGGCTTTTAGCCAATTGATGAAAGGAGAGAATGCATGTGCCAGAGTGGTATTGGGTGCGATTAACTCAATTCCAATACACACTGTGGTCTGAAATGAGTGATTCACCTCTCGATTACAAGAGAGAGTGGATCACAGTGAGAGAGTCAGTGAGAATGATAACTAAGAAAAATGAGTTTTGGAATGAAATGATATTAAGATTATAAAGTAGGGCGGTGTACAAACCAACATATAGAGCAAGCATTGCAATTGAAAATATGAACATGTTACTAACTATAGGCAATGCTGGTCCACAACTCGTTCCTAATAATCTAATTATGTTTGGGAAAATCAGTCAGCGGCATTTACAACATTTAAATATTATTTATACAGATGCTAGTTTGAGTGAGAATGGAATACGTGATGGTATTTTTATGTCTAGTAAGAATGCGAAAAATGCTTTAAATGAACGCTGAATTGATTGGAATATTTGAAGGTATTAAATTGGCTGTGAATGAAGGGGAAAGTAAAATGATAATATTTTCCGATTCCAAGAGTGGTTTGTGCTTGCTAAAAAGTGGAGGTGAAAGAGAAGGCAATTTGTATGTGAATATCATTTTTGAATGTGTTCGTTTTTGTCAACGTGATGTGATCATACAATGGATCCCATCACATAGACGGTCGAAGGGAATGAACGAGCGGATATGTTAATTAAAAAGAGTGCATTGAATGACATGGTTCAGGATTACGGAAGGTTGCAAGAGAATGTTTCACATGAATCTGTGGAGAAAATGGGAGAGTGAATTTAATGAGACGTCTAACGAAAGGAACGAAGTACTCTACACTTCATGGTACTCCTTTCTATAACGAGGTGCTCTGAACTAAGCTCAAACGAGATACGCGAATGTTGCGAACGATTGAGAGAATTAGGCTGAACCATGGAAATTGGAAGGAATGTGTGTGGAAACGTCATTTGAATGAAGACAGATTGTGAGTTGTGTGAAAGATGTTGAACATCTGTCATTGACTTGTGCAAGGTACAACAAATGCAGATCCAAGTTCAACATCATTCAGAATGCAAGAAATGTAAGTGAATTAATGAATGAGGAAGTTTTAGCTTACAAAGTAATGTATATGAATTTATTAGAATAAGTGGAATAATTCAATACAAAAATAAGTAAAGACGACAAAGGTTTGTAGGGACTACCAGGTTTTCTCAGTAAAAATTTTAAATTATGTAAGAAATTTGTAAACTTGATTTTTGGCAAAATGGGCCCATTTTATGTAGCCTAATAAAAAAATAATTAAAATTCATTCTTTTTTCTAAAATATCATTTATTAAACATCTTCTTGCGACAAAATCAAATAAAAATATGTATGTATAAAGTAAATCAATTACCTAAATAAAAAAACATTAAATTACATTACTTCATACTTCTAAACGATCCATTTTTATTTAAACAAAAAAAAAATTCTAGGTTTTCAAAATAAACTTTATATACACAATAATATAATTCTATATTTTATTTTTCTATATCTAATTTCTAAAATTATACGAATGCTTGAGGCGGAATTTTATTTAGCTTATGCAATTCAGTAAATGTAAACAACGCCCGCTGAAAGTCCCAGTTTATTTCCTCCAGACATCTAAAATTTAAATAATGTTAATTATACAGATTTATGATTGATTAATATAATTCGTATCTTACTTCTCGCTCCATTCTTTATTCATGTTAGTTTGGGATGACATAGTTTCAATCATTCGCAACTTGACCGCACTATCTAATACAATCGGCGGTATTACACTCTGTGACGTAGACGGCATTGCATTTGGAGGTATTTTTGGAGGTGCGGCAACTGGCGTTTTAAAAGCTTTTCTCTCCTGAAGCGTGGTTATATTAGTTATATGTAAAACTTCATTTCGGATCCAAAATCCACCTCCAGATGGTACTAATATTAATGACCTTTGGAATGATCGTAACAGTTGTTCATTTTTATTGCTGGTTGAGCTTTGCTTCTCTTTAAATATCCCGGTAACCGTTAATAGTATTAAGTGACTTGAAAAAAATGTCAAATCAACAACAAATGATTGTGGATCATGCTGTGTGGGTGGTAACTGCGAGAAAAATGAGACTACCGGCAGCCGTCCGATTTTTAAAAGACGACAACGTGCGTCTAAGTCAAAAACTCGCAATAAATTTCTATTATATTGATTATAAGCCGGAAGCCTAAAGAAGTTAAATATTTAGACGATTAATAAAATTTCAAATAATACAAATTAAAGAAAACTTACTTGCTTGAGTTATTGTAGGTAGCAGTCAGTGATAACATGGCATGTTCATGGTACGCGTCGAGTAAAGGCTGTCTGTTATCGGAATCATAGATAATAAAATATTGCTCCAAAAATCGTCTTACAACTTGCTCGCCATTTACATCACACAAAAATGATGCTTTCGGGCTTGGCAAACTCGCATCATCTCCAATATCAAAACCGATTGGTGGTGGCAAATCTATTCCATCCTATGAGTACGATAAATATTCATTTAATTAATGATCATTAAAAATATGCCAATCGTATAAAATAAGCCAACCCTATATATAATTACAATATTTTGAGGTGACACAATTAACGAAGTACCTTTTAATAACAAAAGCAACATTTGAACAATTATAGAAATAATTTTAGGTAGGACAAAATATTAGTTGTACATGATTATCAACTTTTTTATTTTATCTGTTGCTTTTGATAGCAGCTAGTATCACTTTAAAAAAAAAAAAAAAAATCTGCTATGGTGATAAAGCATAGCAAAAAAACAAAGGTCAAACGCAAATCAGCACAACTATTCAGTGAGTAAAATATAAATGATACAATTTTAAAAAGCGGAAACAAATCAGGCTTTATCACCATTTAGACGATTCGTATTTTTGTTATTACAACAATTAATGAATCATCTTCGAAGACGACATTCTGAAAAAAAAACTCAAGGATAATTGTTATAAAGTTCCATCAACCTATCAATTTCCGAATCAGTCTAGACTTATATCCGAAAAGTATAAAGATGGTGGCCAGATGCCCACAAAGTGATGCTCAATATTGGTCTAAAATAATAGCACATTAATCGTAGTTCTCTTAATGATAACATGTGACAAGTTGAAATCTGCCACCCACATATAAATCAAAATAACTCGTAATACATACATAGCTTGCTTATTAAGTATCATAATTATAATAATGAAAAAAACTTACCAGTTTTATCACCTTAGGCAATCTTTTACGAATTTCACTGTAAAAAAAAATTTAACAAAAAAGACCAAACAAAAATACTGGCGCTTTTAGAAAACGGTAAACAACAGTGGTTCATCTTATACAAATAGTACGTACAAACTTAAAATAATTTTAATAATTATACCAAATTGCGATTTTTACAATCGAAATACAGCATAATTGTTCGCTATCACCAAAGCACCGGGTGACCAAATAATCTATGAATATGTAAATAGTTCAATCACGAAACTTATACCACAAGACTTCAGGGCTATTACGACCAGTGCTGTGATATACCGACCTTGCCAATTGTCTCAAACATAAAACCATTTTGCAAACAACATGCGAACTGAATAGATATTGCAAATTTCTAAAAAAAAATTCGTTCTTAAATAATCAAACATTTTGGAAAATTATTATTAATTTTTTATATTTTTTTTCTTAATTTTTAAAATATCTTCCAATTTTATCGACTGTTGTAAATTCCGATAAAAGTACACTAGTAAATCAACAACCAATTCGCTCCTGTGTCAATAGTTTTAGGATTTCGACCTGATTTTGCTTTTATTTTAAGCATTTTGCTTACATTTTGTGATATATTTTTTAATATTTTCGTTGTTGCATTGTTTATCATTATTGTGATCATTTTATAATTTAACCATTTCAAACAAGACAACTATTATTATAGTTTTTATCTTGTCCAGTTGATTTTCTTACGATGTAAATGATTTAAATGTTAATATCAGGTTAGAAAATCGTTAACAGAGACACATTGGAGCTTTAATTGTTGATTAAAATGATCAATAATTTTTAATAACGTAAAATTGGATGATTTTAAAGTTTTTGATATATTTTGCTTTTTGTTTATTCCTTTGCAATGAATGATTATTTAAATTTAGTGACCAAATTCTGTTAATTCTTTTCAATGTATACATTTTGTTTGCAAGCCACATACGGAACTACTTGTCTAAAAATCCGTTAAAAAGTGATTGAAATACTTCCTTAAATTTTATTGATATTTGCACTCAATTGCAAAAATTTAAAATAAACAATTATGCGAATTTCTTTATCCAAAATCACAATTTTGTTTGTAATAGTATTTAAAGTCAGGTGGTGGTTGAGTATACCTTATATACGATGTTTGATCTTTTATGCGATCCTTTATAGGATTACCTTCTAACACAAGTTCTACAATTGGCAACCCCCTAAGTGCGTCTAATGATGTTGCTGTTGAAATCTATGAATATAAAATTAGTTTATGAGTAATTCGACTTACTACAAAAGGAGTAAACATTTACCTTATTGTTACGCAAGTGTAAAATTTTAATGTGAGGTAATTTATTTGGTAAACATTTAAAATGGTCTAGTAAATGAATTTTATTTTCATTTAAATTGAGCGCTTCCAGATCGGGTATATTTTCAGAAATTATATCAATTACTGCCAGCATAATGGTAGGCCGAAATAGTGCACAAAATATGTCATGTAAATCGGGATCCGAATGAAATTTTGTTAGGTCCAAAGATTTTGTTGCAATTTCGTATCGTTTTACCATAGCTAATTTCATACGCTCTTTTAGACCAGCGTCCACTTGTACTTGTGGTATACTATTTTTAACTTTAATTGTTAAACGATAACCATCCGGTGTTGAAATTTGACGATCAATGTTCAATAAATTTTCTGCCGTAGCATGATCATCTACATAAAATGATACACTATTTTGTGCTACCTTGTAATAGTGTGGTATAAATATATCCGGTGATATGGCATCACATAATGATTTCAAAATAAAATCCTTTTCATATTTATGTCCATGTGGAATCTGAAAAAATAAATAATAATTATTATATACATAGTTTTATATAAACAATCCCAAAAATGACTATTCAGCACTCAGAATTATTTGTTATATTTTCTGTCATTTTCAACAATCAGATCCAACGCAATTCATCATTTAAATTAAAATTTCGTAAGTAACGTTGATGACGATAGAACTGAAACCATCAAATGTTAGGTGGAAAATTTTAATAGGGGTCGAACTAGCACAAATAATGAGGGTTCAGAAGCAGTCATCCGAAAATAGCAACCACGCCAGAAGTAGTCCAAAAGAATGTACTGGCAGGCCGACGAGAAGAGCCGCCAAATAGCTCACATCGTACGCAAATTATTATTATTATTATCTTTATTTCCTCGGAATCATAAATATAAGATTACAAAATACAATAAAATACATAAGTAGAAATATAGTAAAACTCTCTAGGTAAGGAAATATCTGTGTTGGAGCACAATTAAGATTGAATCAAGTATTACAAATTAATTCTTATTCTCCAGTATCTAGAGTTATTGACAAAAAACATTTTCATCACTTTAAAAACGTATATTTATCTTAATGGTAGAGGTCTGAGCTCACGGAAAAGTGGAACTGTGTTGGTCCTTACAGAACGGTTATATAGTAATTTAACAATCCGTTTCTGTGCAATATAGAGATCTTCAATGTGTGAAAAATAAATCCCACCCCAACTAGAGATGCCATACATAATTATCGATTCCACCAGGGCATGAGAGTTTTCTTAATATGGCTTGCGAGCAGAACGGTTTCAGATTGTAAAATTTATAAACAGCAGCGATAACGCTTTTCCTTACTTTGTAAAGGTGAGAATCCCAATTTAACTGCGAATCAACAATTAGGCCCAAGTATTTAAACTCATTCACACCTAGAAGCTGAAAGCACTGTGGAGAGCAGAGATTTCCGTGGCATAAGTAGCTATAAAACGTCAATATATTTGGGACTATTCCTACGTTAGGTCGTGCAAAATTCATAACTCTAGATTTATCCTTACAGCCAACCGATGATAATAGAACCATTAACTAAGTTTTGATAAATCACTTTGTAATGCAAATTGAGATTCTAATGACTTGCAATCAAATGGATAACTCAAAGCAAAGTCGTCGGCGAACGCTGTGGTCTGAATTTTTAAAATAAGTAACAAACCAATCTAGTATGACGCCTCTCACTCCTATGAACCTCAATTTCGTAAGCAGAATGTTTTGATTAACACTATCGAATGCTTTGAATATATTTAGAAATAAAGCAGTAGGTTTTTGAGATTTGTTTATGGCCAAATATATATTACGTAGAAAGTGCAACAGTGCTTCCTCCTCGCTGTGAAACCGAATTGTTTCTCGTTTAGAAATTTAATCTTATCGAGATAATTGAGCACTCTGCGCTTCGCCATTTCTCAAATAGTTTAGAAAAAGTACATAAAAGAAATATGGGCCGTAAAAGAGTTAAGCTCAAACTCATTTCCTTTTTATAAAATAAAGCGGTATTACCAGAGCTGAGAGTTTATGTCTGGAAAGAATCCCCTATCCAGGCTCAAATTAAACGGATATTTCAAAATATCTAACAAATACCGCAAGAACCTTTGGATGGTTTGTTTTTCAATTTTTTAATTCCGGATATAAGTTCAACCGATTGTACTGGTTCAAAAACGCAAGATGTCATATAGCCATTGGACGAACTCGTTGTATATCTTGAGAATTAATGGAGATCGATGGATAATATGGTATTGCTAAACATTGAGAATGTGCCGGATGTAACATTTATAAAAGTTATTAAATTCATTGGAAATGGCTAACGAAACAAGCAAATCTGTGTTTAATTTTGTAATGCCAGTTATTGGATTTGAAATCGATCTACAGTGCTCCACAGTAAAACATAGATACAAATTACGAAGTGTCATGGAAAGGAATGAAAATATTTTGGCGCTTATTTGACAAAACCAACAACAATTAAAAGCCATGAACAGTCTGAAACGCAGATACCAATATACAAGAAACTACAGGAGATTGTGTTGGGTACACTAACAATACTATGTATTTTTTTTTGTTCTTCTGCTCATTTTGTCATTTCGCACCTCTACTTATTTAACTAGTTAGCGGAGGATACCTTGGAGAACTTTCGAGTGATAGACGTGATTTTTTATTAAGTGCGCTTTTTCTTATTTTCCTTTTTTATACAAATTTTTTTTAAAATTAATTTTTGGCTTATATAGAAAAAAGGACGAAATAAAATACTAGGGAAACATTTTTTTAGGCATCGATCTACATCGAATACCATTTTGTGGTAAAAGACCATGTACTTATGGTTGTGATTAAATTCAATTTAAAGTGGAATGAACACATTCTTGCATTGATCAAGGCAGTCACAGGGCTTCCTCAATAGGTTTTTTTTAAATCACATCAGATTCTTCAGATATACAATACTCTTCCTCTCTCAATAATTAAACCATGTATAGGGTGTTGCTGTTAGGATATCATTCAGCGGCGTGCCATCCGAATAATACATCTCCCCTAGACTAACATAAGATATAGACAGCCTCCAATACCGCAGAGATGTTGCAGAACTCTGTAAGTATCTGTATCTGCGAGTTCTACAGATTAATGCATGGCAAATGTTATACAGAACTAAAGGAGCAATAACCACCCACCATTCGTTACGCCAAGAAGGATAACAATAAGAACGGTTAATCCACCTAGGCTTACGGTGAACCCGACGAAACTTCGAACTGAGAAAGCCGAGCGAGAATTTATTTCTCGAACATCCAAGAAATGTAATTCACTAAACGGTTTCGCATTGGGTTGCAGGAGATCTGAAAGTTACAAGGAGCCATGACGTGAGTTTTCATGGTATTTTTATTTTATTACTAGTTTGAAAATATTAATAACTATATTAAGTTGGATTAGAGCGTCATAGTAAAGATTTAAAGTTTGATGATACTTTAACAATTTTCAGATAATCGGGTTCTATAACAACTATAAACCGATTTCTAAAACATTATTAAACAGTCCAACAAGTGATTACGCTAGTCGTGTCTTTTCAAGTAAATTTTACGATGAAATTATAGTCGGCTGTCTTGCAAAATTGGTAATATGTTTATTATCGTAGTCACTTCAAACGACAAATTTCACGTCACCTCATATTTACAAAACGAGTTTTTGTTTCATTTGACTAAAGTCATTTATTGGCATGGTCTTTGACAAACGACTCGAATAGCGTAATCGGGTTGTAACCGAAAATAAATCAGAAAAATTCTTCAGAACAATAATACGACGAAGCTTATCACTCCGAAAAATACAATTCTACAACACAAGTTCAATTATTTCCGATTGCTGAAATGACTTACAGATTAATTTTAACAATAATATACCTAATCTAAATTACCGTAAAGTTACTATACACATTCGGATCGGATAATTTCCTGTCAGTAAGTTATTCTGAATTTATAAATTACAGAAAATAGAATATGCATAGCTCTAGCTGGGCATTTAAAAAATAATTCCTACTCTGCATAAAAAATTCTCTAAAACCTCTATAAAAACGGTAATTTGCTTATAGAAGCGTCTATAGATATACCGTCGATGGTTCCGATTTAGACGGATTAATTTATGTTGCCTAGTTTGCAGTATAAACAGAAACCGAAACGGAACTTCAGCCTTTGTTTATTGTCAACGTTTTGATTTACAAAACGCAAATGTTATCCTTGAAGCAAAAAATATTAAACATTTTCCAAAACGAAAATTTAACATCCATGCGTCATGATAAAAATAAAGAATTTTAATCAAAAATACCACTTACATATACTTGGAACCAACCAGAAGATCCAGGCAATAATTTTCTCCTTCCATTTTGAGTTCGGGGTGGTGGCGAATTTGTTCGCATTTTGCGGTTACCTCGGCCGCGAAACTGTAAATTAAGTGTAAGTAATTTACCTAAAAACAATACAATACAATTAACTTAAAACTTACATTGCCATATTCATAAGAATCGACTCCCGTTCCTCCCATATCAGAATCTTCAGCAATGATAGTACGTACAGCAATATCCGATATTTTATTATTCCGGCCTCGATGGCCTGTTTTAAAACTGACTCTTCGTTTTTGATTATCCCGTTTGTGTTCTCCCCGATCATCATGATCTAAATTAAATTTAAGAAAAATGAAATGGTTAAATGTAAATTTTAGGTTATCATCTCGAGGGAACTGGACAAGTGTTTTGTTGTTATTTAAAGAATTTCCACATAAAATGGCGTCTCACTATCAAATGTTTGATGCAAAACTTTACAAACACATATTTCTATTAAATTCCATTTAATTTAGAAACGCGAAGCATATTTAAAACGAATCGAATAGTAAGTACACTGATTATTAAACAACAAAGCACTAAACACAATAATATACCATCATAATAAAAATTTCCTCCTCCATTAAATCTGTCCACATTTTTTCTTTGGCCCCCCCAACCTCTATAGTTTCCTCCTCCTCGTTTAGGCATATTAATTTAATAATTTATTAAATTGATTGATTATTAAACATAAATTTTACAGTTTCACTAATTATCTGTATATTTTTATTTATATATTTCTCAAAACTATGCAGTACAACAAACTGGTTCACGTAATTTTTTTTTTCGCCTATCAAACCATAATCAAACTGAACTCAAACATGTACACACTACACAGGCTTGAGACTACAGAGACGTCACATCTAAAAATTAAAAGGTGCGAGGATGCACTGAACCAAAATAATTATAGTTGAAATGTTCGTCGCTTGAAACAAACAAGTCAAATAAAAGATAATTTAGCGTATACGTAATTTCCTTTTAACGCAGTGACTGACATCTGACGAAATATTTTAAAACTATAGCCAAGGTGACCATTTTCTCAAAAAACTAATTTTTATGTTATATAAACTTTATAGGTCTTTTAAACGCTGCCTAGTTAGCGCCACCTCCTATGAGAGCGAAAGGTGATATTTGTTTATATGAGAAAAGAGCCCTATGCCATTTTATAATTATTTCGTCATTTGTAAACTAATTGAACATTTTACATAATATTCGATCCCAGTTATCTTGCTGAAAGACCCATGATGGCCCGAGCCCCACCTATTGTCCCACGGATGGTTTCAAATTGTCCTTTAGAATACACAGGTATTTCCAGCGATCCATATTTCCATTTATAAAAACATGTTTCTACCGTATTCGCCGACATTGAACCACGTACCATAACCTGTGCCATAACTGAACCACTACTCTGTTTAATAGTTGGGACGATGTGTTTTGGCCGCAGTGCTGTGGCAGGTTTTCTCCAAATTTTACCTCTCCAATCGGCTCCGAAAATGTTGAATTTACTTTCATTCGTAAAAAGAACCGTATTCCAGAAGTTGAAGTCTTTTGTTTTTAATTTTTCTGCAAATTCAATTCTATTCTTAGAATTGACATCCAAAATTAATCGCTTCTTACGTGGCACACGGCCATGATAACCAGTTTTTACAAGGCCCTTATATTTTGAGGATGGATAGCTCTATTAAGTATCTTCTCCATTTCTCAGGCTAGTTTTGGAGCGCTTGTTTTGTGATTTCGCTCGGCTCGATTGGAAAATCTTGCTTTTCGCCCTGTTTGCTGTCTTGTGTGACGTAGATTCTGGATATTATTTAGGCCACTGTAGAATGACTTCAGCCAACTAATTTTCCAATTTCGTGTCTCATATTAATTATTACTATCCAGTACGTCTCTTATTAATTATTATATGGCGTTCTTCTTTGGTAGTTTCCTTTCTAACAGCGACCATTTTTAAATAATATTAGTTTTTATAACATAAAACAACCAAAATACGAATGTATACCGTGTATACGAACGTAACTCCGTGTAACCGAGACACTTCTCTTTGTACAATGGAAAAACTATTTATTTTGTTGTGTTTTGTTTTAATGTATGGTCATTTTCGTTGCAAAAAATCCTTGATTTTTTTTTTATTTTTGGATTTGTTAAATTGTAAAATAATTTATTCTAATAAAAAACTGCAAAATATATTTTATAATCCTTATATTCTGTAATTTTTTTTTTCAAAAACCAGTTTGTATGATCATTTTCGTTACATAGTGTTTTTTATAAGACGATCATCAACTTAAGGACATCATAGCGGAAAATGGTAATTTTCTAAATGAAAACTACCTTAAAAATAAAAAACAATTTACCAAAATTAAAGATAAATAAACGAAATGAAAATTTATTTTTCTGTCGCATTTACAAGTTATAAATTAATAAAGTTGAAAAAAAATTATTAAAAAAAAATTCCGTAGTTATTTGTATGAAAGTTTTTTTCGTGTTTCGAAGTTCATATGGTTTTGTTTAATCCGTACCAATCCTTGTGAATATATACGGCCATATCACAATGCACTCTGTATGTATGCACGCCTAAAAAACACAAACACGAAAAAAATCTCATGCAAATGCTATGGAAATTTTGAAATTATTTTTCGTTGTTTTTTTTTTTGACTTAATTTATTCATATCTCGTTAATGTGGCAGAAAAATACATTTTCATGCTCCTGAGAGTGAACCTTTTTTATTTATTTGATAAATTGTTTTATTTTTAAGGTACTTTTCGTTCAGAACTTTACCATGTTCCGCTATGATGCCTTTAATTTAATGGTCGTCATGTAATATGTGCATAGAGCAAAGTTTCTGATTCTGAAGGGTAGTTATTTACACACAAATTTTGTTCTATATATTATACGACGATCGTCAAATTAAAGACAGCATAGAGAAAAATGACCAAATTCTAAATGAAGATTACCTTAAAAATGAAAAGCAATTAATACAATTAAAGATAAATAAATAAAATTCACGCTCAGGATAATGAAAATTTAATTTGCTGCCACATTAATGAGATATAAATAAATAAATTAAAAATAAACTTATCAAAAAAAAAAAATATCCATAGCCTTTGTTTGAAAGTTTTTTTGTATTTACGTTTTATGAGCCCGCATACATACAAACCGTATTTTTTATTTGCCTTCAACTTGGCCGTGTACATATGCAGTGTATACATTCCTTGTAGTGGCGATCACTGAACTAATGGAAAACACTCCTATTACCAAAGTTTTCACAACACACGATACACTTTATAATAGAAATAGCCTGATAACGATTCTGAAAACACGAACGCGCAACCGTTCGTGCGCTGTTGATTTATGCAGTAGATCAAACGAATATTTCAGTTTTAATTTTAACCATTATCTTTATATTAACATACGTATTGAAGTTTTTAAAATATAGAAATACATGCCATTAGAATTTAAGTTTGATTTGTTGTAATAGTCCCTTATAAATATGGAACTGGTCCAAATTTTTATTTTTGTCATATCTACCTTTTATGAACTGGTAAGTTTTTGCCTAAAAGATAAAACGTTTATTAATATGATATAGACTACCGGGTTTTCAGTCAACATACCAAAGTTAACTGGGTATGACCGTCTTTGTCATTGGCTATGAAATTCCAAAGATTGATCGCCAATGAAAACATATTTTCGTTATTTAAATCAGCCTGCGTTACAATACGAATAAACAGCTCATAGCTTAAATTATATTTCACTAGTTTTTGATCATCAATTGTTGATAAATTCATTAAAATTTGCTTAACTAGTTTAGAGCACATCTTATTTATTTCCGCTATAAATTTAGGATCTGCCCCGTACAATTGATCATTTGAAATTATATTGCGGATATGATACGGATATGTTACTTGAGCCGATATTGAAAGCATATCAAGGGTATGCAGATAAATTAACGTTTGTGCATTAACGCTTAAATTTATGGAATATATTTTTACATTTTCTAAAAGTAGCGTTATCAAATAGAGCACTCCCTTTTCAGGACTATCCGGTACACAAATAAGAGTCGAAAGCATGTTATTTATGTATGAAATTAAATACGATTCCGTTGAAACATTTAATCCATCTACTTCTAACACTTTCGGTAATTCTAAAATAGAATTGACACCGGCCTCGAAAAATGCATCGGCTTGGCCCAAGCACAAATTGGCCAGGGCTACTCGCCCGGATAATAAATATAAATTCATTCTTGACATGACAGATACAATACTTGGTATTGTAATAAAACAGTACGCAGCACAGCTGCGAACAAACGAATTATTTTTCATTTTTTTAAGTGATTGGCTCGAGTTCATCGAAAGCGTGTTTACTTGGTGTACTAAACTTTCGAGTACCATATCCAAATTCTGAAAGGATGCCCGACACTCCACATAAAACGACAATTGCTTTTCGTAATCAAAACCATATTTTACAAGCCTGATGAAATTGTTAATTAAGACGCTAATGTGCCGACGTTCATCATCGACTGATAAAGCACTGCAACAAAATAATTTAATTATTTAACGTTTAAAATTATTGAGGACTAGACTACATACTTGATTGAATCACATAATAACTTGCAAATGTACATAATTGTATTGACCAGCACTGCATCAGAAATTACCTTACCAGTGGCATCATCATTATTATATTTCGCCTTGTAATTAACCATTACCGATTTGCATATGTTTAATTTCAATAGATCCTTTTTAAATAAATCCAAATATGGCAAAAAATTATTTAGTAACAACAATTTCTCCAAATCTTTGTAGTTCACCACAATTTTCTCAATTATAGATTGTAATCGTTCATAAATTATTTCCGAAACAGCAACTTTATTGGCGCCCACAAACATTATTATATTTTGGAGAAGCACATCAATTTCCTGATCATCAAAGTATTTAGCAATAAACAAACTCCACGATTCGATACATGACGCATAGTATAATGGATTTTCAATAGTTGTTATGAAAGACCAAATATTTTTTTTCAAATTTATTTTCTGTTCGAACGTAAAATGACTAGAGTTCAGTGAAGATCCAAGCGAACAGAATAGCTGACATTTTGTCGATGGATTATATGGTGTATTCGAAATAATGCAAAACATTTTAATCGCATGATGAGTTAAGAACTTGTTTGGAAACATTGTTATGATAGAATTCACAAGCAGCCCACTGGAAAAGGTTTAACAATCGGTAAATAACTCAGAATTTGGATCAAAATACATACTTATTATCCTTTTGGAGACATAATATTGAAATATCCTCTAATAATTCATTACTCGTATTTAAAGATACCACTTGAAATATCCAATCAACGGCCGGTGTATACAAACTCAAATAAATGTCCATATCGATATTTTGCTGAGCCAAGATTTTATTGGTTTCGTTCGAAAATATCGTATGATAAATTTCCAAAAATTCTTCGATTAACGTTTTAATATAATCTAAATTCGTAGTTAAATTTAGCCCCACCCGACATAAGTAGCATCTTGCATATATGCTAACCAACGGATCCCCTATTCCTCGTATCATCTTGTTTATACGAAGTATCGAATTTACTAGATTGCTAGAAATGTTTATACAATTTTAGTGGATCAATAAATTTTTAATACAATAGACTACATACGTATTCGATAAAAATTTATAACTTTTAAGAATAGACATTTCTATATAAATTCTTGGTAGTAATTCCCTGATCGAAGCGATCTTATAAAACCAATTAAGACACGTTTCTCTAGCTGAATCATATGCTTCCGATTCTTGCATTGCATCAAAGGCATCCGATTTTGAATTCAAGCGCTCGTATACGAGCCGTCCGAATGTATCTAATATATCGGTAACCAAAACAAATTTACTTGGATAAAATTGTATTGTAGATGTATCGGCGAGCAATTTAGAGCATTGTATAGCCATTTTTAGGGCATTTACTCTTTGATCGCTATGCCATGCTTGAATTAAATTTTGGTTTAATTGTTCAATTTTAATAACGTATTCTTGTTGTGATAAATTCACCATTTGCTTAACCGTACCATCATCAAATTCATCTAACTGCTCTAGCCGATATTTAAATTTTTCAGAAGCTACAGTTGTTGCTTTGACTGAAAATAAATTTAGTTTTAACAATTTTCAGTAAATTTAACAAGAAAACCTACTGATTTCGCCACCGGTTAGAAAACTCGTGGTTATCGACAGCTTCTCCGAAGTGGTAAACTTGTTCAACATCATAGACTTTTTGGCTTTCCATAAGTTAATTTTCACTGGGGACGTTTCTTTGGCTATCTCTGCAGTTTCGACTTCTCCAGTAGCTAGCTGAAACGTATAATGTTGTTTATAAATGTTTTTTTAATTTTAATAAAAATCCGGCTCACATACCGATAGTGGATCATCTACTTTCTCGCTGATGAACTGGCTCAAAGGGTCAATACCATCAAAAGCAACAATTAATGGGTCCAAAGTACTTTCAATACGGAAGGAATCACTTTTATGAGTTAGTTTGTGATTTTCTATAATCTAAATTAAATAATTAAATTAACATTCACCATTAAATCCAAGGCAAAACCTTAAACAATACCGTAACACTCGGTGGTTTCAGGGGGTGACTTTTTGTTTCAAGCCTACTTAACGTCGTAATACCTCCCAATGGTTTCCTTTGAACACAATGCCTAAAATATATAAATATCTAGTGAACGGTTTAATTATTAATAAACCTTATTTACCAATCGGGCAGCATTTTACAAAATATTGCACAATTTTTACGTAAATGTTTTCTCGATTTGACAGCAAGATTACGAATTTGACATGTTATTGTTTCTATATTTTTTTTGGTTGCATGCAAACACTAATAATTCGCTGTAGTAGAGAAAGGGGCGGAATCATGAAATGCGACCGGAAAATTTATACGGATTGAGCAATATTTTCAAACATACTCGATTAAATTGGTTCAAATTTGCTTTAGATATGTCTCATGACCCAAATACAATTTCCATAATATTTTAAGAGTAATGACTAATCGGCTAGAAGATTTTCGAAATGGCATTTCTACCGGTGGTGACTTCCGTTTAAAATTACTCGATAATAGCCGGTTCCATTGGCGTTAGCAAAGTACTTGTGATTAGCTGTTCAATTAGCCTTTCCACACAGTGCGGCAACTCGATGCGGTTTTCTTCGTATTTTACTTTTTCGCCCATAAATTAAATTTTAAAGTGGGGGTATATTGCAGCACGTTTGCAGCAATAATTTTATGTGCAGCTCTTATTGTATTCTTGGAGTGTGTTTCAATTGATTTAAAATGTTAAAAAGTTAAAAATTTATTCGTCGTAATTTTTTTTAACATTTTAACTTTTTATCTGTTTCAATTGGTTACATTTTTTTGGCAATTGTATGGTTGCTATTTAACGTAATTAGGAACGTATAAATGGAAAATAACTAAAACATATATTATTTCAAAATATATCTTTCAATTACGGTCAGGTCATAACTAAAAATTACGATTTTTATCAAATGTTGTACATGGCAAACTTCTGTTTACAAACAACTATTTTGTGTCAGCCAAATGTTTCTCATATAAAATTTTTATCAGCTCTTGAAGCAGATAAAATGTGTGACATTTTTATTCACCTTAATTTTTAACTTTTTATGCGATATTTAAACCAATTGAAACACACTCTCAGTAACAAAAACGAGAAAAAAAATTGTAGGGTAAGAATTTTTTTTTGTGTTTACGCGATTAGTATGAAAATGAATTTTGATAGAAAATAAACGCCTGGGCAAATGTGAATAATTTTATATTTTGTTTCAATCCCTATTAGATTTTTAAAAGTTTATTTTTTGTTTTTCTATCCGTTTCGCTCAAGCATTCAATAAAAAATTAAAATAATTTTACACATGCATAGACACAAACCGAACTTCAGTTTTGCTTAGAGTTTTAGTTAGAAGTAAAACATATAAACACAAAATGTTTGAATGAGTAGTTGTAAGTAGATGGAAGTACTTGCGAGTACTTGGCTAATGCCAATGGAACCCGGCTAATGATATAGTCATATATTATAAAGTAAATATATACGCTACAAAGGACCAAAAAAAATTGACTACCCTAAATGAATGTAAATAAGTTCAGTGCACATTTTTTTTCAATACTATATTCTTATTCTCTTCTTCCCTTTTCAATACAAATCAAGGATACAAAAAACGATCGATATTTTGCCCTGTAAAAATCGAGTAATGTCTTTTCTGTTTTATTTTTGTGGTGCGTGTATAGATATTATTTATTTAAAAAACGTAATTATTTAATTATGTTTATATTTTTATAAAGAATTATTTTTACAAATTTTGTTTCAAGAAAAAGAATTTAAGATTAAACAAAACAAAGAAATATTTACATTTTTATAAAATAGAAAACATTTAAGAAAACTATTTGTAAACAAATATATATATATAATAATTTTCACCTCACAAAAAAAAAATAAAACGTTTGTACTTCAAATGAAGTAAAAACAATTAAAAGTAATCGAATTATGCAACCAACCTTAACACAATATGGATAAAACCCTAAAGAAACAATTATAAATCTTCAAACGGTTAATTTTTTTTAAAACAAGTAGATTTTTAGAAAAGCAAATTTAAATTTATAATTTTAACTGGCTTCTTTGCTACCCATATGCTACACGCTTCGTTAAACAACAGTTTTTTATTTTCATATGTTACAGTAATGGCGTTATCAAAGTCAAAACTGTGATTAGTTACATGACAATGTTTAGCTAATAATGCTAATCTATAATGATTAACAGTTTTACTAATTTGTTTTTTGATAAGTGTTTAACCTTTTTTATGTTGATCTATTCTTTAATTTTCTTTTACTAGTTACACCTACATAGCAACTGTCACAATTTTTACAAAAATTTTATAAACTAAGCTATCTGTTTGATCTGGTAGAATTTTATCTTTAAGTTTAGTGTAAATATAATCAGTTTATTTTAATAATCTTGTAAATTAAATTAAATTTTTAATTTTTCTCGTAAATTATCTGATTTGTTTCTTGGTAATTTTTTCTGTAAATTTTGGTATATAAGGTAAACATCCAAATTTAAATTGGTTGATATGTTTTTTTATTTTTATTTGTGTATAAAATTTTTTTAAATTAATTTAATAGGATAATTATTGTTTTTCAATATATTAGTAATTTTATTAATAGTATTGTTTCTAAATTCAATATCTGTAAGATAAATTTTAATAAAAGATTTCGAAACATTTTTCATGGATGAATTGACATAACATTTAGAAGTGTATTAGATGCTATTTCCTTCTTACACCATTTTGTTTTAATTTTATTATTTATACTAAATAATTTAATATTCAAAAATGCAATAGATTTATTATTTTCTTTTTCTATTGTAAATTTTAATTTGTTTTGAAATGATTTGAACAATAATTGCAACCTTCCAACCCTTCAACGAAGATATCATCAGTAGCAATCAGTAACAATAATATCATCAACATATTTATAAATAAATAATGGTTGTTTTTCTAATAAAATCATTTTAATTTTAAACAATTTTTCTAAATAACTTCTAAATAAATCTGCAATAACGAAAATTTGCAAAAATAATTTTTTATAAAAATATAACATAATTAAATAATTACTTTTTTAAATAAAGAAGGTCTATAAACTCGCCACAAAAATAATACTATAACAATTTTAAAGACCTTAGTTTTTATTCTTGTTATTCTTATGTATGGTTGGCCATAAGAGGTGAACCTGTAATCGTTCTCCATCATAATGTTCTATTTGAAAATGATTTTTTCGTTTTGTTTACAGTGACATCCAACGTGTTTACGTATGTACAATATATAAATTTGAAAAAAATCTATTGTCTACACAGGGTTAAATAAATAAAATGAATGCAGCCAAAAAATGGCTTACTATCTATGAAGTTAGTTGTCATTTTGGTTTAAAGTTGCCTGTCATCTTTTTGTGTTTGCAATATTGAAACAAACGCGAGTGTGAATATTGTGATTTCGGTAAAATACGCGAATTATTTAGTCTATATTTAAATTATTGTTTAATTAATTAACAATATAACCAAGATGAGTATCCTTAATTATAATGGTGGATGTGTGGTCGCTATGAAAGGCCATAATTGTGTGGCAATTGCTACGGATCATCGTTTCGGTGTCCAAGCTCAAACTATCGATACCACGTTTGAGAAGGTATTCAAATGCAATCCAAGATTATTTTTGGGCTTGGTAGGACTACAAACTGATATTTTAACCGTAAAAGATAGACTAATGTTCCGGAAAAATTTATATGAAGTTCGAGAAAATCGTGAAGTATCGCCCAAAGTATTCTCATCGATGTTATCGAATTTACTCTATGAAAAGCGCTTTGGACCGTATTTTATTGAACCAGTCATTGCCGGGTTGGATCCTAAAACATCGGAACCATTTATATGCAACATGGATATAATTGGGTGCGCAAATGTACCGGATGATTTTGTGGTAGCTGGGAGTTGTGCTGATCAATTATATGGTATGTGTGAGAGTTTATGGCGTCCAAAATTACTGCCCGATGATCTCTTCGAAATTATATCACAAACTATTCTTAATGCTTGTGATAGAGATGCTATTTCGGGTTGGGGTGCTTCAGTTTACATCATAGAAAAGGATAAAATTATTAAGAAAGTTCTTAAAACTAGAATGGATTAATCAATTTGGTTTATTTTACGTGAATGGAAATGTTCATTCATAATAATTTGTTTAACTTTTAAAATAAAAATTTGTAAACTATATTGGAATTTTTAATTCAACATTTGTTTTGATTTGGTATGCGTTGTTGGGATAGATTCGTCCTCTTTGAACTTTACAAATGCGGAATATTTTTGTAAACAATTTGTAAATTGAATAGTTGAATGTTTCAGGTACGGTTCTACCATTACCGGTAGAGTAAATTAATGTCGCTTATTGTTAATTTTTTGGCATTAAACCTAATTTTGTTTTTGATGCAGAAGCTATAACAGGAGGCCGTTCACTTAAAAAACAATAGATGTCGTTACCTGCGACAACCTCTGTAAGTTGGGATCTATGTGGGAGTTAAACTAATATTTCTTGATTCAAATGAGTAAAATGAAAGAACTTAATTTAAATTGACAATTTCTACTATTATTATTACTTGGTGTGTTCCATTTTACGTGGAAAGCAATAAATAGGTACTTGTGTTGTGAGTAGATAATAAATGGAACGGGTTTTGGGAGTAGTTTGCTACCATAAATGAAACGCAGCAACTATAAGTAATGACTTAGCTTTATTCTGGGATGCGTTAGGAAATATGAAGAATTAAATTTGATTCAATTCCCACAAAACCTTAGTGCACATTTGTCATGTTTTACAATTTATTTAGACATATTTATTTGTGGAACTTGTGTGGTTTGATGTGAATCTTTGCTAATATAAAACATGATAACAACGAAATTACAAATTCGTTGTTGTCATGTTTATATATTAGCCAAGATTCAAATCAAACAACACAAGCGTAGTTGTCAAGGCTTAAATAATAGCATAGACGCATTTCAACAGGTTCCACATTGAGAATTTCTGCAGGAACAGGAAATACTTTTCCCTTTAACGTGGTAAACTACAAATAAGAAAATCCAAAGTAAAGTATGTTGGCTGCGTACCAATAGTCGGATTACAGTACAGACTTTTCGATCAGTTTACCATAGACTTTTTCTAATAATTGAATTTACCGAAAAATTTATTTAAAAATGATTTTTACCCTACTATTTTTACCCCTAAGCTAATTTGTTTTACTTTGGATTTGGAGACGAATTTTTGTAGACAATTTGACCGAAGAGTACTTCAACAACGCTTAATTATAAATAACATTTATTACTAAAAAAAACGGTAAGAAGATGTAAACTTATGCTTGGCAAATGAAATGACTATAGAATTTTTTTGATGGTGAGGTGGGGTTTTCAGTATACCTCAATACTGTTGTATTAGAGTAAAAGACGAGCTACAATTTCACCAAAATATTTTCGCAGAGGCGTAAGAATCGGTTTGTCACGATACGTCGCGCGTAGATTTATGTCGACTTAGAGAAAGATGACTCGAAAAATGAACCCTATTTTCAATGACGTTAGAAATCGATGCCTTCAATACATAGAAAGATAGAACGCTATTCCATTGACGAGCAAATTATTCCATTTACGGGTCGTTGCTCCGTTCGCCAATACGTTAAAAATAAATCACGTTCAGAAAGTTTGAGAAACTTTCTAATCACAATGTCGTTGGTATTTGTAGTTGATTTTTTTCTTATACAAAGAGTCCGCTACATTTTACCCAATAAAAATTTGGGTGTGGGGCCGGGATTGGTTTTTATTTAACCTATATATAGTTCAGTGAAACATTATCTGTGCATGGGGTAAAAAAATACCCCAATGTATTTTACTTGAGAAATATTTTCTATAACAAAAATTATTATTTTTACTTACTTATAATTTATTAGAAATACAAAAACTCAATACACAAGATAACAAAAGATACTAATAATTAATTCATTAAATTTTGATTATTAAAATTATTAAAAACAAGAGCCATCAACTTCTTCATGTTGTTCAATTTAATCATCAACTATTTCTAAATTAATGCAGTCATTACACTCAATTTTGCATGTTGGTTTATCGCAGAAGTGGCACGTTACGTTTGTTTTTACGTCAGCACTCCGTGGGCATAAATTGTATCTTTGTGTTTTACGACTTTTGGTTTGTTGGTTTTGAGCGGTTGGTGCTAGTCTCAATTCTACAACATTGTATCCTATTTGACTCATTGCGATTTTAACGCATTTTTTAAGGCCCTGGGAGTGGCAAGTCGCTTCTTGATTTCTGAAGAAACCGATGGATCATAGAGATGATGGTTTCCTAATTTATGTAAATTATACGCAGCAACACCCGCCACATCTAACATGTCGAAGAAGAGTACCATTGAGCATATTTTAATTTTTCACTTGCAGGTATATGTTTTAACCAATTTATCAAAAGCATCCATACCGCCTTTAGTTTGGTTATAAACGATTATGATGTTCGGTTTACCAGTGGTTTCATCGATTGTGGTGTTGCTGTGTAACGTAGACGTAGACAGTAATAATATGTTTCTTCCCGCTTTGGGAATATAGCTATCGAATGTCATGTTTCCATCAAAACAGAAAAGTGATGATCCAATATCTCTTTTTTTTATTTCATCGATTTTTGTTAATTGGGCAGGTAGATCAGGTTTATTTCATTTTATGATTCCAATAATCGAAGTTTTTTTCTCCATCATTTGTTCTGCTAGCTGGCTACGTAAAAAAGTTATCCATTGTGATATTTCTACTTTTGTTTAGGTACGACCAAGCCAAACGGTGCGCCAAGTTATTAGCAAAGTTTGAAATTTTCACTTCATTTGGTTGGCGTCCAACATATATTTCTCCTTTCAGAGGATAAGCGTTTTTTGAGTCACACACCCAAAATATTTTTATACCGTATTTCCCAGGTTTACTGGGAATATATTAGAAATTACATCGACCTCGTGTTGCAACTAGCTGCTTCAAAATTGTGAGATTAGCTGATGGCTTATATGGTTGTCTTAAACTATCTAGAAACATGTTCCAAATATCTCTAATGGCTGCCAATTTATCCTTTTTCAGGCGGTCTTTTCTGGTGCGACGATTATCATACCGAAGGAACCGTAAAAGTTGTTGCGTTCTCGTCAGAGACATAACGGCTCTATGGAAAGGGCGATTATCAGTTTGCCCGAGATTATCTAATCTGTCGTCCCAGTTTTTTACGTAAACCGGCGTACATAAGTACTCCAATCAACACATATATTTCATCAGAGTCCGTATCTTTAGCTTTTGTGTTGTCTCACATACAATAATATTTACTAATCTTTCTGAAAAAACTCGTTTGAAACACATTAGTGGTGTATTTAGATTTTTGGCCAATGAGGCCGATGATAATCCTTCCTTTTCTTTTAAAATGTGAAAGTTAGGAACTCGAAAGAACTGATCGAAAAATCTGCCGTAAAACCGGTTTTTAACGTAGTAAACGATTTACCTTAAGTTTGGCACACAGCCTTTAATTAATTATAAGCTTGGTATTTATCAAAGCATTCGAATTTACATAGGAAAAAAATTTATTTCGAAACACAGGGTCAACCGATTTATTTGACGGTAGATTTGCGATAAAATTGAGGAAAGACTTGTATTAGTTCAGTAAAATTGCAAATTTACCGAATGATAGATATCATCAAGCATTTAGTTAAAATTTTAAGAATCTCATTGATAAATTTAACACCGTAATGGTTTTGTAGTAATTTTAAAGCCCAGTAACTTTACTGCAACATTATATATGCTTTCAACACACAGTACAGATGTCACTCTAATTTTTTTGATTATTCTTAAGACCCTGAAACCGTTTAAATTTTATCATACAGTTATTTCCTATAAACAAGTGTATTAAGCTCCAAATACTCAATGTTAAAGGCGGACACAAATAAGGTTTATTAGTAATTCGAATTCGCACCCTATGTGTGCTGTCGCTTATTTCGTCTCTACGTAATAAATGTGGAGACCCAAACAAAAAATGTAGATAGCATGCGGGCGAATAGTCGGGTAAAAGTCGATACTTACTTTGATTATAGTCGGGTAAATCGTTTACTATGGTAAAAATCGGATTTAGAACAAATTTTTCGATTAGTTTGCCATAGAGTTTGATCGATAATTTTATTCTAACATCAGTTTCTAGCGTAGAAAACGATTTATCCTACTATTTGTTCTCTGGCTGTTTACTCAGTAAATTGTTCAGTAAAATCATTTAATTTTCTAAACTCTGTGATAAGTTAACCGAAAAATCTGTCCTAAAACCGATGTTTACCATAGCAAACGATTCACCGGACTATTTGGTACGCAGCCACAGTTCGTGATATCTAAGGTTGCGTACCAATAGTCAGGCAAATCGATTACTACGGTAAAAATCGGTTTTAGTACAAACTTTTCAATGAGTCTGCAACTATAATTTTTGAAAAATAATTGGATTTACCGAAAAATTTATGATTATTGGTACGCAGCCAATGTGTACACTGTAAATATTTCAATAACGAAAGTTAGTCTTAAATACGGTAACACCTCCCAATAGCGGGTAAAAGTGATTATTGGGGTAAAGGTAATTATTTTAGGTAGGGAGGTAAATATTTTACTACGGTAAAAACCGATTTTAGGACAGATTTAGATCAGTTAAACATTGAGTTTTTGAAAAATAAATGAATTTACCGAGAAATTTACTAAAAATTGAATTTTACCTTAAGTTTGGCACACAGCCTCAATTACTTTAAAAAAAACTATGACAAACCGGAAGAAATATGCACTAAAACCGATTTTCAACGTAAGGGGTGATTTTTTATTTTTGGTTTTTCGAGTACCACACAGCACGCGAACTTATTCAGAAATAAATTCGGTGAGCAATTTATCTCACGTTTCGCGTGAATTGGCCGCCTAGACAGTGCGGTTTGTCTATTTTGTATGGGGGGGAGGGGAGAGGAGGCTACGTGAAGCCTATACCAATAAACCAAAAACAATTGCAGAATTAGAACACAAGCGGGATACCAGCCGAAACGCTCGAAAAAGTGGTGAAAAATTGGACATCTCGCAAGGACCGATTAAAACGCAGCCGTGGCCAACATTTACATGAAATAATCTTTAAGAATTAAATGGCAAACATTGATTTATCGATTCAAATTTTAAATAAAATAAGTTCAGTACATAATTGTTGCTTAACTAACGCAGGTAACCAATTGCACGGTAAATCGTTTACTACTGAAAAAATCGGTTTCAATACGATATTACCCATGTTTGTTATAAGGGTTGTGTACCAATAGTCGGGTAAATCGATGACTACGGTAAAAATCGGTTACAGTACAAATTTTTCGATCAGTTTGCCATAGTTTTTTGTTAATAATTGGATTTACTGAAGAATTTACTTAAAATCGATTTTTATCCGATTATTGCTACGTAGCTAAGTTTACATTTTTTTATATTGACTTTTGCCAGGCTTGCAACTCGAGGTAGTTTGCCGATTTATTTGACAGTAGATTTGCGATAAAATTGAGGAAAGACTTGTATTAGTTCAGTAAAATTGCAAAGGAAGTTTCTAAAAATCTAAATAAAAATATGAACATGTATCAAATTCTAATTAAAAAGCTACTTTAGAACCTATTAATAAATTCGTCTGTATTATTGACTCTTTGAAACATAAATAAATTTGCCTAAAAATTAACATTTATCCGAACATTGGGTAACAGCCGATGTCGGACCAAGTTTCTGATAAAACATTTCAAATGTGCTATTTGTGTGTTTAAAAACCTTATAATAATTGAGTTCCACAATATATCTGTTAAATTGGTTGCTAAATAAGCTTATCGGGTAAATTACGTCAGCATAAACGGAACTTAGGCTGCGTACCACCAACAATCGATTTTACACATAATCAGTTTGCTGTAGAGTTTTGGAAAAATAATAGAATTTACCTAAAATTAACTTTACCCACCATCTTTTGCCAAATAAGTGCAAAATAAGAATTAATTATAATTATCAAATATGTACTACGGAGTTTGGGGTTGACAAGACTGTGGGCTAATAGTTGGGTAATAGTCGATATTTACTTTGGTTGAAGGTAAATTCAATTATTTTTCAAATTTTAATTGTAATTCAAAACTGATCCAAAACTATGTTCTAAAATCAGTTTTTGGCGTAGTAAATGATTTACCAACGATGACACAAACCGTTTTGAATCATAATTAAATAGGTTCCACATATCAAATTTGAAAATTGAATTTTTAATTATGAACAACAAATTCGTGGCCATGGTGGAAATAATGATTCAAATTGAATTATTTTTTTTAAACAAATGCAAACCAATAAAACCGGTTTTAGTACAAATTATTCAAAATGTTTTTTTTATCATGTCAGTAGGTAGATACAGTTGATCTATTTTTTAATTGAACTCGACCAAACAGGCGTACCCCGGGTATTGTACAAGGCCAAATGCTCCGGTGTGCATATACATAGTAATAAATTATTTTTGATTTTGCACACTTTGTCTTCACCAATACAGTTCACGAATAAAATCCAGTTCATTGTTTGGCAGCGCACTGACTTCTCGGGTTAAATTAAAAAATACACCCATGGTGATTTTGTTTGTGAGACAGAGGTATATACACGTTCAAAGTAAAGTTATTTTTTGTTAGTCGGTGAATGCATTCGGGCAGAATTAATCGCTTTAAACCCGTTGTGAACATCAGAGGATATAGCAATACCCTATAAATGTAGGAAAATAAACAGAAAAAGCGGAGGTTAATTTTCTAGGAAAATGCTTCAAAGTATGTGGTGATTCTGATTAAGAAACTTAAGAAAGTGTGGATGGTTTTCGTGGAAAACTTCACCTTTTATTTTCTTTTACGTAGTAAAGAAAAGTATTATAATCATGAACAGAGATTTTTGCGGATTTACCAGTAGCTATATCGCTGCAGTCAAAAAGAGTGTGTTTTTTAACAATCTCTGTGTGTATGTATGTGGTTCCGTGCAGACTAAATGTTTGTATAGGGTTTTCCAATAAGAGTGATATGATTCGCAATAATTCAATTGTTGCACTTGCTGTGTGGCACGTAGCCCCGTCTTGTTGGAACCAAATGTTGTCAAGATCAACTTCTTCCAATTTCGGCCATAAACATTTGGTTACCATCGATCTATACCGATCTCCATTGACAGTAACGGTGTTACCAGCTTCATTTTCAAAAAAATACGGACCGATGATTCCACCAGACCAAAAACCACACCAAACTGTCAATTTAGGTGAATGTAATGGTTTTTCATGAATAATTTGTGGATTTTCTTCGCAACAGAATCGACAGTTTTGTTTATTTACCGCACCAACAGAATCGACAGTTTTGTTTATTTCATCTAAAAGTGAGCCTCATCGGAGAAGATGGTTTTCTTAAAAAAAAATCGTTATCGTTTTGAAGTCGTTCCAAGGCAAAATCAGCAAATTCACAACGTTTACGGTGGTCCAATGGCTTCAGTTCTTGAGTGAGAACAATTTTATACGGATGCAAACCCAAACTCTTTCTCAAAATCGGCCAGGTGGTGGTTTGAGACAGTCCCAATTCTTGAGAACGTCTTGGAATCGACAAATTGCGGTCTTCAGCAACACTTGCCTGAACGGCAGCAATATTTGCATTACTTCGAGCGAATCTTTGTCTTAAAATGGCAAAAGCGCACGAAAAGTTGTAATTGGAGAACGATTATTTTGATAATAAAATTGAATAATTTGTGAACGTTGTTCTTGCGTATATCTCACCATGATGAAATTGTAAACATTACTGAATACAATGAAACAAAAAATGGCAGATCATGACATATTACAAATGGCCGAAACGTCACTTAAAAACCATATCATTCCTATTGGAAAACTTATTAGCTTCACTCTCTTTTGCTCTCTCCAGCAAAAATTCGGTCCCTGTAGGGATTGATTGATCGGGATGAAGATTCATTCGTAAGCTTTTGCCGTAAATTTGGAGGACCCAAACATTTACGAAAAAACGATTAAAAACTAAAAGATTATAAATAATATTTTAAAGAAAATTAGTTCATTTTCCAAAACTTGGGAAATTTAGTGTATGGAAGTGACAGCTTGGGAGCTTTTTAATTTTTTGCAATGATGTTAGAAAGGTTAGCATTTACAAAAAACGACATTATAAACGACAAATTTTCTTAAATAGATTTAAAGATTAAATTTTCAACCAACAAGGAGTGAACTTGGTGGTTTTCTAAAATTTCAGCAGAGACAATGTTTTTTGATTATACAAGACAGTTTCACCAAAAGACCGGAAAGTTTAATTTTTCGCTTTGGCAATCAAGTGTGGTGTATTCGAGACCTATGTATTCCTTCGTGGTAAAAGAAAATTAGTTGTTGGCCACAACACAACACATTCATCCCTCCATTTTTTTTGTGAAATAACGTTTGTCGTTCGTAAAAGAACGATTGAGGCTGAATCCAGGTATGACTCTCTTGAGCTCGAGACGCTAGTCATTTTATGCACTCAAGAACTTTCGCATATATTTACACAAAGCCAATGAATATATTAAAAGATGTTTGAAGTATATAACGTTTCAGCCGAAGAACGGGAAAAGAGAAGGGTTTTTAGTATTATCGAAAAATTCGATCGCCCATTCCATACCAATCATCTAGACCATGAGGGTTCATTTGAATAGACAGCGCGTAATTATAAATATATTCTTGAAGTAATAGATGCGTTTTCGTAATCTTGTAAATTTTTCCCAACCAAGCCCACAAACACTGCAGAGGTCGTAAATAGTTTGAAAAATTATTTCCGTTATTATAGCGCCTATAGTGTATAGTCGTGTTATTAGTGGTAGAGGATCTTCTCAATTTAAAAAAAAAAGATTTAAAAAAATTGAATATTATTTAGGACTTGAACACAACCGCTTCTCCACAAATGGGATAAACACTTGTGTGAGGCGAAATCGTTCCATCAAGGAGACTCGTTCGATGTTTTTTTTTGGTGTGTTAACCAAAATAGTGAAAACTATGGTGCAAATCATATGTTAGAGTCTATTGATAGAGATTTAAATAGCTTGCGAAAAAGAGAGAGAGAGAGAGCGCTGTAGAAGAAGTATACAAATCCCAGCTAAAGAATAAGAATAGTTTTGATGCTAGACGGAAATGATCTGTTTATTAACGTATCCATTCATCCAAAAGTGTGCTTTGTCGCTAAAGAAAATTTTGTTTGGAAAATCAACATCAATATCAATTAGTGCTTCAGCCCATTGGCCGAACTGCCTACGTCTGCGATGATCGGATGGCTTTAATTCCTGTACAAGTTGAATTTTGTAAGCTCGTAAACCAAGATCCTTAGATAAAATCTACCATAAAGTGAACGGACACATCTCCAGTTGCTGAGATCGACGTCGAATTGATTGATTTGGGTCTTCCTCAATGCTACGCTGTTCGAAACCGTGACGATTATGAACTGTCTACATGTTGGTGTCGAAAATAGCGTAGACAATTTATTTGTGTGTATAAAATGTCAGGAATTGGACAATATAGATTACTACTCTTTAAGTCGTCATCTTTTAGTTTTCCAGTTTAAAATGGGCTTTACCTATATTTGGCAGTTAAAATTCATTTTTTATTAAACAAATAGGTGAGATTGAAAATCTTGGACAATCGAAGTCTTTAATATTAGCACAACCATAAGAGATTTGCGAGGCCAAATTCGGATATGGTTTCGCTGTGCGAAATGTGACGTCTGCCATGAACAGTTTCGAAACAAATACTTCATTTCTGATTTTAACGTCCGTTTTTTGAGCAACGTAGTTGGGGTTACTACAAAACTTAGCGTAAATGAGTTTTGTTGATTGTTTACTGTTTTTGGTTGTATTTTGATCGAAATTAGCTGCGATAATGATCTTGTCTTGAACAAGAATACAGGTGGGGTTTTTTTTTAATGTAAGTGATATCCATTTTGCTCATGTTAGCTCAGGATTACATTTGTCCCATAAATTCACCAATTGATTATCAATTAACGTTTGCGTTTCCAAAAGTTTAGTAATTCGTGCGTCTGAATGTTTTCATAAAAGTTTACTTTACTAATACATTTACAATACAAACAAATCTAATACAAGTTAGGACAAGCTTCAAAGTCGAAGTTTCATATTATTACAACTCTACTTCGATTCCAGCTTTTTGGTTCCAACTGAAAAATCATTAATCGTGCCACAGTTAAGTCATTTAATGAAACGTAAACAGAAAGTTTATCGTCGTCGTGAACGAAATGAGAAAATTTTTTATTTTTAACTGGTCCTGCCACGTAAACGAGTACAAGTATCGAGCAACATTGTGCTTAATACACCTTACATTCTATCGAGTACGAGGTATTTCCAATTTTAGATAACAATTTATTTATTACATTTATTTCTCATTTATGTATTATTACTTTGTTATCGTTCAATTTAATTTTCGATTGAATTTTTGTATCTCGTTGTAAGTCTTTAAACAGGCATTTTCATGGAATGTGCCGATAAAGAATTTTCATTTATACTGTTTTGTTTGTAAAAAGCATGAAAAGCCACCACCTTCTCGAATACTCGTGTATATCGGGCATGTTTACGAGTACGAGCATATAAAAGTCGTTTATAATGTTGTCGAGATATATATTTTGTATTCGGGTTTGGCTTTGATTAAATATAGAGACGCAGCTATAGCTAGATATAAGGACTTTTATAATGTTGTTCGAGACCGAGAAAAATTAAGTTTCCCAAGAATTACAACATTTATTTTTCATTGCGTCCTTTCCTGTTTTTTCCCGAACCATCATCCTATTGTGTTTATATGGATATACGCTCGTCCTCTATAGTACATGTACGAGTATAGAGTTGAAATTTTTATTTGTTTCATCAACGTTTAAATTCCATTGTAGAATACAGAAAGCTTTATAAAAGAATATACAGAGTATTTTGCTATTGAAAATTCCGTTTTGTCCCCCCGTTGCCGCTGCTTTCAATTTAAGTGTTTGTTTTATTCTATTCCATTCTATTTTATTTTTGGGTCCTGGAAAATGGTAGATTCGTTCAGAATTGTTGTGTTTATTTTACAATTTTTTCTTTTATGATTTTTTTTTATTTGCGTTGGATGAAGCTGAAAAACTAAACGTATAACACAAAATTTTGAAATATTGTGTAAGGAACGGTTTAATTTCGATATTTGGGATGAACATTATAAATTGAAATTTAATGATTTGTTAGTGTTTTCCTTTTCCTCTTGCTATCAATGGCCAAACGTACAGCAAACTGGTTTAATTTTGTGATGGTAGTGCAGTAAATCAATGTGTAAATTTCTGCATTAAGACTGAGAACATTTTCTTGTATTCGTTATTAGGATGTTAACAAATCCCAAACCATTATCTCGTATATAACAAATTTATTTTTTTATTTTTTTAACGATTTGCAAAAAAACATTTTTATGATTTAAATTTTCCTTATCATTTTTCTTCCCTTTATTTTGTTAACAACAATAAAAAAAATCGTATTACGTACGTAATAATATTATTTTTGGAATATAATTTTATTTTTAATGTTCCATGTTTTTAAAATTTTATAAAGATTTTTACGAAAATTTTGTACATGAAAATCTATTATTATTTCTTGTATGTACTTGTGTATTACCCCATTACTTTTTACTTTTTTTTAGTAATGGGAATAATGTTTTGTATTTAAATTACACATATTATATTTGAATCAAATTTATATGCAAATTGTACCGAACTAATATTTTCTATATGTATTTGCATATTTTATTGATTTCAATTTACTGTTACGAATTTTGAGCATACGAGTACTTTGGAATTCATTTAGGGAGTTTCAATTAAAAAGACTGGTCGTCGATTTTCTCAAATTCGGTAATATTCAAAATACATACTCGAGTACATTTTCACTAGTTCACTAATTGGATTCACTTTTGGTACTTTACATTCTTACATTATTCTTATTTTAAATTCTACCCCAACTGTAGAATTTTTTTAAAAGTTAAATACTAAGGTTAGGTTAGGTTAGAGTGGCTGCTTCCGCACACTTAGGCCAATAGCGGCCCATTGTGATACCACAGGATCCTATTTTCCCTTTACCCCCGTTAACACCATCCAGAGCTACTTATGTACCGTAAAATATCTCGCACTCCACAGTTCGCAAGTTCCGAAAGGCTGTTCATCCCGTACACACCTAAGTATTTATGCCTTCTGTATGATAGAGCTGGACACGAGCATAGGAAGTGATCTAAAGACTCTTCCTCCTCAGCATGTTCCCCAAAAAGGCAGTGTCCTATCAGTATCCCTACGACCAAACTTAAGTCCCGTTTCCCCAGGGATATGAGTGCCTTGGAGCGCTTCAAGTCCAGTTTTGGCCAAACCTGCTTTGCTACCCTGCACGTGAGAGTGTTGGTCCACCTCTCATTTGTCAAGACGATTGCCTTTCTCCCGAGCGCCAATTTGAGCGCTGCTATAGGTCTCCCCAGAACTGCCCTTTCCGGCTGCATCTGGAGAGTCGTACCGTACCTAGTTAGTTCGTCTGCCCTGCAGTTTCCCGTGACGTCCGAGTGACCAGGGATCCAGATTATCTGGACGCTGAAATACTCGCTCATCTCATTAAGAGATGATCGGCAATCCAGCGCCGCCCGTGACTTCAGACAAACCGCCTCTAGTGACTTGATCGCCGCCTGACTGTCCACATAAATTGCGATATCCCTCCCGGATACCACATTATGCTTCAACCATGTCATGACTTCCCCGATCGCCACCACTTCAGCCTGGTACACGCTGCAGTAGTCAGGGAGACGAACAGAAATATTGACGTTTAGCTTCTCACAGAAGACTCCGGCTCCTACCTTACCGTCTAGCTTAGAGCCGTCAGTGAAAAATTGCAGTGCCTCGTTTTCCAGTATTGATCCGTTCCTCCAGGATTCTCTCGAGGAACAGATGGTCCCGAAACCTTTATTGAAGCACAACGTTGGTTTACTATAATCTAGATTCGCCAGTTCTTCCCTTTGCGATCTAACTATCGTCGAGTGTCCCGTCTGAAGACACTTCCACTGCGAGACCGCCGAGAGTCTCGTGGCCACATTGGCTGCAATTTGTTTACCAAAACATTCGATTGGAATAAGGTGGAACATAACCTCTAAAGCGCGTGTAGGAGTTGACCTGAGCGCCCCGCATATAAGCATACAGGCCGTTCTTTGTGCCTTTTCCATCATCCTTACATATGTTACCTTATTCAGAGCTGGCCACCACACGCCCACCCCATACATCAGTACAGGTCTTACCACTGCGGTATAGATCCAGTGCACCAGCGCTGGTTTCAAACCCCAACTCTTAAATATGGCGTTCCTACACGAGTAAATGGCTACATTAGCCTTTTTCACCCTTTCTATAATGTTGGGCTTCCAGCTGAGCTTACTGTCCAAGATTATGCCCAAAAATCTCGCTCTATCAGCAAAAGCCAGTCTAATGCCCTTCACGGTAGGAGGGCTAACTACCGGAATTTTATATTTTCTAGTAAATAGTACCAGCTCTGTCTTGGAAGGGTTGATCCCTAATCCACATTTGCTGGCCCATCTAGTAACGATCAGGAGTGCATTTTGCATAACATCCCTAATCGTATCCACATGTTTGCCTGAGATAGCTATCGCTAAATCATCTGCATACGCTACAACTCCTGTCCCCTCCCTCTCCAGTTCCAACATGATCGCCTCCGTTTTTACATTATTAAAGGCACTCTCAATGTCAAGAAATGCTACCATACAAAACTCTTGCGAGTGAATTGACTTCTCAATCATGCGTACTAGATCGTGCAGAGGTGTGTCCGCCGACTTCCCCTTACAGTACGCATACTGCGACACTGTCCAATTCCTGGGCTCAATTTTTGATCGAATACCTACATCTACCAACATTTCCAAGGTTTTCAGCAGAAAGAATGATAGAGTTACCGGTCTCACATCCTTTGGGTAAGCATGTGAGCTTTTTCCCGATTTCGGGATAAAGACCACTCTGACCTCCGTCCATTTCCTAGGAATATAGACAAGTTTCAGACATCCCCTGAAGATACCCTCCAGCCAGGGGAGGATGACTGCCGAGTTCCTTTGGATCTCTGCTGGTATGATTTATACGGCTTAAAACCGTTCACCGCCCACTGGATTCGCTCCCTGTCTACAATGCCCTCCATCTCTACTGAAGGTGTTACTCGATGAGCTCCGGGCTCTATCGAGTCATCAAAGCTTCCCGGAAAATGGGTCTCAATGAGCAGCTCCAATGATTCCACACTTGAAGCTGTCCACGACCCGTCCGGTCTTATCAAATAACTAGGACTGGTTGGGTTAGTAGCTAGAATTTTCCTAAGGCGAGAAGTCTCAGAGACCTCCTCCATCCTACCACAGAAGAGTCTTCAAGACCACCCTTGTGCCTTCCTCAACTCTTTCTTGTACCTTCTTAGGTCCTCCTTATAGGAGTCCCAATCCCGTACCTCCCTTGTGCTTTTAGCTTTATTAAAAGCTGTCCTACATGCCCTTCGATAGGTTCCCAACTCCGTGGTCCACCAAGTCGGTTTCTGCCTACCCCTAGGCTTTATCAGGGGGCACGCGGCCTTAAATGAGAGATTGCATGCTCTTGTGACCGTATCAACCATGCGATCCAATTCTTCTACTGTCGACGGAGGTCTGGGGACCTCCAGTGGCAATACTTCCGCCAACACCTCCCTATATTTGTTCCATTTAGTCCTTCTGGGATTCCTGAAGGGTTTCCGGGTAACAGGTTTAATGTCGAGGTTGTATGTTACATATCGGTGATCAGAGAATGAGTGCTCCTTCGCCACTCTCCATCCTCTGATCATATGAAAGAAAAGTTTCCGACGCAAAGGTCACATCTAAAACCTCCTACCGATTTTTAACAATAAATGTTGGCTCTCGTCCAATATTGCAAACTACAAGGTTGGTATTTAACAAGTAATCAAAAAATAACTCACACCTCTCGTTAATGTCAGTGCTTCCCCAGATTGTGTGATGCGCGTTTGCATCACAACGGAGTATAACACCTACCCTTCTTTGATCTGCTTCCCGGATCAGTTCCCCCAGGTTATCCGGTGGAACCTCCTTCTCGCGATCCATATAGGCTGAGGCTAGCCATAGTTTTTCCCCACTAGCCTCAACACTTACTGCAGTGACGTCTCCACTACTAAATTGAGAAAGAAGAAAAATATTCAGATTTTTTTTCGCTAAAATACACGATCTGATCTTCTCAGAGTTGCTTGGGTATAATAACTTATACCCTTTTGTTCTGAGGCCACAGATCCTGTTATTGTTAATCTAAGGTTCTTGGATTAACACCAAGTCCTCATCTGATTTAGTCAGCCTGAGAACAAGAGCTTCCAAGGCAGCCTTTGTATGGTGTAGGTTTATTTGTGCAATCTTAATCATTGCAGTCCACCTTACTCACCTCCTCCTGCACCCCCTGCATCGGGATAATGCCATCTAGCGCGTTATTTCGGTCGCCATTCTCCTCTTGTCGAGAGTCTGTCAGTACACGCCCATCAGTCTCCAGAGAGAGGAGACTACCTCCCATAACTATGCTCCCCACATCAGAAGCATCACTCTCCTGGCCGGCCTCTGCCTGCTTGACCATATCCCGTTGGGTCCGTTCTCCGTCACCCTCAGGATGGTCTTTCACCCTTGCATCGACCTCGTCCTTTTTATATGTTTTGAGAGTTATCGACCCGAACCCGAAGTTGATCACTCCCTTTGTTTTAGCAAGGGAAGCCAGGGATTCTTTATTGATCAGCATGATTGCGAATCTAAAGCCCCCCTTAGCCTCCTCTTGCTTCACAATCCTCCAATCTTTCGTTGGAAGATCTGGATTGCTGGCACGAATGATCTCGAGGATCTCCTCCGGTTTCTCCGGCTCGGTTGGCAGCCATACGCGTGCCCTCGGTCTGCTCGGGATTTCCTCCCTGGAGACTGCCTCAAGCTTCGCGCCCTGCCACACCAGTAAAGGTCGACCGATCTCTGGTCTGAGCACGCAGTTAACTTCACGCGCCCCTGGTACCATCCCGCATCTCTGTAGGGCGGGGGGGGATCCCGGATTTTCTCTCAGGATCCTCAGAAAAGTGGAGTTTAGTGCATTGTACACCACTCTTCACTTCTCTGACGTGATGCTCCCATCTTCCTGACTCCTGTCAATGACGGCTAGCACCAACACGTGCTCCTTTAGGATTTCACTGAATAGCTTCAGCTTTTGATCCTTAGGAGCACCCGACGTCCTATCTGTTTGAACCTTGGCTCGCTTACTATCGCCAGCTACCAGCTCATCCTGGGACCTCTGCCTTTTAGACACAAGGGCCCTTTCCGAGCTATCGCCGGCGACAGTTTTTTTGCCCATGCCAGAGATTTCCTTTGTTCCACTGTAAGCTGCCCCTCAGGGGTCGCAGCCAGTTTCTCCAATATTCTAAACGCCGATCGTCTCTCTCTATATCGACGCTTCGCCGGAGGAAGCTCTCTCACTCACCCCACTATTTTGTTTGGCGGTCCCGCTTCCACCTGGCTTCAATGCCATGGCGTCGCTTCCCTTTGCCTCTGATGAGGGGGCCCCACCTTTAAGGTTCGAGTTACCCCCTTCTTTTACAATTTCCGGTTTTTGAAGGGTACCGGCCTCTTTATTTTTGTTTGCACTACTGTTTTCCATGTCGGGCCCACGAGTATTGGAGAAATACTGGTCCACCTGCGCAGAGATCCGCATACACAGGTAAGGCTAAATACAACTGGAGGTCGCCAGGTATCCAGAGGGCTCCGTTCGCGACTGGGCTTTGTTAAATGGGCCCCCAGCCTAGTCGATCCTCAGCACGGGTCGCATACCACCTTAATCCGGCGCATTGGCTTACCGAGCACCACGACCCCCCGCGCCCTCGCCCCCATCCAGCACTCACCCTCCATTCACCCATTCATTTGGATATCCCAACCCAATGGGACCCACTCCATTCATGGGATGACCCGTTTATAGGGTTCCCCACTCACTCCTTGGGACCCGGGAGAGCCGGGAGCCGCAGCGCCCAGTTCGCCGTGGTTAGTAGTCGATGGTTTTGTGGCGCCATCAGTTCGCCCTTTCATGCTGGGTGGAGAATTTTGTGAACTGAGGGTAACCACTCCCCAGTTCCCTGAGACTCTCCTCCCAGCACAGCTGCGGTTGGGGGCGGCTTATTTAATTCACCGCTAACCTACCTATCGATAGGCCACTATCCACCACCTGCGACCCCCCCGATAGCTGCAGCCCGCCACGAGAAAATACTGCGAATGTATCATTTTCACATAGACGTTTTGCATTGTCTATGCATATCAAATAATCATCCGCTCACACGCTGTACTTGGTAATTGTTTACCTTGGTGGGAGAAAACCTGTTCATGATTGCACAATGAACATATCCCCGGATTCGCGTGAAATTTGTCCTAAACTGCCCTAAAAAAACAAAAAAATTAGGATTTTTAGGACAAATTTCACTATACTGTACAAAATAGTGAAGTTTGTCGTAAATCCTAAAAACATTTAAATGTGGTAGTTAGTATAATACACTAAATTTGGATAAACCAAGTAAACCAATTAAAACCAATTAAATATTAAGCAAATATTTATTATGTTTAATAATATTTAATCCCAGTTTATTTAAGACAAAATTAGAGTTTTTGTATCAGGTCAGCCAAATTTGCCGCGGAGTACTACAAATCGAACGTACAATTTTCTTAATTTTTCCGGAAATCTCCTGTTAACCAGCACGCAAAGTGACCTATATGGTGAGATGCTATTAGATCATATCTAATAGAAAACACGTTTGTTTTGTTCAAATACGTGGTTTAGTTCACACGTTAACACGTTTACCATATTCCCCGCATCCGACATTTTCCATGCAATTAAATGGATACTCAATTTTTTCAAAAGTCGATCACGTTAGTACCATTTAATAAAAATTGCTACTGACGACATACAAAAAACCGCAATTACCACATCATTTGGCTTATTCGAAGTCACCTGAATGCCATTTGGACGACTAGAGTAATTTCCTCTAAAGCTGAACGAAATTCTAGGCAAGCACGCCATTTAGACTATGTCTCTCAATTTACGACAGACATACAGCATATACAAGGTAAATATAATGTGGTCGCCGACATCACAACGATCGCAAAAGCTCAACAAGGGGACCAAGAATTACAAAATTTACTTTCTAGTTCGACAAATCGGCGCACTTCCAAATGGAAATTAGATAAATTTCCATTAGCCGATTTAACTATTTATTGTGAAATAACTACAGAGAACAATCGCCCATACATTCCAGGGTCATTGAAGAAAATTGTCCGCATTTTCTCGAATTGCTAAAATTATGCTCACAGAATTTTTTAGCCTTCAACACTATGAACGTAACGAAAACCAAAATATATTTTTCAAACTAAACCAATTTTACTCGCTTGTATCTAAGGATATTTCTTGTAGAATACAATTTTTAAATAAATAAATTGTTAGTACTTTTTCAAACTATGCTTGTACACGAACAATATTGTGTAGGGGTATTTGCTACATCTTTCTTATGAAAGATTTTTGGTGATTGGAATTGTGGCTGTAGTGGATAAAAATGGAATAAGTAATTTAATAAGTAATTTATTTCTTGTAGAAGTTGCGATAGTTTAAATATAAAGTTAGTACTTTTTCAAACTAGCCCAATTTTAGACTTAAAATATTTTGTAGCAAAGTATATAATACCCTTTGCTACAAAATATTATACGTGTACAAGTATAGTTTGAAAAGGTACTAACAATTAATATTTAAAAATTGTACTCTACAAGAAATATCCTTAAGGGCCCTACATACGACCTGATATGGTCGGGCGGTCGGGCCGATTTGGTTATATAAGACGTAAAATCAGGTCGTGTGTAGATTTCTCATATGATAAATTTTCTGTCGGGTATGTCAGATGGTAAAAACCATCCAACCATCACCCGACCACCCGACCGCCTTACCAAATCAGATCGTATGTATTGTTGTCTGGTGGTTGGGTAATTTTTCTATCAGTGAAACGTCAAATGTATTTAAACATATTTATGTAAAATGGCGGAAACACCAATTACAGAAAGAGAAGTTTTAATCCAATTTTTGAAAAGCTGCTTGTGGTGCATAAGCAGCAAGCAATACTCCAACAGGGATGCCAAAAATACCTACCTGACCAATAATAAAATTACTACCAAGTGATTTAAGAAGTTTGATGTAGTAATCTTTTTTTTGGGTTATATCTGGGTGGGCAGTAGGTTGCTGATATTCAATAATATAGGTCTTGTTATTTTTGGTTTCCATATAGATGCAGTAGCTACTTGCAAAGCTTCTTCCTCTATTGTAGCTGACGGCGAGATTCTGGTAAAATGGCTTTCTGAGATTAGGCAGATATAAATTTTTTTGTGATTGATTGATTGATTAGAATGTACGGCCAAAACTAAGCAGGGATCCCGAGTACACCGGGCCTACCGTACACTCTTTTACATATAAGAAGATGGGGGAATAGAGGTTGTTAAATATGATGAATTTGACCCAGTTACAGACATCAAAATAGTCAATAGTTAGTAAATTGTTATAGTTAGCAGGCAGTTAGCACAAGATAGCCCAATTATTTTTGGTTTTTTTTGGATATAAATAATCAACAATCGGTATTCTAAAAATTAATTAATTGGGAAATTTGATAAATTTCTACTGGACAGTAGAGCGAAGCACCAGACAGGATGTGCCGGACAACACTGGTCCCATTCCTACAGGCTGCTTACCCATAACAAGAGGGAAGGATAGGAAAGGTTTTATTGTTTACCTTTCTAAGGCGGAACGACCCGGTTTCAGACAACCAGCGATCATACGGCACAATTCAACACAACTTCAATCCACTAGAAGAAAGGATTAAGGTTAAATAGGTTTAATGGTTAACAATAGGTTTAATGATTAACAATTTAAATCATCACCTAAGTAAAGAAAACTATTATTATGCACAGGCATCCGGAAATTTCTGGAAATTAACATACTATAAGTTTAGAGTAAAGTTACACCAAAACCCCTAATATGGCAATCTGAAAACAACCATTGGGCAGAGTGCCCATTCTATAAGATCTGGAAAATAAGTTCAAATGATCCTACCAAAATATCCTTAATTGAAACCCTTAACCAGCCCCCGTCCTACAAACAAACACCAAACTACCAACCATTAACCGGAAATACGTATAATTATCAAGGTAACGTGTAATTGGTATTATTACAAGACACCACCACAATTCAACCGATTCTTGAAGAATTAATCAATTCTCTAAGTATAGTCAGCTTAGAGCCAAATTCGGTGAAATGCACCACACCTACACGAGATCCAGCTTCATCTCTCGATCCTCCCCCCAGTCCGGTTTCGGCTGGAATTAACCACATCCGTGTTGACACAATGCGATATCTAGGGATACATTCAAGCTCAAACCTAAGTAGGCCACGCCTAAGTGTACAACGCTGTAATACTCTCCACCAGAACCTATGGGCCAATATTATCGCACTTCTTTTGTGGTAGGCATCCAGTCGAGCCATTCCAGCACAGGGACACCCTGCCAGAGTATTCCCAATATTGCGAGCCAACCATTTTTCACGAAGCCCCCGTTTATTTTATTCATCTCGGGACCGATTACCGAACTGATCATGAGCCGGTCCAAACAGCTAGCGACAGCCGACCGGCAACTCTGCAGCGACGCTTGGTCCCTCAAAGAGTCGACACTCCATCGAACGGTCCTCTGGGTTTGTCTATTGAATGTAGATGGCAGCTTGCACTTATATTTGGCCATGTCTGCACCTACGCAATATCCAAAGTCGGATATGTAGGTGGAGCGCTTCTTAGATACCATGACGTGATCGACCCGGCCCTTCGTTCCTCGATCATTCGATCATCACGTTACCTCGATGACTTTTATATGAGGGAAAAACGCACTAGATACAACCAAGTTATACATTATTGCCAGGTCGGTGACGCGTTGGCCGTTGCAGCCACGAGCTAGGTGCAGGCGGCTAGAACCGATGCGCGATGTACCCTCTGACTCCCATGATGATTTCAATGTCGTCGGAAGTCGATGATATGACGCCTCAGACGCCGATGGATGAGGAAGCCAACTCCAAACTCTACTTTACTCTTATGGCCGCTGCAATAAAGAGTGCAACCATTTGTGGTGTCATGGATCCCACTCCCAGACCATCCAAGCCCGTGCAAGCACGTTCAACGTGCAATTTCCTTCTTGGTTCAAAAGGTGCTGAAGAGCTCCAGGTCTCGAGAAGCCAAGCACACTCCATGTGCTCATGCCCAAAGCGTCGAATCCGATACCCCTGCCCATGGTTCACAATCCAACTGTTTCCATGAGAGAAGGTTATTGGCCTGCCGCTCAACCCGATTTTCACGTGTGTGGGGCCACACACTGTTGAGAATCTCAATGCATCCAGTCCCACCTTGAACACACTTACACAGCGAGCCGCCCGATACAGGACAGAAAGCCCACCCCAACCGCTCCCACCTGGAGAATATACGCTGATTTGGTATTGGTTTGGTAGTGTCCATGAAAACAGAATTCCAGCTGCACGTCTCCACTACACTTCCTGATTCATTTAGAGTTACCCAGAGAGCATCGCAAGGAGAATGAAGATAGTGTGTCATTATTTTTTCTTGTTAAGTTTGTATGGACTAGAGAATTAAGGTAATCAATGACTACCTGAGTTTTACTTGTCGTATCCGGTATTTTTTGTATCATGGCTCATCGATGTACTTTTCACTTTTCCTAGTCTCTGTTTTTGTTTTTGTTTTCTAGTGTTTGGTCCTGTGCACCCAAATGTGGATTAATTGTCCAGTGGATTTAATTTATTTATTTATTTATTTATTTACTTTACATTGCAATTTTGTGAACCACACACCCATTTTGAGCATATTATCTCATTTATAATGGAGTGTGCAGTTCATTGTCCAATTTCGAAATTTGGTCTTCGACTCCTTTTATCCTTTTATGATATTTAAATTTGCTTGGTAATTCTGATTTTGGTTGGATTTAATTACAACCTATCCCATATTTCGGCACCAGAGTCCCACATTACTAAATAATTACAAGCTGTTTGATTATAAAAAATTTAAATATTATTCATTAAACTAAAAAATATATATTTAATGTTCTTTGAAGGTCAATTAATACCCCCCTTCACGCACGCACCACCCATTCATACTATTAAAGCATACAACCTGCGCATTGCAAGCTCTATGTCAACCTGTAAATTGACATGAACGGTGGGTCGGAGCTGAATTCTGCACTCCAACAGAGGGTCTTAGTTGTGTTTATTAACATCAACCGATCGTCATCGATGACGAAAATTCGCTTTGCATCCAGCTTCTGGTGGGATTCGAACCCAGTACATTCCGGTCCAAATGCCGAAGCTTTAACCACTGCATCACTTGTCCAGTAAATTGATATCGTTTAGCTTCTGAAATATTTCTTTCAGGGGATGGTTTTCTAGACTCGGTGCTGTCTTGATATTTACGTTCTGCTTAACAATTTGTGTCTTTTCTTTTGGGTGGGATTGTATCTTAGGCTGACAACACTAACTTGTTTGATTTCTCTTGTTATCTCTCCTACTTTGCAGCTTTTTGGCTACCTCGCAGCCCCTGTTAATTTGCTGGGTAATGACGCATTTTCTTGGTTCGTTCTTACTTTTGTTGTACATACTCTTTTGATTGATGTTTTTCATGGCTCTTTATGCATCTGGGCTCGCTATTAATTACAGTATTTGCGTGTGTGGTTATACGCCTGACAATTGTAGCATTGTGGCATTCTACTAGTGGTCTTTTTAATGTATCAACCTTAACTTTCATATTAAGGATTGCATTGATCCTATAAATCCTAACGCTTAGAGTTGTCAAATGTTAGCATGAAAAGGGGGGGGGGGGGCAACTTTGGTTGTTTCTCTTTCACGGTTTGTGTTTTTAGTGACCTTTGTCTTTAGTATGTTCACAGGTTTTAGGATTTTAAATCCTTTATGGCTAAGTTCCTCAATTATTTCTTCATTTGGGCATGAAGGATATAGCTCTCTGGTCATAAATTTAATTGGTTACTCAGCTTTGTTTTCATAGGTGAACCATTCGATGTTTTGAGCAGTGATTGCATTCGATAACATTCTGTATGTTTCTGGGTCAAGTGGTTTCATTTCCGAAACGTTATTTTTCAGTGCATTAAGTATGTTAATGGATGGAGGTGGTATCTTTATGTATTGGTAGATTTTCTTGCACTTTTCCTTGGTTAATTACGTTGGGTGTACTAACTGGTAGCAGTGGTCTCTGCTTCGATTGCAGTGATAGTAGGTCATCTGTTTTATAGTATTTTCTTTGGCTTGATTCTCATTTTTGATTATACCAATTTCTTCTTAAAGCTGTTGGACTTCTTTGAATAGTTGTCCAGTGAGTTGTATTAAGTTTTCTAGCGATTTCTTTAAATCATCGTTTTCTCTAGCGGCTTCGTGGTGGTTTTCTTATTTCTCGGTGCTTTCAGCATTTTCATTCTCCTGCTGAGTCGCGGGCTACCGTTGTCTAGATGGTGATTTAGAGATTCTTCAGCTTGGTATGAATGGGTGTCACAATGGTTGGCTCAATGGTTGGTTTAGTGTAGTGGAGAGAACATCGTTTGCTAGGTTCTCGGTGTTTGGTTACCCCGCCGTTTCTCGGTCGCCAGAGCCTCAATGGTTGATTAGTCAGGAGCACCACGTGCATGTAAAGTTCACATTTGGGCTGGTATATGATGTATGATATTGGCTCTAACAGTGCCTCACAGTGCCTAATATGACTGATGGCATTTGGGTTAGCCCCACACGTTTCTTGGAGATGGTTGTGTGTTTGTTTTTAAATATGTCTACTCTTCTCAATAGATAGTAAAATTGCAGAAAAGCACCATGTTCCAATCCCTCGTATACACACGGCCGCCCTTCCCATTTCCGCGAAATAAATTCCCGGCTCTGTGTTAAACTCTTCGAAGTGCGACTCTCAATCTTTGCTCTCCATAAGCGCCTACCACCGGCCATACTACCACCCACAGGCTGATCTTCCCCATCTTTCGTTCATAGATGGCGGCACCTCAACTCTCTTTTGTTCAACTTTCTATCCCTAAGTTGAGCCAACCTCATCTTTAATCTAAACTCTAAGTTAGTTTATATCTATTTATATACAATTTGTGTAAAAAATATTGACTTAGCTACTACTCTAACTATCATGAGAGGAGGGCGCCAAATCAATTTTACTTTCACAGAAGAACAACTGTAGTAGCTAAATTGAGTCAGCCTCATTCTCTCATTTAACTCAATTCTCTTAAACTAATACCGGTATCCTCTAACCGCGCGGGGAATATCGATCTTCACAGCACCGTTACATCACCTCCTCACATTTCTTATGGTTTGTAGGTGATGTAATGGTGGTGTGGGACAGCGCCATATGCTATCGGGGTGCTTCGCACGCTTCCTCCCCTAAGCCTTGAATCTCGAAGTGTTCGATTTTCATAGTTATAAAGTTACAAAGTGTAACAGCTTCCTCACTTACTCGTGAAGCAAAAATTCCCCCAACTTGGGTCAAAATAAGGATAGGAACAGGAATTGAATTTAAATTTAATTTTGATGAACCTGTTCCTTGTTCCTCATCTCGCAGCAATATTCTTAACCTAACATACAAGGAGATGCTTGCTGCTATGATGAACAGGGAAACAGATACATTAATGGTACCCAATAGGCCATGGCAAACTTCTTGCCCCCGTATTCGCAACTGACAATCTTACTCTGACTTCAGAGGAGCTCACCTACATGGGTGACAAAAACGTTACCATGTAAGTCAACTGATGTTGATGAGGCCTTTGCAGGCCTCTAACAACAGCTGCTATTGCTGTCTATTGGTGATGATAACTCGCCGGTTATCACCAAGGATTCAACAGTGTGTGGTATAATAGTGTTTAGCTTACGTCCGAAACCTCATCAATATCCGTTCACTGATAGAAAACCGGATTGGACAGCTAAACACATTATACCCTGAACGCGCCTACAACTAGCAATGGGAGGACTGGCAACCCCATCCCGGGGGAGAAATCCTCATTTCAAGGATTTTAGAAATCCTCATTTTACTATAAATAATTTATAAATTTATCCTACAGCTCGTGGTAATTTCTTACCTATAGCCATAAGAATTTAACTAGGGAGATCAAATTTTGGCGGCAGTTCGGCTTTACGAACCAGAGTACGGAATGGCACGCTTGATAACCTGAGAATGAGCAGCCCTTTAAAACCCCGAAAATTTCTCTGGCCGAGAAAGAGATATGCCCATTACATCAGGGAAACATGTCATTCTCCCTTGCTGGCAACGCAAAGCAAAACTGTTGATTGTACATGGTATCGAAAACCGTACAATCTTATGGGTGAATTTATAAATAATCTGTAACTAAACCTAATTAAAATGGCTCATCGAATCCCAGATGCTACCACGAATATCGGTTCATTCCCCGAAGTGCGGGTTGGGACAATGCCACAAATGAACCGATAAAACGAGGATCCAGCATTGGAACTCGATAATTGCAAAGCTTTTCCCGTGTGTGTGTGACCCACCAATGCATCTGGTCAGGCATGCCACTAAGGCATGACCGCAGCCACACTCACACCGAAAAAGCTTTTCCATTTTTTCATATTCAATTAGAGATTACTTAATTTAAAAAAAAATTATATTGAACGCCACTTGCAACAGTGGTGCCTATATAATTTTAATTAATTTCAGGGCCTGATATTATTAGTCCCCTATTTGGGAGCCACTTGAAACAGGAAAAACTTCTACTTGCGTAGAAGCATTCCTATTTCTAAGAATTACCGTCATCTGATAAGTAGTCGGTAGGGGATAACGGTGTGGGTCTTGGGGTACTCAGATTACGGCCTAGATTACCGCATATGTGAATAAAGACGGCATGTATTATACCGTCAAACTAGGGAATAATCAACGAAAAATTGATAAAAGAGGTCAGGAGATGACCAAATTAGTTGAATTCATGCCTCCTTTTAGGCATGTCCACTGTGGTTGTTTAATTACGAAGATTTAGGGTAACATCATTACCCTAAATTTAGTATAAAAATTAAAAGATTTAAATATTTTTGGCCTAAAGCCTTAAAGGTTAGTAAGTTGTTTGTTATTGGTAAAGCGTTACCAGCAGAAGGAAACCCGCGTGCTAACGCACTTGCGCGATTTCCGCCCCTAATGGAGCAGCTGGTAGACCCTTTACCAATTGGATCCTTTATGTTAGTATATATTTTTTTTTATGCTGGCATACTTACCAAGACTTTAGTGAACGGAAAGAATCGAGAACGGAATGCCAACATTAATTGATGGATTGAGAAGGGAGGAGGAAGTTTTGGTACAAGAAATGTATTTCTCTCTCCATCATTTAATTTAATTTTTGCAAAATTAACAAAATTTTGCACAAATACCGCCCATTTACAAAGTGTTATAACCACTTGGGGAATTTACACATATGCCACGAAAATTGCAACGTTTTAGATTTCTACTTATAGGTCGTTCAATTACCTCTATGTAGAACGTTTGCTTTTCATGACACAAAACAAATCGTATGCGATCAAATTGCACAACAAACATTTACGTTTACTCATTTGTAACAATTACATTATACAGGGTGTCCGCCGGGAAGGTATACTACTTTGTTTGTTTATGATTTTTGATTAAATGAAAGAGAATGGATCTTATATTGATAAATGTTTTATTTAATGTCTGCAATTATGTATGGAATACAATATCAGATAAATGTCCGCCTCTGTTAGCCTCACAAATGCGAGCCCTTTTGAGCACATTTTTCATTACATTCTCACACATTTCACGCGGTATTTCATTAATTTCATCACGAATATTTTGTTTGAGTTGCTCAAGCGTTTCTGGTTTATTTGCATAAGCCTTGCTTTTTAGATATCCCCACAAAAAGGATTCCGGAGCAGTCAAATCAGGCGATCGTGGAGGCCAATCAACATCACCATTTTTTGAAATAACTTGTTGTGGAAAGAGTTCCATTGTGTTCCTGGCTGTATGCGATGTGGCACCGTCTTGTTGATACCACATGTATCTAAAAAATTTTCAATCATATCACGATATCGCTTCCCATTCACAGTTACCGTTACGCCGTTTTCATTTTCAAAGAAGTAAGGTCCAATGATTCCTCCTAACCAAATTGCACACCAGACTGTCACTTTTAATGGATGTAAAGGTGACTGATGAATAATGTGAGGGTTTTCCATTGCCCAGAACCGACTATTTTGTTTATTCACATATCCATTTAAATGAAAATGTGCCTCGTCACTCATTATGATTTTTTCATGAAAATCGGTGTTGTCATGGGCGAGCTGTAACATCCTAATGACAAGATGGTTTATCGAATATTTTTCCATAATAAATTTGCCACGTGTCTACTTCACGACTGTCAAGTATGAACTGTCAATACTAATATTCGCCTAAATGGCGGCAAAACAAAGTAGTATACCTTCCCGGCGGACACCCTGTATATACATTGAGTGACGTAGTTTGCAATTCGATCGCATAAACCAGAAATATATTTATGTATGTCGTATTGCATATTATACCCATTTTATGTATACGGATGCAACAACAAACATAAAGAAAATTATGGAATTCCGCATGACTATACGTTTAATGAATTTTTGTGAAGATTAAATCTTCAAGGTCATGGCGAAGTTTCCTGGATATTTGAGATTATGTGGATTTGGGTGTTTGATGTGGTAATGGAATAAAATTCCGTTACAAGACCTTCTAGACCAACACTCCGTACCCCTACAAGAGCAGATGAAGTATTTTTCTATAAAATTGTAATAACTTGGTCGCTGCAAAATTCGGTAGCCGGAGTTCGTTGAACACAAAACCACGGCATTGCTTAAAATGACACAGTGACGCTTTAAACTTTTCATTAAACTTAATTTTATTCGGAATTTTATACCTGTCAACTTTGGTACAATCGAAATATTTTTGAGTTTATGCAACAAATTTTGTCACAAAGGCGAAAAATTTGCAAATTTATAAAGAAGAATTTTAAATGAAATTACACAAATCAAATAATGGTAAACCACAAAAAAAATCACAACCATACAAATTTACTTACTCGTAATATGTTATTTCAATTTATTATAAATTATTTGCTGGAGCTTATAACTTTTCTGTTACGTAGTCACACAAACATACAAAACCATAAGGATCTTGAATACGGAGCAAGTATGTACATACTGTTTGTTTCACTAAAAATGTTAATTTAATTGTAAATGAAAATAATGAACAGAAAAAAAAACTGGAACAGAAAACACAAAAATATGTAAATTTGTGAACCATAAAAATCAAATTTTCTTACACAAAACAATAACGAAGCAGATTATTTTTCAGTATTGTAATCAAGAAAATAAAATAATAACAATTCCAGAGCAAAAAGGAAAAAATACAAATTTTTATTGAAGAAGTGTAGCAACAATTTCACAATCTGGAATACAATAAGAAAGCACACCGTACACGATGCAGCGACAAATACAAAACAAAATTGAAAATAATAAACGAATGTCAAAATGTCGCTAAAAGGATTGTCAACGATTATTCTTATTTACATTGTACGAGTATGTACATATCGTACGTATAAACATACCATAAATTTGTAACGTCTTTTCACTGGTACGAGTATTCCTTACCCAGTGTTGTTCCACTATTCCTGAATAATATCGTGCGATTTTTCTAACATATTCGACGTTTCATTACAGATTTGATGTTGAAAATTGACATTTAAAGGATGCTGTACTGGAAAATTCATGTATTCCAAATTACATAATAATAAATTATGTGAGCTGTCTGTAATCTGTGATGCTTGTTTGTTGTTATTTTCTGTCACTATACATACGAGTACATATTTCTAATTCTAAAGCACGTGACTGGATAGATTAGCCCTAAAGCCAAGCTAATTATCATATTTAATTTAAATGACATTTAAAAAACAAAAAATTACAAAATAAAAATGCCTTTAACCAAAATAGTATTCGTATGATAGCCTAAAACAAAACAAAAGTAATGTACTTAAAATAAAAGAAGTAAACTATTTTTTCTTGTGACAAGCTGGACACCCAGGGGGTAAACCCAATTCAAGTATGCTGAATTCTTAACCTTGTATGCTTAACCTTGGCCTAAAACACACATATATGGTGGATGTGGTTTTTCGGCCTTGATATGTTCGGCAAAGTTGTTTGCTTAGACTTGCGCAGCAACTTTGCTGAAGAAAGCATAACTAACATCTTAATGGTTCAAGAGCTTTCAACGTGAAAATGCGTGTATATTTTGACAAATTTTTGAGTCAGAGCCAAAACATGTCGAAAGCGATATCTCAAAAATGGGGGCTAACTTTGAAATGGGACTAGCACCATTGAATTCAGCGTACTCGAATTAAGTTTACCCCCTGGGTGTCCAGCTTGTCACTTCTTCAAGTAGCACAGTGTTATTAAATAATTGTTATAATTAATCAAATTCTAGAGTGAATTAATAATTTACAATTACTTTGACTGTTTTGTGTTCAGCTGAATAATTAGGATCAAGAACATAAATAACGGGTGTTTTTTAGAGGTTCACATCTTTAAGTTGGCAACATTGTTTTGTTTGACAACCGATTTGACAGCTGACATTTGCTTTGTCATTAGTTTGAATTGCCATTTCATAATGAATAAACTCACGCCAGACCAACACTTGCAAATTGTTGAATTTTTTTATAAAAATAATGGTTCTGTTCGCCAAATCAGTTTTGTGTCGTATTGTCTATACCGCGTAGATAATTAATATTCTACACGTGTGGACAATGTATGTAGAAAATTAAGTAAATGGCGTCGATAATGCAGAGAATGTAGATAATGTCGAAAATTATTATTTCTATTAGCAGTTATCAAAAATTTGTTGTTTCTTTGTAATCCAAATCATTTCAAGAAGGAGTTCATTCTTTCTTCATATTGAAAATTTCATCCAAAGCTTTTATATGGTATTGAAGCAGCCTATGTTGGGGAGATTAAATGGTGAAAGGAGGTTGCAGGAACTAGCCGCATGCTCGTGAAAGTTATGTCGGCCGCTATAGAATACAGTTCCTGTTAACTAGACAAAGCTATAACCTTCCATGGTAATTAGCCATACACTACTGAACAATTCACAACAGATTTGACAACATCTAACAACATGGCTGCCATAACCTAATTTCGAGCGTCCCTATTGAAATGTCCTTTATAAAGTAAATTTTGTGGCAAATAATGACCATACGAGTACAAGTACCAAAATATGACCGAAGGCTCGCTTGATATTTAAAACAATATTTGTTCGCTTTATCTTCAATTTAGTAGCGTACTGGGCTGGACCATTAAACTCTGTTGAGTTCTATTGCTTCGATTACTAAAAGGACTTCAACCAATAATTGAGGAGCGACAACTAATTCCTCCAAATCAATTTGGATTCAGAGAAAAGCACTCCACAATTGAACAGGTGCATAGAATCACCAACATTATTGAAAGAAAGTTAGAATGTAAAAAGTATGCTCGAGCATATTTCTGGACGTCGCCCAAGCATTCGATAAAGTCTGGCACAGTGGACTGGAATTCCAGCTGCACAGAGATCTGCCGAGGCAATCCTATGCCATACTAAGATCTTATTTATCCAAAAGACATTCTCGTGTGAAATATTAGGATGAATACTCCGAACTAAAGAAAATCTCTGCCGGTGTCCCATAGGGGATTGTCTTAGGACCTAGCCTGTATTTATTATATACAAGGGATATTCCAACAGCAGATGAAGAAAATATAGCCACTTTTGCAGATGACACAGCAACCATGGCGATTAGAAGTAATGTCGCTGATGCAACGAGCAAACTCCAATTATTAATGCGGTTTGTAACTGGACTAAGTGCTGGAGAATCCAGCTTTATGAGACGAAATCCATGCATATTAACTTTACATATCAAAAGGCTTCCCATCTACCGATAGAAATTAACTCACGAATAAAAAAGAAGAACTATATTAAGTTCAGAAAAATGTATTGGCTTACAACACACAACAAGCTGCTACTTTATAGGCAAATACTGAAGCCGATGTGGACCTACGGTATTCAACTCTGGGGATGCACTAAGCAAACAAACGCCAAAATGATACAGACGTTACAAACCAAGGTTCGCCGTAGCATCGTAAATGCTCCGTGGTACACAAGAAATGAAGACCTTCACAGGGACTTACAGGCAGAATACATCAAAGATGAAATAAAACTGCAAGCCGGCAAACACGAAATAAGGCTCCAGGAACATGGAAATCATGGAAATGACCAAATTAAAATTAGTATTTTAAATAGGTTTAATTAATTTTGGGACTAACCATTGGGTTTCACCCCAACAAATCAGAATTGTTTAAGAAATGAAAAATTTGTAAATTTGGAAGATGAATTGCTAGATGAGCACAGTCTCAGTTGTAATTAATAAAGAAAAAAAACTTTTGAAGCGTTTAAACCAATCTCCACAGGTAGTTTTCGCTGGTACATGTTCGCCGTAGGCCTCCTCAAGAAATTACGTGGTTCAGCTGCATTTTTTTCAAGTTGAGCGAAGTAAAGCAAAACTTCCCGCAAACGCTGTTTGTTTGGCACAAAACTCTACATTTTCGTTCTTAGAAAATAAATTTTTGCGTTGCGATATCTGCTGGTAATTACAACTGCACTCTAAGAAGTGATTGTAAAATTACATGAAAAATTAATATTTAAACACCTAAAAATGAGTTAACTACATAACGAAGCGTAATAAAACACTTTGGAAGGTAAAAAACAATAAAATAGTGTGATTTTCCAACTACATTACACGCTTTTAGCTTTTTACAACTTATTTTGTGCAATTTTACTGAGAAATGTATTCTCACGCTCCCTTCGTGGTAATTACCGATATTTTAGAAGATTTTGTTTTAACGAAATGCATTCGCGTGAACGAAATAGTTTAGTCATGACCATTATAAAGGATAGAAGTGTTATTTGTTAACATGTAATATTTGTAATTTCTCGGTAATTGATTCGGTAATACTATACCACAAGCATTTATACTTGCATAGATGCTTAAGAACCGTTCAATTTATTTGTTTATTTCCCTTATTTTGTAATAAAAAAAATTCTTTGTATAACACTTACAATGTGCATTGGCATCGTGAACATTCACATATAGTCAAACGTATGCCAAATAATACTACCGAAAAATTTGAAGTTAATTGGTTTAAGTGTAAATTGTAATTTTGAAACAAATAATTTAAAAAAAATTATTGCTCATTTCAATTTCCGAGTACAAAATTATTCTCAAGACAAAATCAAATCTAAAAACGCATATTTACAGAAAACATAAGCAAACTCTTAAACGAAATTTTACTTCTAGTGCTTCTTGTTCAAATGAAAAATGCGCTGAGTCTTTGGGAAGCACGGCTGTCTAAAACGAAGATAAAATGGATGTTGGCTTTCATATGAGTGAAGAAAATACTGAACGTCCTAAAAATTTTTTCTCTGATTTATTCCTACAATTAAAGTTCAAATATAAATTAAGTGAGGTGGTGGATGATAATGGATCCGACATATACGAAGGCGATGTTTTGCAATACATCATCAAAAGTAATCCGCAAACGGTATTTTTACTACTAAATGAGAGAGAACATTGGATTTCTACAGGAGACCTAAACTTATCTCCAGAAAATGAAAATGTGAGTTGATATTAAATAAGGCATTTATGCACGTCGATTATAGAACTCGTTGGAGCGAACCGAACTCGGACCGAAAACTGCATACAAAAAAATTGAAATTAATATTCTAAATCTTCTAAAAAATATTGTTTAGAAACCACAAGAAAATTATAACTTAATCGTCGAACCAATTGCTTTCCATTTTTTTTGCAAGCAGCTCCCAATCCGCACCCGACTCGCTCCCGGGAGTTCTTATACCGTCGTGATTGTCTTGAAAATATTTTCATTATTATTAAAATATTTGGTTAATAATTTACGTATTTAAGGTTTCGATACTTTAAAATGTAAAATAAAATTTCCAGACCTAAACATTTACTCGAAAATTTTATTTGCAGAGATCGAAGCCTATTATATTTAATATCGTGGATGAGGCAGTATTACATATTCAGTAATACTGAAGAAGAGATTGACACAAATTTTACAGATGATACTCTATCGATGAGTAGCTCTGCAATGTCAACATCTTAGTACAAATTCATCATGTCGACAGCTGTTTTCCGAATTTGAAATACCGCGGAATAAAATACCCTATGATATATTGGAGATGCTTAAAAACAAATCTAAGTTGGGAAGGCGACTTAATGTGGTAGCAAACACTATAGTGGATGAACTTCGAAAGTTTTCGTTACCTCACAGTAAAACAAATGTGTAATTTTACATATTTTTTTTACAACATTTATGTTGTAAGGAAATTATTTCTTTGCAAAAATACACAAATATTAAAAATAAAATAATATATACCTACAAAACCATGTAATTTTACTAGCTATTACTTCCGCATATTACTATTACTCATATTATCATAGTAATTTTGCTTTGTGCGAATTTATTATTCGGGCAAATAGTAAAATCGAAACGTAAATTGATGCACTTTCTTTAATTAGCTTTTTATTTTACCATTAGTGTGTTTAGACTTTTGTGTAATTTTCCTTCCCGATCAAGCATAATTAGTAATAGAAGTGTAAAATTACTCTTCGGCTTTTTTGTACAACATTAAACGTTGGTAAATGTTGTGCCAACGTTTATTGCAGTAAAATTCCAACAAAATTTTTTACTGTGTATCCATGAACATATTTCGAGCGGTACCACAAAAAGCCGCCGAACTCTATCCCGATTCCATTAAAGAAAAAGATAATGACGGCAAATTTTTAACAGTGGAACCATTGGCACGATAATTTTATATCGATTAAATAATGATGTATGTGAATATTGTAAGTTTTATTTATTTTCAAATAAAATTAACTACTTAAATAAATGTATGTGTTTAATATTATAGCCTCATTGATCATTAAGTGTAAATTTCAACATTATTAGCTGTATTTTACTCCGAAAAGTGTAATTTTTTAGTAAATTTTACCACAAATGCAATCGAAAATCGCGCTGTTAATATTGGTATTCATTCTTTAATACATTTTAATACGTCCAAAAAGATTTTTTAATACGATAAAAATGGCGTGATTTATAGTTATATTTATTTTGAATTCACACTAATTTGGCTTTAATTTACACTTAGTTAATCGTATTTTACATTCATTTGACAAATAGTTCACTTCTAAACAAAGTATTTTCTAACATTAAAGGTAAACATTTCACACTGTTAATGTGTGATTTTCAGTCTTTGAGGAGTATATCTTCACAATTAATTCTTACACTTTTGGCGTATTTTTTTCTAAATCACGCTACCATGAATATTAACTACAATAATTGTAGGAAACTGATTACCTACAATAATTGTAGTTAATTTCAACAAATAATTTTTAGAGTGTGGTTATCGTTAACAACTGTCCACGGTATGAACAAAACACAACTACTTTTTTATATATTTATTTATTACAACTGATTTACAAATCATCTAGTCCCCTTTACAATTTTATTATATTTTTAGTCGATCCTGATTGGATCTTGTAGATCATGTGGTTTATTCCTTCGCAGCCGTCTTACTGGGTTTGAATCATCCAACATACGACGTATCTCAGGATTTTGGTGTAGACTAATACGTTGCATGTGTTTACTATTCCATAAAGGACTTTGCTTTGGAATGACTGGATGATATTGACATTGGTTTTCTTTGTACAGTCCCAGAGCTGAATACCGTAAGTCCACACAGATTTTGGGATTTGCCAAGATATTTTGCCGTATTTGCATAGGGAATTTGCTCTGAGTTCAGTTCTACTGGTATCCAGTTGACCTTCTTGTTGGTAAAGTTCACGTGAACAGATTTTGTTTCATTAAATTTTATTCGCCATCTCTTGCTCCAGGTACTGACAATATTAGTAGCTCTTTGCAATTTGCTTGTAGATTCTTCTATGCAATTAGCAACTGCTAAGATGGCCGTATCATCCGCAAACGTCGCTATGTTAGTATTCTCTATCGTTGGCAGGTCCGAGGTGTATAGAACATATAAAGTTGGTCCCAGAACGCTACCTTGTGGTACCCCTGCTGATATTTTCTTTATTTCTGAGTATTCGCCATCTAATTTAACTCGAAAGTGTCGGTTAGATATGTAAGATTTTAGAATTTCATAAAACTGCTTTGGTAAGTCTCTTTGGTAATTTATATTCCAAACCTTTATGCCATACTCTGTCAAAGGCCTGTGCTACATCCAAGAAGACGCTTGAACATACTTTCTTTTTTTCAATTACGTCTTTAATTATGTTTGTAATTCGGTGTACTTGTTCTATTGTTGATTGGTTTTCTCTGAAGCTACATTGATGTGGAGGAACAAGATTTCTTTCTTCTATTATTGGTTTGAGTTTCTTTAGGAGTAGTTTCTCAAATATTTTTGAAATTATTGGGAGTAAGGAAATCGGTCTATACAAATTTTTATCATTAAGTAGTTTGTTTGGTTTAGGTATCACAATTACTTCTGCTACTTTCCATTGACTTGGAACGCGTTTAAGTCTGAACACTGAATTAATTATTTGGAGTAGTTTACGTAGTCGTTTTTCAGGAAGAGCTTTTACTATTTGTCCTGTAATTTAGTCATATCCTGGAGATTTCTTTGTATTTAGGTTAAGATTGGTTTCCTCTTTTAATTCTTGTAATGTGACAGGTGATATATTGCGGTTATCCATTTTATATACAGGTGGTATGTTCCCTCTGCAGTTTGTCTAGGTAAAGGCTGGAACGTGTTCTCGAGGTGGGTTGCAAACAATGAAGCTTTTTGCTTTGCACCTATAGCCCACGAGCCATCATCATTTTTTACTGGTGGAATTTGTAGTTTAGGTCGTTTTAAACTTTTTGTCGCTTTCCAAAGGGAGTACTCGGTATCTTTTTCCCCAGTAAGGCCACTCAAGGATTTATTAATGGATTCGTTTTTGATTTCTTTAATTAGCAACTTTAGTTTATTGGATAAAAAATTTAGAGTTGTTTTATATTCTGGCGCTCGACTTCTTTGCCAAGCCTTTCTTGCTTTTCGTTTTGCTGCAACCAGTTCCCTAACTTCCAGAGGATAAATAGCATTTCGGCGCATTTCCTTTGAACTTGAGGGGGTACTACTCCACGTCGCTCCTTGTATACTGTTGTTGAGTTGTTCTAGTACTTGGTGTTGTAGCTGTATCGGATTTTTAATTGGCACCTGAAGATCAATATTATCCTCAACAAGTTTCTGGAATTTCTCCCAGCAGGTTTTTTTGTTCGTTAGCGAAGGTGGACTAGTTTTCTTAACAATCGTTGCACTGATTGTCATAATAACAGGCGTATGATCCGACATAATCCCTTCCCTGCTTTCTAAGCATATGTAGTTTTCCTCTATACCTTTGGTGATAAAGAAGTCAATGATATCGGGTATTTTGTTTCTATCCGTAGGCCAATAAGTTGGTTGATCTCCAGAATTAAAATCGCAATTGCATTGTCTTCCTGCTGAAAACTGCTCTCATACTTTTTTAGAGGTTACTCTTGATCCCCAGTAGGTGTTTTTTTGCATTAAAATCACCTCCGATTATGAAACTTGATCCAAGTGATTTAAATAACGTGTAATAGTCTTGTTTAATTAAATTATACCTTGGGGGGCAATATATTGACGATACACTATATTCTTTGTTGTTATTTATAAATAATTTTTAGGTGACTACTTGCATAAATTCCTCTTCAAATTTAAGGCCTATAAAGTGTTTGATGTTTTCTTTTATAACCACCGACGATCCTCCCCTTGCCCTTCCTGCTGGATGAATGGCGTGGTAAGAACTGTATCCAGATATTTTAAGATATACAGTTGAAGTAAAATGGGTTTCCGATACTAGACATCTATCAATTTTTTCAGTATTTAGGAAAATTTGCATTCCAGATTACTATTCTTAATGTTTTATTTGTTGTTTCTTGCATCATTTTAATAGAGCATGGATTTCACTTCGTTTAGAGAGTCTTGCCTATCTAACCTGTTGCTTAAAGCGAGAAGGCATTTCCCTTGGTTAGCTAGACGAGTGTTAAGTGCTTCCATGCTTCTTAATATCTTTTGGAGCACTGCTGTACCTTCGGTACAGCAGTGCTCCAAAAGATATTAAGGCCCTCTGAAATAACTGGTTTTGTCTTGACTACTTGCGAGCACAGTTTTGGTTTTGGTTCTCCCGTTTTACTAGAATGATGTTTAGGTTCCTCTTTGATGGAAGTTTGATAGTTTTTTACCGATATTCCTGGACTTTGTTTTCGCGTTTTCTTTCTTGTTCTTTGTAGCTTCTTAGCTATTTCACATCCCCGGTAGCTTGCGATGTGACTTATTGCAATTGACACATTTTGCAGCAATATTTTTACTAACCGGGCATACCTGGTGATGATGCTTTCCGGCACATTTCACGCATCTAGTCTCTCTTTGGAAATATTTCTGCGTATGATTAAGACCTTGACATTATTTAAACTGCGGTATTAATCCGCTATTTTTTTCAATGGCTCTATGTTAACTCTCATGTTAAGTATTGCCTTGATATTATACACATCTTCCACCTTTTGTTTGTTATTAAAAGTGAACATAAATAGTGGAAGCTCTCTTTTGTTAATTTGAACTTCTTGTTCAGTTTCGATTGTTTCTTTCTTAATGATGTTTACGGCATTTTCGATTTGATAACCCTTTTGCTTGAGATCCTCAATAATTTCCTCTTTTGCACAGGTTGGGTGAAGACCTCTAGCTATAACTTTAATTGGGCGATCATTTTTATCCTCATAGGTAAACCACTGATGCCCCTCGGAATTAAGCCTTGTAGTCAAAGCTCTATAAGTTTCAGAGTATACAATATTAATTTTCCTGACGCCGTTGTTTAGAGATGCGAGTTTGTACTCGGCTATCGTAATCGATTTCATAATCGATTGTATAGTGGAGAAATTTTATATCCCGATGACATTTATTGGTGGAGGTGGTTTTTCTTTTGGTTTAGTTGTTTCTTGATGATTAACTGGTTTCTAGAAACCTCTTTTGAAGTTGATGGTAAAGTTACTGCCATTTCTGGTGAGTGTTGCGTTTTCCTTTTCTTGCTTGGTCATTCATTCCGGTTCAACATCCAATTTGTTTCTCTTTCTAATTCTTCCTCATACGTATGGAATGAATTAATGTCATTGTCTTGGACATTGTGGTGGGTAGGTCAACCTTATGCAGTTGTGTAATAAATAATTTTTGTTTCACGATACGCGGAATTGGCTCCAAACTGTAAAGGCTTCAAATTTTCAATTTAAAGATCGATTTTATACCACATTGGCCTTGTGGTGGGCATATGAACCACAATGTCCAAGGAGTAACATTTGACTCAATATCAGGTGGCGGTCTGGTGTAATCAATTATTAAAGATGGTATAATAGACCCTTAAATTACCTATTCGAGGCCTCTACCGTTGGGAGCCAATTCCGCGTATCGTGACACAAAAATAATTTATTACACATCTGGATAGGGCTTAACTACTCTCGACAAGACTTCTTTCAACATTTTTCCTAAAATCTGGTGGCAGTCTGGTGTAAAAAAATTATTAAATTTGGTTAAATTGACGTATTTAAATATATAATCATTTTGGGGTGAAATTTACCCTTAGGATAGTTATAGGGGTGGTCTTGAACTAACTTATTCAATGTAATTAATTTGTAACAAATTCTGGTTCAAGAGTCATCCCGATATCATAGCTACATCAAAAGTTACAATTTTGGCGGTGAAGGTTTAACTGTAAGCTAAACCGACCACTCGTTCCTCGAAAACGGTAACTGTAATAAAATCGGGATTTGTTGTAATAAATTGTAATAAATGTGTAACAAATTATAGTACAGGTTTCATTGAGGCGGGCTAATTTGGTCGGTGCAGGTTAAGAGCACTTCCGTTTTTGATCTTCCTATTTAGCGAATCTAATTTATGTTTTAGTTCTAAATTTGTACTGTTCCTTTTAAAACGCTTCAACATCCGGTTTTTAAGTTTAATTAAATCCCCTAGTTCGAGAGTCATCCAAGGGCAAACACTTGCATTTTTCATTTTTACATGTACTTCCTTCAAAACGGAAAACTGCAGAACGAGTTTATTATACATATCAAAAATTCGTTCAAGCGTAGACTCAGGATTTCTGACGTTAAACACGGTACTCATTAAAAAATATTCAACGAACTCATTAACCTTTTTGTAATTAACGTATCTCTTCGTTAGTGTCCGAGTACAATATTTAGGCTTGATGCGAAATTTTGAGAGGACAAAACTATGATCACTTACGTCGGCTTCAATGGTGTTTCAACTGTTTTTTTGAGTTCTTCATTCTCTTTCTTTAAAATTGTAAATTCTTCTTTCAATTTAGTAGTAAATTCTTTTATTTCTCTTAGTTGTTCACGGAGTTTGGCATTTTCCTTCTCGTACTGAAGTATATTCCCAGTTGAAGATGTTGGGCCTGCCTCCGAAGGGTGTGGATTTGGCAGCATATCTGCTGCTGTACCACCTGGGAGTATTACATTCCGTACTTTTTGTACTCATTGTTTGTGTTAGTCAATTTATACCTTTTCCCCGGTAGCACTTTGCTACTGTCGAACCTGTACCCGCCCCCCGCGACGAGGACGCGGCTACCATGGTGTTACCTAGGTGTGCACAGAGACAGCCAAAGCCCTCAGAGTACCCTAGGCTTCGGGGCTGACATAAGTGACACAACTACTGACATAAATGACAACTACATGTGCCGCTAGCGCCTACTATGTGTGAAACCCGGAAATTTAGTTGCACACTTGTTAAATCACGTCCCTTAAGTTAGCAGAACCCATACAGCAGAACATTACAAGATAGTATGAATAATTATAGGCTAATAATAGGCTAATTAAATTCTCTATTAAACAATTTTGGGCTCCACCCCTACCAACTAAAACGATGGGTTCTGCTAGCTTTAGAAAAAGTCAGCAGAACCCATATCAAAAAATATTTTAAAAACAATTGAAAAATTAAAAGGTTAATTTTAGGCTAATTAAATGCCCTATTTAAATTTTATTATTCTGCTCATTCTAGAAAAGGCATAAGGCTTTATCATTTCAGAGCTAGCAGAATCCAAATCGAAAATCGGACCAAAACCGAAATTAGAACCCAAAACAAGATCAATTAACATACAAATAATTGTAGGCTCAATATTGCCTGATCAAATGCCCCATTAAAAATGTTGGGTCCACTAGTTCTTGACCAAACTTCAGGTCATTTAATCTAAAGCTAGCAGAAGCCAAACCGAAAATCGGACCAAAACCGAAATTAGAACCCAAAACAAGATCAATTAACATCCAAAAAATTTTAGGCTCATTATGGCCTAATCAAATGCCCCATTAAAAAATTTTGCCCATAACTAGTGGAGCCCAACATTTTTTAATAGGGCATTTGATTAGGCCAAAATGAGCCTACAATTATTTGTATATTAATTGATCTAGTTTTGGGTTCTAGTTTCGGCTTTGGTCCGATTTTCGATTTGGATTCTGCTAGCTCTGAAATGATAAAGCCTTATGCCTCTTCTAAAATGAGCAGAATAATAAAATTTAAATAGGGCGTTTAATTAGCCTAAAATTAACTTTTCATATTAATTTTTCAATTGTTTTTAAAATATTTTTTGATATGGGTTCTGCTAACTTTTTCTAAAGCTAGCAGAACCCATCGTTTTAGTTGGAAGGGGTGGAGCCCAAAATTTTTTAATAGAGCATTTAATTAGCCTATTATTAGCCTATAATTATTCATACTATCTTGTAATGTTCTGCTGTATGGGTTCTGCTAGCTTAAGGGACGTTTTAAATCACATGCATGGTTTTTCTAAATTTCCCGGGAAAATACTACAATCCGCTTCTCTAAAGCATTTATAGAAAGATACTTCTAGGTCCTTTATTATAGAAAAACACGTTTACTTTGGCCAAATTGGGAATTCAGGGTGTTTGCAAATCGAACGTCAGCAACATCAACTCAAGTAGTTTAACAGGCAAATCAATAAACTGGTAAAATTACAATAAAAAGTATTTTCTAAAATTTTAAGTAGATGTCACAAGACAAATTTTTATTTACCGAATTTGCGTTTGCTAAACTATTCAGCTCGGTGTTGAAATACGCTACAATTTTATTGTACGAGTACCTCGTCTTATTTTGCGAAAGAAAATTTTAATGTTTATATGTTCTCAGGTATGTAATCGAAAACTTTATTTGACAGCAACGTAAGACGTTAATAGCAAGTACCAATTACTTTGTATGAATTTATTTGTATTCATCATCATTATTCTAGAATTATTTTTTAATGTCGGCCTGGCCCATTATAGATTTGTTAATATGCTTTCTTTAAATCTGTCTATATTACAAAATTCTATATTATGGTAAAATCCTTATAAATCAATGTCTGTCAATCAATTGTCAGATAATGGTGAAATGAAAAATTGCCACATTAAACACTTTTTATATCAATATATATATACACACACACACACATAAGTCAAATGATTTTAATTGTATATCAAAATGTCAATTAACATTAGTTATACAACAATATATTTTGTTTGGATATTGTTCAATAATGTCGAAAGAGTATCCCATACCCTTTATGCATGCATATATGGCATGTGCACAAAAACACTTAATTCCTTTCAAAAATTATAAATATAAATAAGCCAAATAAATAAAAAGCGTTAAAAGTTAGTAAATCATTTTTATTTACCACATTATTTAAATTTTATTATTTATGTTTAAAATAATAAATTAAGCAATAATGTGAGCCATACACAAAAAAATAAAAATCTACTCTGCACATAGTGAAAGACTGAAGAGTTGAAAGGTTAGAAATAAAAATAAATAATAATACAACATTTTTTATTGTAGACGTCAGAATATAAATTTTTTACATTTTTTTATTTTTGTTTTTGGGCGGGGGGGCTTCCGTTTAAATATGAAAAAACGGCCATGTCAAAAAAAACGAAAACAACAAAAAAATGGGAAAATTTTGTGTTATCCACAGCGTACATACACCAAACAGCCTCGTATAGTAAAGTGACAAGTAGAATGTACATAGTTGGTATAGGCAGATAGGAACGTACTCGTAATGCGGACGGATACACCAAAAAAAAAAAAAAAATAATTTTCATAATTTATAAATATAAGTACTCATTACGAATATGAATATTATATCCTGGCACTTTAATTTTCTCCATACAATGAATGTACGTTTTAAGGATGTAACACTCATACACCTTTAAAACGTGTAGGTGGCATAACACTGGTGGTAGGTAGAGTTCATTGTGTGGTTTGACATCGAAAACAAAAACCCTCGTGTTAATAAGGGAATTAATTAATTATTGTTGAATTTATGATACAATTTTTTTTTATCGTATTTGTTGTAATTTCATGTGATTAATAATTTTAAACAGCTTTTGAATTTCACTTTATAAATAATTAATTTTACGTTGATACCTACACACAGTTTTTTGTATTTTTATTTTTTATTAATGAATCAAATATTATTCATCATTATTATTTACATAGTGAAGTTACGCGATTATTATTAATAATTTTTATGTGTGGTTTGAACGTGAAACGAGGATTTCAATTAATTTTATCAACTTATTATAATCTTACATGGTTTTAGTTTTAATTAAACAATATTTAGTGAAAAGAATTTACAATATAGTTATGTTTGTGTATTTAGGGGAACGAGATGTGAAGCAGATCCAGTCGTTAAGTACCGTTAATCAACTAAGCTATTGGTTTATCCGAATCCTAGATGGACCCGTTCAATTGTGTAATACTTTCTACTTAGCCCTTTTTACACTAAGATTACGCCCTTTACAAATTGATGCTTGCCATCATTTAACGAATTCCCTCTTAATTCACAAACCAGCTGTAATTACAGATCGCGCTATCAATCATCCAATAACAGGCTAACCCCTTCATCGCAAACAATTCCTGCTAATATTGATACCAACTCCATCAACTCTCAACACAGCACCAGGAGTAGTGTTAATCTTCCGCATGCATCCTTAAAATCAAACTCCCAAATTTAAATTATCTCATGGGTTACTGCGCAAAGGGAAAAAACTAGTACTGCTGTTTTGTAGAAAAACATTTGAAAAAAAAAACGAATGCACGTCCAATTGTGAATTAATCGTGAGCGTCACTAACAAACATTCTTCGATGTCTGAAAAACCAAATAAATGGTGGAACAGACTAAAACCAGAAATAATCTACGGACATAAAAGAAGTCAAAAATCCCTAAAAGAAGTTTTGAACAATTATAGATAGAAGGATAGATCTTTCTTAACGAGTGGTTGAACGAACGAAAAGATTTTTGTTTAGTAATGGACGACGAAACCTAAGAAAGGTGTGGAACTGGGCGAATCATTTACTACTAAAGCTGTTGAAAAATTTGGCAACAAGCGCACGGTTTGGCAGGCAATTTGTCAATAAGGCTTATGATCTCGTCCATACATAATAAATGGGATTATGAATGGCAAATTCTATATCAAGGAATCAAGGAATGTCTATTAGGCTATATTTTTATCTTATTAATTACAACTGAGACTGTGCTCATCTAGCAATTTATCTTTCAAATTTACAAATTTTACATTTCTTAATCAATTCTGATTTGTTGGGGTGAGCCCAATGGTTAGTTCCAACATTAATTAAACCTAATTAAAATACTAATTTTAATTTGGTATGTTTACTAGGTCAAGTTGCCTCGTTCTTTGAAGCCTTCTTCAACGACAGGGTTATCTATCGTATGGCGAATATAGGGATTTCCATGTTCCTGGAGCCTTATTTCGTATTTAGCGGCATGCATTTTTATTTCATCTTTGATGTATTCCATCTGTAAGTCCCTGTGAAGGTCTTCATTTCTTGTGTACCACGGAGCATTTACGATGCTACGGAGAATCTTATTTTGAAACGTCTGTATCATTTTAACGTTTGTTTGCTTAGTACATCCCCAGAGTTGAATACCGTAGGTCCATATCGGCTTCAGTATTTTCCGATATAGCATCAGCTTGTTGTATATTGTAATCTCAGAGCCTGTACCTATGAGCCAATACATTTTTCTGAACTTAATATTAAGTTCTTCTTTTTTATTCGTGAGTTAATTTCTATCGGTAGATGGGAAGCGTTTTGATATGTAAAGTTAATTGATTCTCCAGCGCTTAGTTCAGTTACAAACCGCATTAATAATTGGAGTTTGCTCGTTGCATCAGCGACATTACTTCCAATCGCCATGGTTGCTATGTCATCTGCAAAGGTGGCTATGGTTCCTTCATCTGTTGTTGAAATATCCCTTGTATATAATAAAACAGGCTAGGTCCTAAACAATCCCCTATCGGACACCGGCAGAGATGTTCTTTAGTTCGGAATATTCATACTCAAATTTCGCACGAGAATGTCTTTTGGATAAATAAGATTTTAGTATGGGCAGATCTCTGTGCAGCTTGAATTCCAGTCCACTGTGCCAGACTTTATCGAATGCTTGGGCGATGTCCAGAAATATTCTGGAGCATACTTTTTTACATTCTAACGTTCTTTTCCCTGAATCCAAATTGATGTGGAGGAATTAGTTTTCGGTCCTCAATTATTAGTTTAAGTCTTTTTAGTAATAATTTTTCAAAGAGTTTTAACATAATTGGCAGCCTTTATGATTTTTTATCGTTAGGTTATCAGGTTAGGTTTATCAGGTTTTGTATCATGATTAATTCTGCTATTTTCCATTGGCACGGAACATATTTTAACCGAAAGCTTGCATTGATTATGTGTAATAGCTTACGAAATCCTTTACCTGGTAGAGCCTTGATTATTTGGCAAGTAATCAAGTCATACCCTTCTTCTTTTAATTCTTCGAGAGTAACTGGGCGATATATTTACATCGGCCGTTTGTCTTGGTAGTGGTTGGTAGGTATCCTCGGGATATTCTGCAAACAGATCAGCCTTCTCTTTAGGACCTCTTGCCTAGGTTCCATCCTCCTTTTTAAGTGGAGGCACTTGCATTTTGGGTCTTTTGAGTCCCTTCGTCGCCTTCCATAGGGAACAATCAGAATTTTTTCATTGGTTAGGCTAACTAGATATCTGTTGATTGATGCATTTTTAACTTCTTTAAGAAGCGGTTTGAGACTGTTACCTAAATTGTTAAGAATTGTTTTGTTTTTCGGTGTTCTAATTATTTGCCAAGTTTTACGAGCCCGTAGTTTTTCTCTTACCAACTCTCTAACTTCCATTGGGTAGGATATGTTCAGCTTCTTCGTATTTTGTATACTGGGGGTACTTGAGAAAGCAGCATAGTGAATTGTTTCATTGAGTTGTTCTAATTCATTTTCCAACTGGTGGGCATTTTTTATCGGTACCTGAAGATTGATTTTTTCCTCCAATACTTCACGAATGAGATCCCAGCTTGGTTTTGAATTTGTTAATCTGGGTGCACTCTTCCTTTGAATTACCATTATACTAACTGTCATGATAACCGGGGAAAGATTCGATGCTAGAGAATTACTGAATTCAATGTGAATGTAGTTCTGGGATATACCTCTTGCTACATAAAAGTCTATTAGGTCAGGTATCTTCGTTCCGTCACTGGGCCAGTATGTTTGGGAACCACCAGAGTAAAATTCACATTTTGATGTCTGCCCTGCTTGAAGCAATTCTTCACCTTTTGACGTGGTAAGTCTAGATCCCCAATAGGTGTTTATCGCATTAAAGTCACCTCCAATAATAAAATCACGTCCAAGCAATTTAAATAGTTTAAGGTAGTCCTCACTTTTCAAGTTATGCCGGGGAGGACAATATATCGCAGAGACAGTAACCTGTCTGTGTTTAATTTGGATCCTTGCAGTAGTGACTTGCATTGTTTCTTCTTCGATATTTTATTCTAAATGGCGTTTTATATTTTCTGTTATTAGTAATGCCGAACCACCTCTTGCTTTTTCCGCTGGATGAATGGAGTGATATAAGTTATAACCCCGTATTATTACAAACGAGAAGAAAATGTCGATTTTTTTAAATTTAAACATATTTCTATTTCTGGAATATGTTGCATAATGCCATTCGCATTCCAGATTGCTATTTTGAAAGTTGTGTTCTTGCTTAACATTTTGCGTTGGATTGCGTTGAGGGAGTTTCATTTTCTTCAGTTGATCAAGTATCATGTTGTTCAGATTACTTTGGTCATCTAGCCGCTTTGTAATAGCTGCAATGCTGTTCATAATGTTTTCCATAATTTGGTTATTTTCGGAGCCTATTTGTTTGGTTGAACCCAAACCTTTCACTTCCTGGCCAAATGAATTTCTTTGCCTTGTGTTGTTTGGTTGTGGGTTTTGATTCATCTCATTTGATATTTAAACCCTTCGATTTTCGTGATTTTGCGGTTGATTTCTTGTTTTATTTCTTAATTTTTGTAGTTGTTTAGCAACTTCACAGCCTCGATAATTAGCCGGATGTTGGCCCTTACAATTTGTACACTTGGCTGGCACATCTCTCCCTATTGTACATACCTGGGTGAAATGATTACCTGAGCATTTTACACATTTTGGATCTCGGCCGCAATTTGGGTGTGATTAAATGCATGACTATTCTTGCATTGGGGTATGCGTGTTGTGGTTCTTCTCATTGGTTCGATTTTCACAATTATGTGAAGGATTTCTTTTATTCCATAAATGTTTTGAACATTATCTTTGTTGTCTATAAAAAGAGCGAGTATCCTTTTACTGATAATTTGGTTTCCTTCCTGGATTTATGTTCTCTCTTTTTTAACAATATTCACAGCATCCAGTATTTTGAGGCCTTTATTTTGTAAGTCTTCCATTATTTCTTTGCTTGAGCAAGTGTGATGCAAACCTCTTGCCATAAATTTTATAGGTCGGGACTGTTTGTTTTCGTAAGTGAACCACTTACTTTTCAGCATTCAATTTCATAGTGCAGGTTCTATAAGTATCTGAGTCCACAGTATTAATTTTCCAAACGTCATTGTTTAGCACCAAAAATGTTTAAAAAATTACTCGATTAATTTCGACTTGTTAGGTCATCATCAGGAGTATCTACTGATTGGTAAAAATAAAAATTTAGTTATATATAGTAGAAATAAGCAAAATAAAATAAAAGAAGGAGGGACAAAAATAGGCAATAAAAATTAATCTATTGATCGTTCCAACCATCTGTTGTTTACACGGAAAAATTTCTAATAAAAAAGGGGGGTGGAATAGCAGGTAAGCGATTAGTTATCGGTTGAGTAACAAAATTCAAGGTATATTGAAGTGCATTTAATTACCCGACGTATTAGTCATATTATTAAGAGCGTGAGAATAAAACAGGGCGGGATCTGTAATTGGTGAGAAACGGATTTCTCTCTGTTCGTTAAGGATATTTTGGTTAAGGAATATGGATTTTCGAATTTCGTAAGATTCTAAGGTATCTAAACGTCTGCTTTTAGGTTGTATATGTAATATGTCTAAATTGTTTAAGCTAGCTGTATGATTTTCTAAAGTTAAATGATTATGGAACGTTGATTGATTGCAACCAGATAAATGTTTTTTAGCTCTAACTCCAAAATTGCGCCCAGTCTGTCCAATATATGGGAAACTACAATCATTGTTATTAATCCTATAAACACCAGACTTAGAAAGGCGATCAACTCTAGGTTTATTGTTAAAAACCATTTTCTTCATTGTGTTATTATTATAAAAAGCAAAACTAATATTGGTATAATCGGACACGATGTTGCTAATCCGTTGGCTAGTTTTTCCTATATACTCTAAGCGACGCCAAATTTCCTGCGTTGGATTATGCGGTGGATAAATACCCGTTAGAGCTTTGTGCTTTAGCTTTTTATTTAATAACTTTAATATAGTCTTAGTTGCATATCCGTTATTCGTTGCTATTTGTAGAATTATATTAAGCTCTATGTCGTAATTTGAATTATCAAAGGGATGTTTATTAGTCTATCTATAAGTGAGTGGAAAGCTGACATTTTAATATTATGGGGATGGTTTGAAGAACTAGGGATAATAGCGTCTGTATACGTAGGTTTCCGATAAATTTTGAAGTCTAAGGAAGAACTAATCCTGGTTATTGTTATATCTAGAAAATTAATACATTTATTTTCTTCGATTTCCAACGTAAAATCGATGGTGGGATACTGAGAATTTAACCAAGTAAGGAATGAGTTTAACAGTCTATCAGTTCCATTCCATAGACATAGTATGTCATCAACATATCTATACCAAAAGATTATATGACGAAAATAAGGATTGTTGTTTGATAAAATCGTTTGTTCGAAGAAATTCATGAAAATTTCAGCTAACAAAGGTGACAGAGGGGAGCCCATGGGTAGACCATCAGTGAATTTGAAATATGTATTATCAAAGCAGAAATAGTTTTGTTTAATACAAGTCTCAAAGACCAACTTTAGTTCACGACGTAGGCCCTCATCTACAACATCCCTATCTAAGTAATTACAAACTATTTGAGATAAAGTTTTAATTGGAATTGAAGTGAAAAGACTGACAACGTCAAACGAAACTAGTTTTGAATGTAGTGGAATGTCGACTTTTTGAATTTTGCTAATCAATTCTATCGAGTTCTTAACCGAGTAAGCCGAAAAGAAATTAGTATGATCATTGAAAAAGTTTATGAAACCCTTACATAGCTTGTAGGCAGGAGCATTGCAATACGCAACTATTAGTCTAATCGGGATGCCCTCCTTATGGATTTTTGGTAAACCGTAAAGAATCGGAGCAGATGGATTCATGAGCATATGATATAATGAATCCATCTGCTCCGTTTCTTTACGGTTTAACACAAGCAAGCTGGTCAAAATTATAAATCCGTTCCTTTTCCTTTTCCTTGTTTGACCCAAGTAGTGATGTTGGGTATTGTCGACCCATGGTGGGGGTCGGAATAAGCCGTGGTTGTATATATCTTAGAGAATTCATTTGTTGTTGTAGTAGCAAGTTTTTGTTGTTTAGTAGCAAGTTTTTGTTGTTTTAATAAGTTAAGATGGAGTTGTACATAGACAAACTCAGTTAGGAGGAGTTGCGTATAGAGTTTGAGGTGTGCAACCTGGTTGACAAAGCCAACCAGGAAATAACTCAGACGATGAAAGAAGCGCTAGTGCGTAAAATAGAGGAAGAGCGTGAGGATTCGTTCTTCGCGCCTAGCAAAGCGCACCAGGCCGCACAGAAACAACCCAGACGTGAAATTGAGGCCTGTACAAAGAAGTTAAAGTCGGTATGGGAAGGGGTGATGCAAAACCTAAAAGATAGTGTACCAACCGAAGAATGGCAGCCGGAGATGACTGCAAGATTGGCTCACATTCAGGGTCGAGCCGATCGGGTAAGCAAGTCCCCAAAGTTCTCCGGAATGTCAACGTGCTTAAGGGAAGCCACCCACGTTCTCGGCAAGGTGGTAGCAATGTTGAAGCGCGGAAAGCTGGCCCCAGAGCAAGTCCGAGAGCAGATAGAGGGGTTAGTGATAGAAATACCAAGCAAAGAGGCTACAGTTACCCCCGAGGGAAAGCCAACACAACCCCAAGATGAGGTTGGGACTAGCAAAGATGTCCAGCAGATCAAAACCAAGCCCCCGTTTATGTTAGAGGATCTTGGGGAAGACCTGTTGGAGGATCTTGGGCATGAAATAGATCAATTGAAGTTTAGCAGTTCGGATAGAACAAAGGGAGACGAAACTGGATTCGATACGTCCAATAAATTGCCTCATAATTCTACTAAGTGTCCCGAAGTGCCAGCCTGGAGTATTATAAAACTACGGCAGGAAGCAAAAACCTGAAAAATCAGATTCCAGGGACTCCAAAGCGATTTAACGATCCAACGCTTTCTCAAACGAATAGAGTGACATGCCGACAGCCAAGAGATCCATATTCTTCTTTTCCAGGTCAATAGTTGTTATACTAGATTCAGTTATTTGCAAAGTAATATTTCCGGCGGCATCACTTATTTCATGTAATGATGGTCCAGTACATCTAGTTATAACATTAGAAAAAGTATCGGCTTGGTTAGCTACCGAGTTGCTTCTATTTTTCTTTATTTGTGTTCTTTGTAAATTTGATCTTCTCTGGAACGGATTTGATGTTCCCTGATAATGCAATAGATGGCCCTCTCGAGAATCCATATGGCCAGTCTAATTAGCTAAGAACTATATCACAGCGAGGTTTTCTCAGCAGACTTTTTTTGATATTTTTGCACTCACCGAGACTAATTTGAATAATGATTTCAACAGTAACGAATTGTTTACCTCGGATTTCAACGTCTTCCGAAAATATGGTTTTTATTGTCCAGAATATCGAAAGAGGCAACATAAAATTATTTTTCTTCATGACAATGCTCCATCAGATACGGCAAAACCGGTTCGCGACAGGTTGGAATCACTCAGCTGCGAAGTTCTACTCCATGCGGCTTACTCACCAGACTTGGCTCCTTCCGATTATCACTTGTTTGCATCGATGGGTCACGCACTTGCTGACTAGCGTGGTATTCACAAATTGCCTGAAAGATGGGAAAAATGTATAACAAGCACACTTTGTTTTTGGACAACATGTTTTTTAGTAAAGTAAAATCCGCGTGAGTATCACTGCGTAGATGGCTTGACACTGTTTTGAAAAATCGAACCAACTGATTGTGATTGTTCAAAAATGTCTCCAACGATGTCACCATTTCTCTTTCCTCATGTTTTTTTATGTGGGATATCCAAAAGAGAACTATAAATTTTCTTTTTTCGGAAAATTAAAAAATAAAATATCTGTATAAAATACAACTATAGGTAAGAACCATCCAAGTTACCCCATAAGTAGAAAAGAGAAGGAGAAGGACTACCAACACACATACATCGGTGCGTGCGATTCTTCTCCTTTATTTTATATATAAATATTTAAAGGTTCACTGTACTGGAAATTGGCCAAATAGCAAAGAAGTGCCCGAGGTCTCACCTATACTGTTAGTTAGATCCCCGGGATGTTTGTTTTAACTTTGTACTAAAACTACAAAAACAAAATTTATGATAAATTTAGGACTAACTTCACGCTTGCATCCACGAACGTGAAGTTTGCCCTGAAATTGTCATGACTATTTTATCATGAGTATGTAGCAGTTGAACTCTCGGTATAATCAATCGTCAAATTTGTAGTATTTGTACATACTTGCGAGGTAATGTCACTCAAACAACGAAAGTGTTTGTATTTTAATTCTGTTATTGAGTGAAATCAGAAAGTTTTGCGACATTTAAGCGGGCCACATACTGTCCATGTGAGAAGCATGCATTTTCCAAATTTAGTCCACATGTGGTGACGTTTCCTTGTGTTGTTGTTTTTAAATTTCTGGCTACAGTTTCGCCGTGGTTAACTGGGTCAGAGAGTTGATTCAGATTGAACAAAATGTACTTGCGTGTTGGAGCAAGCTTTGGTTAAAATAGAAAAAAAAGAAAATTTATATTAGCATTATAATTTGTGCTATTCTGTTTGAGTTTAACAATTCTTAATTCCATTGAAAATCTGCTTTCTTAATCAAATATATGTAAACGGAGATCTATTTTGTAATTTGATTTGAAATTTTTGGAAAAGTTTTTGGATAAGCCAAAACTCGTCGATTATTTGCATGAGTGGATCACGCGATCATTGGGCTTCCTTTTAAACTGTGAATAAGTGGAAGAAATTACTACCCTACTAATTGTCCCTGTGCTTTGTTGATGGTAATTGCAAAAGCGAGTCGCATCGAAAACTGCAATGCATGTTTCATATTGTTCATCTTATTTTTAATAAAAGCCTGCGGTATCGTTGCAAAGTCGCGAAGGCTTGATCTTATCGGAAAATAATCATAGGCATACCAATTTTCAATGTTAACTCGTGCGGCAGTATGCCTGGCAAATCAAGCGAATTCAAGAATGCAGTTGGATAATTGATAATTTTGTCTTGATTCATTACAGTAACGATAGATTTAAACGTTGTCGTTTCGTCAACATCGTTGTTTTTGGCTGCTAATACAGCACGTGATTTTACAGAAGTTTGTGAATTTATTGATTGCTGTTTTCCCACTCCCATCCGACTAGTACCAATATCCTTGAGCGCATGGTCGATGGAGATAGAATTTCCCCCCCATGACCTATAGTGGTTCACATTAATACACAAACTTCAAAGAATAATGTTCAATGTGCGAAAGGTTGTCGAATTTTATCTCTACTGAATAAAATCTTCTGTTTGATTGATAAAATGTGGTTCCTAATTCCTCGTGTAGCATCTTGAATGTTTTCCGTACTATGTATCTTCCATGGTCAGCACTCGTAATGCTTCGAATATGGTGGTCTTCAAACTTATCTTCAGCCGCTTTAGGCTTTGACACCACATAAACGCTTTATGTTGATGAAAATGATTCATGATTCATGTCAAAATAAGGTCATTTTCAAAAACTAAGTGCTTCCACAACGGGGGTCTGTGTCTAAATTAACATTTATAGTGATCGATAACGTCATTATAATAAATTAAACTTGCATAAAGTTACCAAAATGCTTTAAATCGTAATAATATTAAGTATTATAATCCGTTGAAAGCAGATAGTATTATAATCCGTTGAAAAATTAGAGAACTATCGGTAATTGAGATAATCCGTAAAACAATTAAAGTTAAATCCCACTAATGTGTAATCCTTTACGAAACTAACTGATAAACAATTATAAAATGGAAACATGCTTAATCCGCCGACCTAAATACCCAGATAGTAATTATAAAATTTGTGGTTATTTTTTTCGATTACAGAAATAGTTTAATCGATTTTCCCTTATATAGATTTTAAACAGATAAGAGCAGTCATAAACTACTTAGTTCTTTTAATATGATTTAAAGCAGAACAGTTTAAAGTTATCTGCCGTCTGTTTTCGATCTAATTTATAACGAACACATTTTTTAGTGCGTGAGATAAAACGGACATACATTGTACGATGCAAATATATCACCTACAGCTTATTTCGTAAAATCATCTTGGTCTGGAGCGGAAGCACTCCCAACTCTTTCGCAGTTCGATTTTCACGTCCTACCTTAAGCAGTAGCCAAATCGAGGATGTTCGGCCGTAAGACTCCAACTGTTGTCATAGTCGTGTTAAAAATAATCTGATTTTGCGTTTTTCGCAAATACTTGAAATTCTCGTATATGTGTTGTGTTTTTTTTTAAAACTGACCTTCATGTTTAACTGCATATTCTACTCAGTGTTCACTATATATACTTTAACAATATTGTTGTGTATTGTAACGCATTCGCATGAAGTTTGTTCAAATTATCCTAGATGTAAAAAAAGTATTATGCTGCGACAGGCAAGTAGGGCCCTTTACCTAGATAAGGAAATTCCTACTGTAGTTGTGTAGAGTTTAGTTCAGGTGAATGAATCAATTGCAAGTCCCAACATAAAATCGAGAGACTTTTGGGAACGTTTTCGGAGTATAACTCCATTCTATACAAAGGACATAATCAGTGAAATAATCAGTTTCGCTTCAAGCTTCAATAGGAGAAATTCTTCAACCATAGCTTCAAAATGATATTGCTTGACATTTATATGAGTTACTTATACTAGGCGCTCCTGGCCACTAAGTGGTCCAACCCAGGGGTTGCTTATCAGCATGCTTTAAATTTAATATTTTAGAATCGATTTAGTTGATGTCGATTTCAAAATCAATCGTACTTTGCTTACCTACAAAAAGTTAATTGTGTCCAATTGTGCCTAAAAAATTGTGTGAAAAAGTCGTTCGGATACGACCATTATTTTGATTTGAAATAAATTCCAATTTCGTTACTATGTTGTAAACCGGACAAGTGGTAGTGGTTAAAGCTTCGACACTTGGACCGGGAGGTGCTGGGTTCGAATCCCATCAGAGGCTAAAAATCGGCCTAAAAATTGGCCTAAGTGTGCAGTAAGCAACCACTGAAACCTACTATGTTGTAACAATGATTTTAAAATTTTGGCATACATACGCTTTTGACTTTCGATATTTTAAGTTAACTAGTCTATAATCGAACCACTGGGAGTGAGTATTATATGTTTGTTTGCGTTGAAATTGGGATTCAATATTTCGCCTAAATGGCATTCTTGTTCTACTTTTTAAGCAATACATACAAATTTTCGTTTGCTTTTGTTGGTTTAGGATTAAGTTACGTCTAAATTCAAACGCATGTGTACTATGTGCTTTTTCAGCCGTAACCCTATAATTCCAGCCAAAACCTGATAAAGGCAGACTGAACCATACTATAGTTAAACCAACTACACAAGTAGCATGATGCATTGTGCATCATTATGCACTATATAAATTTTCAGCAGGAAACTTATAAATCCAACTCTATACGATTTTTCGGTAGAAACCTTACATTTCCAGCTAAATCCGATGGTATGGTTATATAAATCCAAGCTACCTATAACTCAAAAAGCACAATGGATTGTGCATCTTGTGCACTGTACGATTTTTCAGCTGGAACCTTATACTTCCAGCCGAAACTTAATAAAGCCAGTCGGAGTCATACTAAGGCCAGACCAACTATGGCTTAAGAAGCACTATGTATTGTGCATCATTGTGTACTAATCGTTTTTACGGTCGGAACCTTATAAATCCAGAAAGAACCTAATAATGCCAGCGGGAATCTTATCTTCTTCAACGAAAATAACTATGACACAATTAACCCAATGGATTGTGCATCATTGTGCACTATATGCTTTTTCAGAGGGAACCTTATAAATCCAGCCAAAACCTGATAAAGCCAGCCAGAACCATAATGCCAAACCAACTATGGCACAAGTAGCACAATGCTCGAGAAGTACGAACACAGGTGCGAGTACGAGCATAGGTACAAGTGACAGGTGCAAGTACGTACATCTAAAAAATGCTTCAAATCTCATAGCATATCTTGAATAAATGAAAGTCAATCACAATTTCAATCTCAATCTCAATTTCAATTTCAAGTTCAATCCCAATCTCAATCTCAATTTCCATTTCCATTTCAAACATTTCCATTTCCATTTTCATTTTCATTTTTATTTCCATTTCCATTTCCATTTCCATTTCCATTTCTATCTTCCACTTCCATTTCTATCTTCTATTTTCAATTTCAATTTCAATTTCAATTTCAATCTCAATTTCAATTTCAATTCCAATTTCAAATTCAATTTCAATTTCAATTTCAATTTCAAATTCAATTTCAATTTCAATTTCAATTTCAATTTCAATTTTAATTTCAATTTCAATTTCAATTTCAATTTCAATTTCAATTTCAATTTCAATTTCAATTTCAATTTCAATTTCAATTTCAATTTCAATTTCAATTTCAATTTCAATTTCAATTTCAATTTCAATTTCAATTTCAATTTCAATTTCAAGTTCAATTTCAATTTTCATTTCAGTTTCAATTTCAATTTCAATTTCAATTTCAATTTCAATTTCAATTTCAATTTCAATTTCAATTTCAATTTCAATTTCAATTTCAATTTCAATTTCAATTTCAATTTCAATTTCAATTTCAATTTCAAGTTCAATTTCAATTTCAATTTCAATTTCAATCTCAATTTCAATTTCAATTTGAACCCCAATCCTAATCTCAATATCAATCTCAATTTCCATTTCCATTTCCATTTCCATTTTCATTTTCATTTCCATTTCTATCTCTACTTCCATATTAATTTCAATTTCAATTTCAATTTCCATTTAAATTTCATTTCAATTTCAATTTTAATTTCAATTTCAATTTCAATTTCAACTTTAATTTCAATTTCAATTTCTATTTCCATTTCAATTTCAATTTCAATTTCAATTTCAATTTCATTTCAATTTCAATTTCAATTTCAATTTCAATTTCAATTTCAATTTCATTTTCAATTTCAATTTCAATTTCAATTTCAATTTCAATTTCAATTTCAATTTCAATTTCAATTTCAATTTCAATTTCAATTTCAATTTCAATTTCAATTTCAATTTCAATTTCAATTTCAATTTCAATTTCAATTTCAATTTCAATTTCAATTTCAATTTCAATTTCAATTTCAATTGCAATTTCACTTTCAATTTCAATTTCAATTTCAATTTCAATTTCAATTTCGATTTCGATTTCGATACCAAGTTCAAGTTCAAGTTCAAGTTCAAGTTCAAGTTCAAATTCAATTTCAATTTCAATTTCAATTTCAATTTGAACTTCAACTTTAACTTCAATTTCAATTTCAATTTCAATTTCAATTTCGATTTCGATTTCGATACCAAGTTCAAGTTCAAGTTCAAGTTCAAGTTCAAGTTCAAGTTCAAGTTCAAGTTCAAGTTCAAGTTCAAGATCAAATTCAAATTCAAGTTCAAGTTCAACTTGAAGTTCAAGTTCAAGTTCAAGTTCAAGTTCAAGTTCAAGTTCAAGTTCAAGTTCAAGTTCAAGTTCAAGTTCAAGTTCAAGTTCAAGTTCAAGTTCAAGTTCAAGTTCAAGTTCAAGTTCAAGTTCAAGTTCAAGTTCAAGTTCAAGTTCAAGTTCAAGTTCAAGTTCAAGTTCAAGTTCAACTTCAAGTTCAAGTTCAAGTTCAAGTTCAAGTTCAAGTTCAAGTTCAAGTTCAAGTTCAAGTTCAAGTTCAAGTTAAAGTTGAAGTTCAAATTTAAATTCAAGTTCAAGTTCAGGTTCAAGTTCAAGTTCAAGTTCAAGTTCAAGTTCAAGTTCAAGTTCAAGTTCAAATTCAATTTCAATTTCAATTTCAATTTCAATTTGAACTTCAACTTTAACTTCAATTTCAATTTCAATTTCAATTTCAAAGTACAAGTCAATGAACTTGCAGCTGAGTTAGTACATGCACCTATGTTAGTACTTGCACCTGTGGTAGGACTTGCACCTGTGCTAGTACTTACACTTGTGCCAGTACTTGCACTTGTGTTATTACTTGCACCTGTGCTAGTACTTGTACTTGTTAGTACCTGCACCTGTGTTGGTGCTGGTACCACGAGTTCCGGAAATCGAAGCAGTTTGTATCGACTTGCCATAATGATTGTTGCTTTCCTCAAAAATCCCAAGTTGATTCATATTTTGAGATTGGTGCTGTAAGACTGCGAATATTATAAAGTTTTAATTTTTTTTACTTTTATTTGGTTACTTAATTGAAGTTTTTTTATAAATTATATTTTTTATTAGCTGTATTTCATGACACCCATTGATCCAGATCAGTTCAAATTTTATATGGAAAATTTGATCCAAATTTTGTGTTGGATCACAAGTTTTGAAATGAAATCTAGTAAGCGCCATAGCATTTGCCATAGCGAATTTTTTGGTTTCTGGAATAAGTATTGAGGTCATATTATTTTTTGGGACGATGTACATAGTTTACCATATTTAACAGAAATTATAAACAAATCCTGGGCTGTGTTGATAATGTAGTTTTAGTGTTGGCTGATGACATTTTTTTATTTTTCTGGGATTTCGTGTATTTTCCATGGTTCCTTCTATAGAAAGAGTGTGATCTTTTGCACGCGAATTTAAACGGGATTTCGTCGGCATTGCATATTGGGATACATGATATATTTATTTATGCATTTTACAGGCATAGTTGGTTAAATTAGTTTTCAAAAATATTGACAACAAATGCTTGCTTGCAGGATTAGTTGGTAATATTGATAAAATAGGAGATTTTATATATCGTGCGAAAAATACGATGCCTCATTAATAATTATGACCTATGGCCATGAAAAGGACTTAAAGCCTTTGCCTATAATAAATTTGTTATGTTATACAGTTTCCAATAAAACTGACTGGATGTTGTTTTGTTTTTCAATTTTCTCATCATAATAAACTTCAAAATATTTCTATCATTCAAGTTTATAAATTTTTATTTGAACTCTAATTACTCAGTTGACTTTATAAATTTGTTCTTAGATTGCAAATAAAAATAAAAAAGGCTTTTAAATTATAAAATAAAAACAAAAAATCGTTATAATAAAAATATTTTACGAAAAATTTATTTACATTTTTATTTGTATTTAACAACGGAAAAATGATAATAATAATAAATTCAACGAGAAACGCACAAAACAAAAATAATTGACGAGAAAATTGTACGTGGGGGGAGGAGTGGGTTGTTCAAACTTTACCATTTCGTGAATACTAATCGGCATCGTTTTTTCAGCTTATTGCTGTTGACAGAACTCAATAAAATAAATTTTCACCGAATTGGGAACCCTTTCTGTTTGTTTTTCTATTAAATATTTTTGTTTGTACAATAATATGTACACAAAAATTATGATTTTAAAACAAAAATTCTCAGAATATATTTTAATAAATACGTGACAGAAATACGAATGGGTTGGTTTTATGACTCCAGCGCTTTTTAATAACACTATCTTGCTTGAACACGGGTCCGCCCGCGCCCAAAATAGTGTGCTGCACATAATTTTTATTTGTTTATGGATCTACATTACTTAAGTGATTTACTTTTTAAAAAATTTAATCCGTTTTTATAATTTAATTTTTTGTACAAACTTTATGTAGGAAAATCACCGTGTGGAAATGCCGTGATATAATAAAAATATTTTGTACCGAATACCTTCAACCCACACACAAATCTAGTATGCCATGAAGATTAAAGTCAATCAAGAACACAATTGTTTTACATTAACACGTTTCGAATGAAAAACAAAATCAACTTAAAAACAGGTTGTTTCGTACTGGGAAAAAATGGAAAACCCTTCTTTTTTCCGAAAAAATTTACATTGCCGTTTGCCAAGAAGTACATATAAGAGCAAAACAAGAAAGAAACACACAAAAATTTCTTTTTGGCTGAATTAACAGAACGAAAATCTTAATAGGAAAACAAAAGAAAATTTAGTTGTTGTTGGTATAATATTGTGTTTTAAAAATAAAAATTGCGTGTGAAAATAAAAGGATTGTAAAAGATTTTTTTTTTTGTAAAAAGAAATAACAATTTTACCAGAGAACACAAAATAAATTTTTAATGACTTACATAAACTTATTTACTTGTGTTTTAAGAATAGATAATTAAAAAAAAATTCTTCTAGCAAGAAAATAAGCTTGAAAATGTTAATTATATTGTGTATATAATCAAGTGATACACACACACACACACACACATTATATGTATATATTTAAAGAAACAAAAAAGTGGTAAGATTATAACAAAAACGAAACGTTTTGTTTCTTTAAAAATTATTTTATATCATTTAACAATATAATGATTAGGAAAACAAAAAAATTTTCTATTTGACAAATAATAACAAAAGGAAGATAATTGGATTTTTATATGTGATATGTGTATTCAACTAATTTCGGTTCTAATCTCAAACAAACGAAACAAAACAAAAAAATTTAATATTAATAAACGTTTTCTTAATCTTGGGAGCCATTAACAATATAATTTAGCTTTTGTATTAAATATATAAACTTTATCTTGCACACACATTTAATTGGTATACAATTTTCATAATGATTTTCGTTTCAACACACATTTTACCATAATTTTTAATTGTGTTTCACGTTAAATCGGAAAACACAACAAAAAAAAAAATAGATTTTTACCACTAATAATTACGTACGCGAGTTATGTTAATCGCGTTTTTTTAACAAATTAAATTCCTGTTTAATTAGTAGGTTTAAAATGTTGTGGGTGGTAATCATACTGGTATTCATTCATTGCTATTACGGTCATGAAAATTGTTGTTACCAATTTTTTTGTATTTAAAAAGTGAAATTGGAATACCAAAGTAATTTGTTCGAATAGGGTTTGTCTGTTTTTAAAACCAGATGGTTTAAAATGGTTTCATCTAATGGGGTTTAATTTCATGAAAGCATGTGGTGGCTGAAAGGCTAAAACCTCACGATGTAATCAGACCTACTCACTCGCAAAATCCGGAGGAACTGCAGGGATTTCATAAGATTTTTCGGGTTGGTGTAAAATGTTTCTCTTATATATATTTTGTTTATTAATTACAACTGAGACTGTGCTCATCTAGCAATTTATCTTTCAAAATTACAAATTTTTCATTTCTTAAATAATTCTGATTTGTTGGGGTGAAACCCAATGGTTAGTCCCAAAATTAGTTAAATTTATTTAAAATATAATTTTAATTTGGTATGTTTACTAGGTCTAGTGGCCTCGTTCTTTGAAGTCTTCTTTCAACGGCAGGGTTATCTATCATATGGCGAATATAGGGGCTTCCATGTTTCTGGAGCCTTATTTCGTGTTTGGGATGCTTTTTTATTTCATCTTTGATGTATTCCATCTGTAAGTACCTGTGAAGGTCTTCATTTCTGGTGTATCACGAAACATTTACGATGCTACGGAGAACCAAAGTTTTGAAACGTCTGTATCATTTTGGCGTTTGTTTGCTTAGTACATCCCCAGAGTTGAGTACCGTAGGTCCATATCGGCTTCAGTATTTGCCGATAAAGCAGCAGCTAGTTGTATATTGTAAGCTCAGAGCCTCGACTGAGCCAATACATTTTTCTGAATATCGGGTGGCATGCCAAGAAATTTAGCTTTGTTTACATATGGCACAGGCCGTGAGTTAATTTGCATCGGTAGATGGGAAGTCTTTTGATATGTAAAGTTAATATGCGTGGATTTCGTCTCATTAAGCTAAATTCTCCACCGCTTATTCCAGTTACAAACCGCATTAATAATTGGAGTTTGCTCGTTGCATCAGCGACATTACTTCCAATGGCCATGATTGCTGTGTCATCTGCAAAGGTGGCTATAGTTCCTTTATCTGTTGTTGGGATATCCCTTGTATATAATAAATTCAGGCTAGGTCCTAAGACAATTCGTTATGGCACACCGGCAGAGATTTTCTTTAGTTCGGAGTATTCATCCTCATATTTCGCACGAGAATGTCTATTGGATAAATAAGATCTTAGTATGGCATAGAATTGCCTCGGCAGATCTCTATGCAGCTTGAATTCCAGTCCACTGTGCCAGACTTTATCGAATGTTTGGGCGACGTCCAGAAATATGCTCGAGCATACTTTTTGCGTTCTAACGTTCTTTCAATAATGTTGGTGATTCTATGCACCTGTTCAATTGTGGAGTGCTTTTCCCTGAATCCAAATTGATGTTGAGGAATTAGTTGTCGGTCCTCAATTATTGGTTTAAGTCTTTTTAGTAATAATTTTTCAAAGAGTTTTGTCATAATTGGCAGCAATGAAATTGGCCTGTATGATTTTTTATCGTTAGGTGGTTTATGAGGTTTTGCTATCAAGTCATATTCTGTGGCTTTTTTAACATTCAAGTTGTTTTTTACTTCACCTTTTAATTTTTTAAGAGTTACTGGGCGTATATCAAAATCATATAGCTTGTGGATTGTCATTATTATTTCATTGGCCGTTTGTCTTAGTAGTGGTTGGAAGGTATCCTCGAAATACTCCGCCAACAGATCAGCATTCTCTTTAGGACCTCTTGCCCAGGTTCCATCCTCCTTTTTAAGTGGAAGCACTTGTATTTTGGGTCTTTTGAGTCCCTTCGTCGCCTTCCACAGTGAATAATCAGAATTTTTTTCATCGGTTAGGCTAACTAGATATCTGTTGATTGATGCATTTTTAACTTCTTTAAAAAGATATTTGAGACTGTTATCTAAATTGTTAAGAATTGTTTTCTCCGGTGCTCTAGTTATTTGCCAGGTTTTACGTGGCCGTCGTTTTTGTGTTACCATCTCTCTAACTTCCATTGGGTAGGATATGTTAAGCTTCTTCTTATTTTGTACAATGGTGGTACTTGCCAAAGCAGCATAGTGAATTGCTTCATTGAGTTGTTCTAATTCATCTTCCAACTGGCGGGAATTTTTTATCGGTACCTGAAGATTGATTGATCCGATACTAGAGAATTACTGTCTTCAATGTGAATGCAGTTCTGGGATATACCTCTTACTACATAAAAGTCTATTAGGACAGGTATCTTCGTTCCGTCACTGGGCCAGTATGTTTGGGAACCACCAGAGTAAAATTCACATTTTGATGTCTGGCCTGCTTGAAGCAATTCTTTACCTTTCGACGTCGTAAGTCTAAATCCCCAATAGGTATTTTTCGCATTAAAGTCACCTCCAATAATAAAATCACGTCCAAGCGATTTAAATATTTTTCCGTTAAGCTCGCTCCGTTTTCAAATTTTGCCGGGGAGCACAATATATTGCAGAGACAGTAAGCTGTCTGTGTTTAATTTGGATCCTTACAGTAGTGACTTGCATTGTTTCTTCTCCGATATTTCATTCTAAATGGTGTTTTATATTTTCTTTTATTAGTAATGCCGAACCACCTCTTGCTCTTTTTGCTGGATGAATGGAGTGATATAAGTAATAACCCCGTATTTTAACAAATGAAGATTTAACTATATGGCTTTCAGATATTAAGAAAATGTCGATTTTTTCTGAATTTAAAAATATTTCTATTTCTGGAATATGTTGCATAATCCGATTTGCATTCCAGATTGCTATTTTGAAAGTTGTTTTGTTACTTAACATTTTTTGTTGGATTCCGTTGAGAGAGTTTCATTTTCTTCAGTTGATCAAGTATCATGTTGTTCAGATTACTTTGGTCATCTGAATCATGGTTTCCATAATTTGGTTACTTTCAGAGCCCATATGTTCGGTTAAACCCAAACCTTTCACTACCTGCGCAAATGAGCTTGTTTGCTCTGTATTGCTTGGTTGGTGGTTTTGATCCATCTGATTTGATATTTGAACCCTTCGATTTTCGTGATTTTGCGGTTGATTTCTTGTTTTATCTCGTAATTTTTGTAGTTGTTTAGTAACTCACAGCCTCGATAATTAGCCGGATGTTGGCCCTTACAATTTGTACACTTGGCTGGCACATCTCTCCCTATTATACATGCCTGGGTAAAATGATTTCCTGAGCATTTTACACATCTTGGATGCCGGCCGCAATATATTTGGGTGTGATTAAATGCTTGGCATTTCTTGCATTGGGGTATGCGTGTTGTGGTTCTTCTCATTGGTTCAATTTTCACCTTCATGTGAAGGATTCCTTTTGATCCATAAATGTTTTGAACATTCTCTTTGTTGTCAAATACTAGCATAAAAAGAGAGAGTCCTCTTTTACTGATAATTTGGTTTCTTTCCTGGATTTCTGTTCTCTCTTTTTTTAACAATATTCACTGCATCTAGTATTTTAAGACATTTATTTTGTAAGTCTTCCATTGTTTCTTTGCTTAAGCAAGTGTGATGCAAACCTCTTGCCATGACTTTTATAGGTCGAGCCTGTTTGTTCTCGTAAGTGAACCACTGATACCTTCCACAATTCAATTTCTTAGATAAGCTTCTATAAGTATCTGTGTCCAGAGTATTAATTTTCCAAACGTCAGTAACCGATTTCATCAGTGACTGAATTTCTGGGTAACTGGTTACACCCACAATATTTATAGGTGGGGTGATTTTTCTTTCGGTTGCACCAAATTTGGGGAAATGTTGTTGGTAGGTTTACTACCTTTTGGTTGATTGGCTTTGGGTAGAGCATCTTTTGAATCTGGACTAGATTGTCCCCTACCATTTAATTGGTCAGCCTCAGGTGACGATTCAGCTTTCCTTTTCTTACTCTTCCTGGACTGTCTTTTATTCTTTAGGATCCAGTCCGTCTCTCTTTGTAATTCATCTTCATCGGTGGAATAGATGAGTTTGTCTGGTTCAATGCTTCCTATATCGCAATCTTCTTTTGAATCCAGATTCATTTTTAGGTTTTTATTTTCTTGCTTTAGATACTCAATTTCTTCGCTTAGCTTGGCAAATAATTGCTCCATATGCTCTAGCCTCGCCAAGAGATTCATATTCTCCTGTTCTAGGTCAATAGTGGTTTTACCAGATTCGGCTATTTGCAAAGTAAAATTTCCGATGACATCACTTATTTCGTGAAATGTTTGTCTAGGAATAGCGTTAGAAAAAGTATCGGCTTGATCAACTACCGAGTTGGTTCTATTTTTCTTTATCGGTGATCGTTGTAAATTTGGTCTTCTCTGGATCGGATTTGATGTTCCCTGGTAATGCAATAGATGGGCCTCCCCAGGTTCCATAGGGCCAGTCTCCACAGAGAGTAGATTTACCAATGTTGATATTGGTGTAGCAATGGTGTACCACCTGGGGTATTATTTCCTTTTGTTTGTACCATTGCATAGCTATTCTGCTTCACTACTACGAAGGGATTGAGTACCGCAACCGTTCGTTCTACAAAACATTGCCCAGAGTACGCCCGTATCCTTTTATGAATACTTCAAGGAGGCTGTCAATCCCGTACTCCCTCTTATATATTAACAAATATCGCAAACTCAGACCAGTTTTAATTTTTTGTGGTCATCATTTTGACTTTAAACAAGTGACTTTGGAAAATAAAGGCCCAATTTGTTCTTGAAGAAAGTGGCTTTTGAAGCATTTTTCAAGACAAACCCCGAAAAGATCGGTTTCTGGTTTGTTAAATAATCAGCATTTGACAAAGTTGTTGCTTATGTCCAATATCTTTGAAACGATATGTGACATGATTATATAGAAGCCCCTTGAGCACTGCCAAAGTTGGTTGAATTGAAACTTTTGTGACATTAAGTAGAAACATTTCCAAATAGGAACTCGAGACTATGTTTTATGCATTATACAAAATCGAAACAAACGTCAGTTTTGCTTTAATTCTGAATAGAAAACAATTATGCTAAATTATCCGATCGCCAAAAAATTAAACACATTCCTTTTATCCCGAGCCCCAACGAAAGCCTCTCTCAACGAATTTTCCCGAGTCGCTGGGTGCTATCATCTTCGATTTCTGTCAAATGTCTTGGGTTTTTCTCCAATTTTTATCAAAATATTCTAACCGAAAAAATGTGACCAAGACTTGAACCGACATTTTCAAAAGACCGCGATTAGTGCAATTATATAATGTCGCCGTAATACAACCAACATAACATGGTGCAACGTTCCGCAATATGATGAAACATAACTTAAGATATGTAATTAACGAAAAACACAAGACCACACACGAAGCAACATGACGCAACTTAGTATAAAATCGGACAACATGGTGTAATATGGTGCAATTCTACACAACACACGACATGGTGCAACATCCTACAGCATGGTGCAACATAACGCAACAGCGTGTGATACATTACACAACACGGTGCAACATGACGGCCCATCCGGAGGACTCCTAAATGATTTATCCACAAATCGAAACTCCTTATAATCGTTTCCTTGCATTAGAAAACCGTCCCCCGGCAAATTTTATCAAAATCGTTCAAGCCAAAAGAAATGTTAAAAGGAGGCTCCAGCATGCTGCAATACCACAAATGAATATGATGCATCATCCCACAACGTAGTGCAACATCGCACAACATGGTGTAACATCAGGCAACATCAAGCAACATAACGGAACTGCCAAGGGCCAACATGGTGTAACATCATGCAATATCAAGCAACATCTTGCAACATGACGGCTATCTGGTGCTTCATAAGTGAATCCAGAACTGAAATCAGAACTCTTTGAAATAGTTTTCTTGCATTCGAAAACCGTGACCCGCTAAATTTTATCAAAGTTGTCCAAGCTAAATACAGTTTTAAAAGAAGGATCCAATCCCTCCGACCCCCACAGAATGACCCCTAAATAAATTTTCACGAAATTGGGACCTATAATAATCGGTTTTTGGTACTCGAAAACGCTCTTCTAGCGATTACTATAATTATCGTGCGATCCTAAAAAAATGTAAAGAAGGGAGTCAAACCCCACCGGACGACCCCCTGAATTTTCTGCTCGCAATAATTGGTTTTAGTTTCTTGTGAAAGAGCCTTTCGAAAATCTTTGATGTTGTTATTAGCAAAGAAATAGGCCTATACGATGTTTTGGCGTTTAGCGATTTATTAAGCTTTGTAATCATTATGATTTCTGCTACTTTCCACGATCTCGAAACATAACTTAGTCTAAAGATAGCATTGATTATGTGCTGTAGTTTTCTTAGTGCTTTTTCGGGTAGTCATATCCAGGGGATTTTTTATCTTTGAGGTTTTTTACTTCTTGCTTGATTTCGTTTAGAGTAACTAGTAGCATAGTGGTTTGAAGGTATTTTCTAGGTGTTCGGCAAACAAATCAGCTTTTTCTTGACGCTGTGAACCCAGGTTCCATCAACCATTTTTATGGGTGGCACTTGCATTTTAGGCCTTTTTAAACCTTTGGTGGCTTTCCAAAGGAAATATTCTATGTCAGGTTCCTTACGAAGCTAGCCTCTGACTCATTCTTAATCTCCTTTATAAATAGTTTAAGATCTCTGCCAAGTCTTACGAGCTCTTCTGTTTTCGTTAACCAACTCTCTCACTTCAACTAGATTACTATCCATTTTTACTATAGTTTTTTCTAATATTTCTCGCTGATCGGGAGTACTTTCCCAGGCCGCTTTTTGTACACTGTCAATGAGGCTTTCCAGGTTTTCTTCTATCTAACTCATAATGAAAATCTACCTGTGGTCATGGTCCATCGTATTCTCATAGTCAGATTGAAATTTCACCTCTATAGTCTAATCAGGCTTACCCCAAACATAAATCAAAATCTGCCCAAGGTCATGGGCTATTGAATCGGAATAATCATATTGGTATCCATCCGGCAACATCTCGAATAACGATCGATTTTATCAACTGACGAATGGGGGGGGGGAAATTTCACCCAACCCCACTAACCTCATCAAACTAACCCTTAACCTATAATCAAAATCTGCCTGTGGCCATGAGCCATCGAATTGGAAGAGCCAGATTGGTGTCTATCTTGCAAAATCTCAAATGGCTAATGATTTTATCGTTAAACATTGGGAAAATTAAAAATATATCGCTTTATCCTAATCAGACCTACCTCAAGCCTATAATCATAATCTACCTATGGTCATGGACTATTAAATCGGCATAGTCAGACTTGTGTCTATTTGGCAAAATTTCGAATGACTATCGATTTTATCGAGAGAACATTTTTATCGACGAAACCTGTAGAAATTCAAAATTTCAACCGTTTATCCTTATCACTCCCACTCCAAACCTATAATAAAAACTTAGTATTGAGCATGGGCTCAATGGCCAATATTAACATAGTCAGATTGGTGTCTATCATTCAAAATTACAACTTTCGAACGATTTTACGGAAAAGCATTGAGAAAATCAAATCTTCACTCCTATAGCCTGATAAAGACCCAGCTAAACCTGTAATCAAAATCTACAAATGTTCATGGCCATTGAATAGGCATAGTCGGATCGGTGTTCTTACAAACTCCCGAACTACGAACGATTGCATCTACAAAACATGTGGACAATTCAAAATTTGACCCATCTAACCTCACCTAAAACCTATTACAAAAATCTTCTTAGGGTCCTAGGCTATCGAATAGGCATCATCAGACCGGTGTTTGTCTGAAAAATCCTCGAACGGCAAATGATTTTATCGACAAAATATGGGGAAAATAAAATTTTTACTAACCTACTTTAACCTTAGAATTTAAATATTAGACACTGGTTATTTGGCAAAATCTGAAAAGGTGAACGTTTTATCGTCGAAACAACTGAAAATGGCACATTTCACCAATATAACCTCATCAAACCCACTTCAAACATAAAATCAAATTCCACTTAGGGTCGTGGTTCATCAAATTGGTATAGTCAGATCGGATCAAAATCTTGATATACACACCTTGAATCTTGATATATTTACAACTATTGATAGATGTCTGTTATTGACATTTTTCTTTTAGAAAATTGATGATTCATTTGTTACTTCTAAATCTGTATTGCCGGCATTTTTCGGTTGAATATTGAAGTTAACTTCTTTATCTGCACGACCTGCATTATCGACATGTTATAACATTTCCGGTTGGGATGATCAACACAATATCTGCATTACCATCTTTCAACTGGAACTTCGACAACAACTTTCAGCTAATTTTAACAGTATGTCTTGGAAGGCTCGCTTTCCTTATTACCATGACTAAGTGACATGGTCATTACATCTGGAGAATGGTCTGATGATATCTCTTCTTCATTTTCGACTGCTAAGTAATTTTTGGATATACCTCTTGATATATAGAAACTCAGGAGGTCAGGAATTTTATTTAGGCCCATTGGCCAGTAGGTTGGCTTTCTTCTAGAGTGAAACACATATTTTAATGTCCTGCTTGTTTCAAATAGCTCTCTTCATTTGGGAGTAGTTCTATTAGATCCTTAGAATATGTTTCTCCAATACTATACTATAGCTCTTGTTATTTTTGATTTCAATAGATGCAGTAGCTACTTGCATAGCTTCCTCCTCTATTTTAAATTCTTCGTGGTTATTAATATTATCCTGCCAACTGTGCAGTTGGCTTACCACCTGTGGTTTACATGCTGCTTTGTTGTACACTGATTGCTTTAACGACTGGTTATTGCAGCAGAATAGGCCTTCTACACCAACGCCCCTTACCTCCCCTCTCTCCGTTTATCGATGTAAACTTCAAAAAATTCAATTTGTCCGGTCAAAACCTGCGCAAAAGAGGAAATTATTGAGGATCTCAAGCAAAAGGGTTATCAAATAGAAAATGCTGTAAACATCATTAAGAAAGAAAACTCGAAACTGAACAAAGAGTTCAAATTAACAAAAGAGGGCTATTTTTATTATGGCACTATTTATGCTCACTTTTAATAACAAACAAAAAGTGGAAGATGTGTTTAATATCAAGGCAATACTTAGCATGAGAGTTAAAATAGAGCCATTGAAAAAATAGTGGTTTTATTGCTGCAAAACGTGTTAATTGCAAGAAGCCACATCCCTCAATCTACCATGGATGTGAAATAGCTAAGGAGCTACAAAGGATAAGAAATAAAACGCGAAAACAAAGTCCAGGAATATCGGTAAAAAATTATCAAACTTTCACCAAAGTGGGACCTAAAGCTCATGCTAGTAAAACTGCAGAACCAAAACTATACTCGCAAGTAGTCATGACAAAACCAGTTATTTCGGAAGGTACAGCAGTGCTCCAAAAGATACTAAGAAGCATGGAAGCTCTTAACATTGGTCTAGCTAAACAAGAGAAATGCCTTCAAGCTCTAAGCAGCAGGTTAGATAAGCAAGACTCTCTAAATGAATGAAATCCATGCCTATTAAAATGATGCAAACAACAACAAATAAAACATTAAGAATAGTAACCTGGAATGCTAATGGGCTAACGCAACATATTCCAGAATTAGAAATTTTCCTAAATACCGAAAAATTAGATATATGCCTAGTATCGGAAACCCATTTTACTTCAATTTCATAAAATATATGGATACAGTTTTTACCACGCCATTCATCCAGCAGGAAGGGCAAGGGGAGGATCGTCGGTGGTTATAAAAGAAAACAGCAAACACTTTATAGATCTTAAAATTGAAGTGGCATTTATGCAAGTAGTCACCTTAAAAATATTTATAAATAACATCAAAGAATATAGTGTATCGTCAATATATTGCCCCCCAAGATATAATTTAATTAAAGAAGACTATTGTACATTATTTAAATCACTTGGATCAAGTTTCATAATCGGAGGTGATTTTAATGCAAAAAACACCTACTGGGGATCAAGAGTAACCTCTTAAAAAGGAAGAGAGCTGTTTGCAGCAGGAAGACTATGCAATTGCGATTTTCATTCTAGAGATCAACAAACTTATTGGCCTACGGATAGAAACAAAATACCCGAATCATTGACTTCTGTATTACCAAAGGTAGGGACGAAAACTACATATACCTAGAAAGCAGCGAGGGGATTATGTCGGATCAAACGCCTGTTATTATGACAATCAGTGCAACGGTTGTTAAAAAAACTAGTCCACCTTCGCTAACCAATAAAAACACCTGCTGGGAGAAATTCCAGAAACTTGTTGAGAATAATATTGATCTTCAGGTGCCAAGAAGCGGCGTGGAGTAGTACCCCTCAAGTTCAAAGGAAATGCGCCGAAATGCTATTTAACCTCTGGAAGTAGAGAACTCTAGTTTTAGCAAAACGAAAAGCAAGAAAGGCCTGGCAAAGAAGCGATAATATAAAACAACTTTAAATTGTTTATCCAATAAACTAGAGTTGCTAATTAAAGAAATCAAAAACGAATCCATTAATAAATACTTGAGTGGCCTTACTGAGTTTAAAACGACCTAAACTACAAATTCACCAGTTAAAAATGAAGATGGAACATAGGCTATAACTGCAAAGCAAAAAGCTTCGTTGATTGCAACCCACCTCGAGAACACGTTCCAACCTCTACCTAGACAAACTACAGAGGAAAACATACCACCGGTATATAAAATGGATAACTGCAATATATCACCTGTCACATTACAAGAATTAAAAGAGGAAATCAATCCTAACCTAATTACAAAGCAATTTCCAGGATATGACTTGATTACAGGACAAATAGTAAAAGCACTTCCTGAAAAAGGACTACGTGAAGTACTCCAAATAACTAACGCAGTGTTCAAACTTAAACACGTTCCAAATCAATGGAAAGTCGCAGAAGTAATTATGATATCTAAACCAAACAAACCACTAAATGACAAAAATTCGTATAGGCCGAAACTTCTTCTAGGGAAGAGTGACTCTTCTAGAGAGACTCAAACCAATAATAGTATAAAGAAATCTTATTCCCTCACATCAATTTGGCTTCAGACAAAACCATTTAACAATAAAACAAGTACACCGAATTACAAACATAATTGAAGTTGTATGTTGCTGGTCAAGCGTCTTTTTGGATGTAGCACAGGCTTTTGACAGAGTGTGGCATAATAAAGGCTTGGAATATAAATTACAAAGATACTTACCAAAGCAGTTTTATGAAATTCTAAAATCTTACATATCTAACCGACACTTTCGAGTTATATTAGATGGCGAATACTCAGAAATAAAGAAAATCTCAGCAGAGGTACCACTAGGTAGCGTTCTGCAAAATTGCAATTACAAATTGCAAGAAGCTACTAATATTGTCAGTACCTGGACCAAGAGATGGCGAATGAAACTTGATGGAACAAAATCTGTTCACGTAAACTTTACCAAAAGGATACCAGTAGAACTGAACTCTTAGCAAATTCCTTATGCAAACACGGTAAAATATCCTAGGCATGACTCTAGATGCGAGACTAAAATGGAAAGAGCATGTGAAAAAGAAAAAGGAAGAGTTAAACATCAAATACAGAAAGATGGATTGGCTCTTAGGAAGAAATTCGGAGCTAACTCTACATAATAAAATGCTACAATACTGGCAAATTCTAAAACCTGTGTGGACTTACGGTATTCAGCTCTGAGGCTGTACAAAGAAAACCGATGTCAATATCATCCAGTCATGTGATTATAGCACCAGAAATCACATAGATCCGTTTAATCATTAGAGCATATGTTTTGCTTTAGTTTAATTGTGCAAAACTGTGCATGCCAAAATCAATTTAGTTCTCCTTCAGAATTGGGCAGGATTTTTTCCTAGAACCGCTTTATCTGCAAATTTACATGCGTTATGCACAAAATCTGTTAAAGTAGATCAACTATGTAAGAAAAAGTCGTAGTTTTCTAACCACAATGTTTAAACTAGAAGTATATAACCTACCTGATAAGACCAGGATTCACTGGTGGCATACTCCATTTCAGCCAGAATTGAGAATAAAAAACCCTTAATTCAACCCTAATTTAAAACTGAAATTTTTGAAATACCCTTAATGAATGATTTTGAAAATCGCACATTTTATTAATGAACTCACTTAAACTGCTTGTACTGAACATACTGATCACGTTTCATGACTGTGTCTACTACCCATCAGCCAGAATCACCCGTAGGAAACCCCCCATTTCAACCCTAATTTCAAAAGATCCATTTCGAAAAATTTTGTATGGGTGATTTTTGGAAATCCCACCTTTTATTGATGAAATCGCTTAAACTGCTTTTACTGAACATATTGATCCAGTTTCATGATTGTGTCTACTCCCCATCGGCCAGAATCGCACATACAAGACGTTTACTTCAACCCTAAGTTCAAAATATCATTTTTGAAAAGTTTTAGGTCACTGACAGATAAATTAATTTTTTGGACATTTAGCTATCCCTAGTAAGCACCGCGTGGAGGCGACCAAGTTACTTCCCATTTTTCATAGTTCTATTTTTGTTGTTTTTTCTAAAGTTTTTTAATTTCTATTTATTTTGTTTTAATTTGTTTTAGTGAATTTTTTTAAATTCACCTTTGAATATTAAAACTAAAAAAAATTAAAAAACTTTAGGAAAAAAAACAAAAAAAAAGAACTATGAAAAATGGGAAGTAACTTAGTCGCCTTCACGCGGTGCTTCCTGGGGATAGCTAAATGACCAAATGTCCCACATACAGGATTATTTCTGATGGAAATTAGGCACAATCATGAAACTTGATCTATATGTTCAGTACAAGCAGTTTAAGTGATTTCATTTATAAAAAGTGGGATTTCCAGAAATGATTCACTAAGTGTATTTCAAAAATTTCAGTTTTAAATAGGGTTGAATTAATGGGTTTCTATCACCCATTCTCGCTGATAAGAAGTATGGCACCAGTGAATCCTGGTCTTATCAGGTTATATACTTCTAGTCTAAACATTGTGGCTGGAAAACTACGACTGTCTCTTACATAGTTGATCTACTTTAACAGATTTTGTGCATTGTACTACGCATGTAAATTTGCAGATAAAGTCGTTCTAGGAGAAATCCTGACCAATCCTGGAGGAGAACTAGATTGATTTTGGCACGCACAGTTTCGCACAAATAAACTAAAGCAAAACATATGCTCTAATGATTAAACGGCTCTATGTGATTTCTGGTGCTATAACCGTGGGATTTCCAAAATGGGATTTCTGGCGTGACTCACACTTTGAAATCAGTTGTAATAAATAAATTTATATAAAAAAAATGTGTCCGTTATAAACCATCAACCATTCATTAAACACATGTAATTCATAAAAATGCAACTTTCCCAAAAATAACGTACTAACATAACGGAGCTGTAATTTTAATAGACACACGATATAATTTCTCCACACAATATTGAGCAAATTTTCCATTTTACTATTGGTAATACTTTTTACCCATTCCCTAACATTTCTATATTACCCCTAGCACAGAATCCTACATTTATCACATCCCCTTTTATAAAACGATTATATTTCGTTGTGAAATGAATTCTAACGTAGTGCGCAAACTCAACGAAACAAAATGAACTTTTTGTATTGAGATTCCCATACCTAAATACCCCTTTATGTATAAAAGCGCTCGCATCCGAAATCATATTTTATATTTTCGGGTTTGCGGAAATTTTTTGGTCGTGATTTTTACAAAAAAAAATTTTGTTTGGTACTTTAAAAAATCAGTTAACTTTCGATTTACCTTAAGATTGGGTGTACAAATATTTTACCGTCGCGATTAAAAGTTTATTAGATTGTCATTTTTTTTTGTATTAAGTAGTTTAATATTTTTTTTGTTGTTGTTTATTTTAGATAATTAATTATTCGTGTTTGTGAGTGTGTGTGTAAACAAATAAATATAATTTATTTTATGGATTACAGTGTTACGTTTGCGGGGGAGGGGACCAACACAATGTATACTTAGATTACTTTAGATATAGATTATGATGAGTGATGTGTGGTTTATTAAAATATGTTACAGTGTTATGTTGATCAAAATGTTTATGTGGATCTTCTTACTAGTTTCGTGAAATGATAAAAAAGCTTTTTAATACAAAAAGTTAAAATGTGAAAGTATCAAAGTTATAATATGGCAAGAAAAGTTCTGTGAATAAAAAGATAAAAATGAAAATTATTTTAGTGGGTTGTTATTATTATTACAGTTATAATTTTTTTTAAGTTTATTTATATTTAGTGAAATAAATGTGTATGATATTCGTATACGTAACACACAAGTTGCAAAAACTTTTAAATTATTATATTGAATTTTAAACTTTTTTGTTTTGTTTGTTGACACAACAAGAAAATTCCGAAGAACTCAACAACAGCGCTAAGGAAAATTAAAAGTAAAAATTTTTTTGTTATCGTTTTAAAAATTTATATTCGTGTTTTTTAAACTTTGTTATTGTATATGTGTGCCTGTGTGTTAAACAAGAAGATGAAGACAAATGAATTTGTATCTTATCTTGTGTGTTTTTGGTATGATAACCTTTTTCACTCGTCGTCCTCTCGTCTATAGCCTAGCTATATATAGATTGTTGGCCTTTTAGAGGGAACACAATTTGTATTTATATTTTTTTTTGTGTGTTGCTTCTTTTCCTATTCATCTCAATTAAGGCTACATTGTTTAAGAGTCCGGAATATAAGACTACGTACTCTGATAAAAAAGGAGCGAAAAAGGGTTATTTTGTTATTCCTATTTAAAATGGATATATCTATACAATTTTCCCAAATTTTCCATTTTTATCTTTTTTGGTATAGACGGCACCGTATATATTTGTATATTAAGCCCAAATATTTTGGTTGTGTTTGCTGTTGTGAGCTACTTAAAGTTTATGTTTTCTTAAAATTCAAATTTTGTGATAATATGGCTAAATGTTATCACAGTAGCATTATTATATACCCAAACTGATAAAATATGTACTCGTGTCTTCTCTGGTAAAAATATTTTCTTCGTTTTGTGATTAGCCGCATGGTCAAAATCTGGAGATCGGAAAATTAATTATATTCTGTTGCGCTGGAATGGAAAATTTGTTTTACAGAAATTCAAGGAAAATACAGAAAAACATTATCTTTAAATTAATGGTCGTCACAATGTTATTTATGTATTTGGTTAATGGTTTTTTATAATGACCGTAATTAGTGAACGCAAGTTGTTTTTTTGTTGTTTATAATACTTAATTGTAATATGGAAAATGAGTGAGATTGTGAAAATTTGTAAAATTGCGATTTAATTATATTTTATCGTGATTCGCAATGTACCGGATATCAGAATATTATTAAAGCTATATAGGATAAATATTTATATACCAAAAATATCCTCCTAATGTGTGCAAACACACTCCAAAAAAATTCTGAGAATACATGCATAATTTTATGTACTATATATACACAAATCCTAAAATAACATTAAAGTTTGATATTTTATAAATAGTTTTGGGTTTTGTGTTTTATAGAAAATTTCACCAGTAAAATCAATTATTATTCCATTTGGGTATTTTTCTTGGTTTGGCCTTATACATACCAATCAATCTTTATGTACTTACTATATAACATATGAACATGGTTTACGGCTGTTTGAGTATGTAATTGAAACCAAAAAATGTGAAGTAATAATTTTGTATTTTTTGGGGTTGCACACGACTGCCAAAAGGATATTTTTATATTATATATGATGTAATTGTAGAATATCCGGTAACCACGTGTACATGTCTTATCAAGGTATTAGAATCTAAATTGTATTTGTCATGTCTAACTCTAGAATGATATGGGCAATTTGTGGTTGTATCTGTGTAATTTAAAACACTGATCTTTTTGTTGCCTAAGGCGGCCAATGAAATCGGATATTATTATTAATTCTCCTGGGATCGTAAATAACAGAAACAAATCCTCTTATAATTAGAGTTATTTGAGTTATGTGTAAAAGCTCATCATGGTTTTGTTTGGCTAAATAGGTACGTACATGTTAGTAAGTTTTATGAATAATTCGTCTGCATCGTTTCAATCTTAGATGATTTGTTGGAGAGAATCGCACGTAATGTAGACTGACTTTGAATAGACGAATAGATGATACTGTTGTAATAAAATTGTCAAAGATTGACGTTTTTCACAGTTCCGAGTTTCGACTTTTTACTAACGCGCTTAACATCGTTTGTGGAATGAATAAATAAAATTGGTTCCAGATTGCTAACTTGGGATATGTTGGAGGTGGGAATAAAATTAGCTGTGCCCTATTTCTCCAAGCAATAAGATAATTTGTAAACGTGTAAACGAAAATTGAACTTGCCTTTTTTCTATATTTGCATTCTCTAATTGCACACAGAGATAAAATTTAAATCGTTTACGATAAATAAATGTCAATACTTAACGCATACTCTTATGAATTTATTTATTTATTTAAAAAAAAGTCTACAAATTTAGCTTGAAAATTAAAACATTAGAAAAAACGCAATAAAACACATTTTAAAGTGGTCAATGTTGTTAAAGGCCTTCCCCATCATATTGATTGGTTCATTTGCGCCGTTGTTGGTATTATGTAGGTTTAGTGGCACACAACTCACATTTTCTTAGAGCGTCGAACTGTTGTAAGTTTAGCAGCCAATCAGATACGGTGGTAACTGTTGCATATATGGTACGCCAAATCTTGATCGTAATCCCATCCATCTTTCCAATGTAGGCACCGTAAAAACTTTTTTTGGACATTTTCAATGCATTGGATATATAATTGTTAAAACGTACATCTTATACGGTGACAGCATATTCCAGTTGTGATTTGACGTAAGCACCATATAGGATTTTAATTGTTTGAACGTCATGTACTTCCCTCGTCAAATGCTTAATGAAATCAAGCATTGAGTTTGCTCTATCAACGCACTGTTCTATGTGCTTGGTAAAATACATATTTTAGTGTTGTGTAACAGGCTTTAGTTTCCGAACATGAGAAAATTGGAGTTACACTAAGTTGTTAGAATGTTACCATCTTCTTGCAGTATATTGGTATCGTCGATATTTTCTACTATCCATGGACCAATATGTGATCCTTGTGGTACCGCTGAAGTAGCTTGAATTAACTTCAATCTCTTATGTCCCACTTCAATATATTGATTTCGATACTCACTTAAATACGATTTAAACCAAGCTACAAATTGGTTTTTGGAAGCTGATGGAATCGAACGCTTTGACAAAATCAGAAGAAACAACATCGTGTTACTGGCAAACTCTATGAGGTGTGTTGATATAACACTTTTTGAAATAAACTTTGGGGAAATTCTGTTAGTGTTTTAATAACTGATTATGTAGCAAGCATAATGGAATTGTCAAAATTATATAATCTTTTAACAGTGAAGCAGGATGGCATCAGGTCCACACCAGTCTCCGTAATTACAGATACCATACTGGATCTTTTTTTTATTTTTTCACGAGTACTACTGAGTGCTGATGTAATTGCGGTCTTTCATTCGTTCCGATGAGTATATTTACTGGATTTAGTAAGCAAGTAAGTACATGTAAATTGATGCCTCTAAATAATATAAAATAGAGTTCGTCTACGCTTATGTTAATGTCGCTGCAAAGTACAGCTTTAAGTTGTTTCTATCTACTTTTCTGGAGTTGAAATATGGCGTTCGGTCCCACATACATTTTTTATCCCACATACATATTTCGCCTAAATTTTTTACAATAATGTTGTCGATGAACAAGCACATCTGAGCTCACATTTATTGGTAGAAGTTCGTCTACGTCGTCGTCATGCATTCAACTAATATCACGAAAATTAAAATCGCCTGTGATCAAGATGACATAGGATGGATCCGCAACCCTTTTGATTTCCATAATTGTGTCACAACAGGAAATATATAGTGATGCTGGTGATTTGGGTTATTTTGACACAGACATATATGGTTAGGAAAGAATTCAGAACTTGAGGTCGCATTGTTAAATGATGGCTCTCATATGATATAGATTGGAAACATTGTTTTAAATACGACGTTATGAAGTCCAGCAGCTTTGGAGGACATGTTATTTATATTTTGATAGTAAAATGTTGTTAGCCCTGCTATCTTGTAAGTTATGCTCCCGATCATCCTAAGTTGTTCCACTGATTCTAAGCTTCGCGATATCGGTATCGAACTCTGAAAGAGTTACTTTTTATTACTTTTTATTTTTTTTAATTTTATATTACGACTGAGTCTTGTACCCATTTAGTAATTTACATCGCATGATAAATTAAATGATTAGTCGGCGTAATCAAGTGATTATCCCCAGTTACGTGGCACTCCATCGCAGTTCTTTCGCCTCAGTAAGTCTACTGACCTCCTGGTCGCGATAAGTCCACTGGTTTGGTTCTTTGCAGTCTTCTTGTTGGTGTGGTAGTCAGCATACAGCATCCAGATTTTCATGCTGGTGCAGACGTTGTAGATGTTTTGTTGCATGATGCTTGATTTAATCCGCGACAAGCTCGATCTTTAGATCTCGATGGAGGTTGTCGTTTCTAATGTACCATAACAATGCATCGCAGGATTTTATTTTGAACTGTTTGTATGATTTTGATATTTGTTTTCTTGGCACAACCCCAGAGTTGGCTACCATTTGTCCATACAGGTTTCAGGATTTGTTTGTACAACAGCAGTTTGTTATGGATCGCTAGTTCAGATTGTCTCCCTAAGAGCCATTGCATTTTTCTAAATTTTATGTTTAGTTCTTCTCTCTTCTTTTTTATGTGTTCCGTCCATCTAAGTTTAGCATCTAAAGTCATGCCGAGGTATTTAGCAGTGTTTGCATGCGGTACTACTATCGGGTTTATCTTTATTGGTATATGATTAACTTTTAGATTTGTAAAGTTCACTTGGATCGATTTTGCTTCATTTAATTTAATTCGCCATTTCTTTGTCCAATTACGTATCAGGATAGTAGCCTTCTGTAATTTACAAGTGGAGTCATTGTTGTTCTTTGCTGTTGCAAGTATTGCCGTGCTGTCGGCAAAAGTCGCCATAGTTGCTTCTATAATTGGTATATCTCTAGTATATAGGAGATAACTGATTGGCCCAAGAACGCTTCCTTATGGTACTCCTGCTGTTATCCTTTTTAGTTGGGAGTATTCAATCTCATACTTTACTTGGAAGTGCCTCTCTCCTATGTATGATTTTGAAATCAACAAGAGCATATTTGTTTGCTTTCTAGTGATTTCTCGATTACATCAGTAATTCGATGTACTTGTTCTATCGTAGAATGTTTTTCCCTAAATCCAAACTGATGTGGGGGATAAGATTCCTTTCTTCGATAATTGGTTTTAGTCTTTTAAGAAGAACATTTTCCAATAGTTTCGATAATATCGGTAGCAGAGAAATTGGCCTGTTTGAAACTTTATCATTCGGAGGTTCGTTCGGCTTAAATATCATAATTACTTCTGCAATTTTCCATTGTCTTGGTATATATCTTAGCCGAAATTCTGCATTAATTATATGCACTAGTTTCCTCAACACTTTCTCTGGTAACACTTTTATTATCTGACCCGTTATAAGATCATATCCTGGAGCCTTATACGCATTCAGATTATTCTTGATTTCCCATTTTAGTTCTCTCAATGTTACAATGTTCAATGTGATATTTTCCTCTTCCGTTTGTTTGGGGCTGGAATGTTTCTTCAAGGTGATTTGCAAACAAATCTGCTTTTTGTTTTGCATTTCGAGTGCAATTTTCATTATTTTTAATTGGAGGAACCTGAAGCTTTCCATAATGAATAATCAGTATCTTTTTGCCTAGTTAGAGTGCTGAGGTATTTATTAACTGATTGATTTTTAATGTCTTTTATTAGGTATTTTAATTTGTTGCACAAATGGTTAAATATCCGAATTTATGATTTGCTTAAGAAATTCAAGATCTCGAGACCTAATATGTTTACCAAGAAGGATATTATGATTTTCTGAAACGTCTAGGTTAGGACTATCTAGATTCCAAACCATTTGAAATGCTAATTATTTTGCTTGGTTAAGTTAATATTCTGCTAAGCTTTACTAACCTAAGAATTTACGATTTTCTTAAGAAATTAAAGATCTCGAGACCTAATATGTTTATCAAGAAGGATATTATGATTTTCTGAAACGTCTAGGTAAGGACTATAGATTCCAAGCCATTTGAAATGCTAATTATTTTGCTTGGTTAAGTTAATATTCTGCTAAGCTTTACTAACCTAAGAATTTACGATTTTGTTAAGAAATTCAAGATCTCGAGACCTAATATGTTTATCAAGAAGGATATTATGATTTTCTGAAACGTCTTGGTTAGGACTATCTAGATTCCAAACCATTTGAAATGTTAATTATTTTGCTTGGTTAAGTTAATATTCTGCTAAGCTTTACTAACCTAAGAATTTACGATTTTCTTAAGAAATTAAAGATCTCGAGGCCTAATATGTTTATCAAGAAGGATATTATGATTTTCTGAAACGTCTAGGTAAGGACTATCTAGATTCCAAGCCATTTGAAATGCTAATTATTTTGCTTGGTTAAGTTAATATTCTGCTAAGCTTTACTAACCTAAGAATTTACGATTTTCTTAAGAAATTCAAGATCTCGAGACCTAATATGTTTATCAAGAAGGATATTATGATTTTCTGATACGTCTAGGTTAGGACTATCTAGATTCCGAACCATTTGAAATGCTAATTATTTTGCTTGGTTAAGTTAATATTCTGCTAAGCTTTACTAACCTAAGAATTTACGATTTTCTTAAGAAATTTAAGATCTCGAGACCTAATATGTTTATCAAGAAGGATATTATGATTTTCTGAAAGGTCCAGATTAGGACTATCTATATTCCAACCACTTGAATACCTAATTCTGTTGCTTGTTCAAATTAATTTTCTGCTAAGCTACGAGTAAGTGATCCTGGGATTGTCTTCCTAGAACGTTAGAATATCGTTTTTCGAACTCCATGAGTACCTCATTAAATGATTTTTTTATATTACTGTGACTAAGTCCTTAATAGCGCCGAAAATTTATTAATCGAAACCATTTCTAGTCATTTGATTTAGTGAGGTCTAGTTATGGAGGGATGTTCCTGTTTTAACACTTGTTTTTTAATTTGATTTAATTTTATTCTTTGTAAAGTTATGTTCTTTAGGATCGCTAACGTGTATGAGTTGAGACAATCGTTTGTTTAGAACTTGATCTTATGAAATAGGATATTTTGTTTGAATTTTGTATTCATTCATTTTTGTTCTATTAAACATTTTTACTTTCTGGATTTTTTTAACTAATTTAGATTTTCTACAGGTCGATATATTTATTGTACTCGCCATTTGTATTACATAATTGTGCAAGAATAATGATCTAGTAAAATATACCGAGTGCACAACAAGTTGAAAGTTTTGTTTGTGGTTTGAAAACTGAGCCGGAGATGTTGTCAAATCAGATACCTGAAAGATTTGTGTTTTATACTTATGTTATGGCTTTTGCAGTAATCCACAGGTCATCTTGTTTTAGGATATGCTGCCCTTAAGTTTTCTTGCTTTTTATCTAAATAGGCAATTTCTTTTATTTCCTACTTATTTTACATAAAATTGTACAGAATTTACAGAATTGAAGACGATCGAGTATAATATTCGAATGCCTGACGTGAATTGTCATTTTAATTCAAACGATCCATTTTTATAAGTTCCCAAATTTACATTGAAATAATTTTATTACTTTTTTATGTAAAGTATCGCTGTTAACTAAATTGTTAGAGCTTGAGCTTATTTAATTCAAAAAATAAAACTATAAGTAAGATATCAAAAATCGCAATCAATTATTAATAATATCCAAACGAAAGTCTTAAAACACATTCAAGTAAAGTTATACCACCCACGATAATTTATTTGTGACACTCTTTGACATAAATTTATCTTGCCACTTTACATTTTATCTTGAATATAATTTAGTAAATTCGAATTTAATGAAACATCACGTTGACAAATATATTCTAGACTTGTACGATTTTTTTTAGTGTGTAAATTTTTCGTAGGATCTTAACATTGAGGATAATGATGCCATGGAAGGTGGAATTTTTGGCTCATTAGAATACCGAGTCTTATACTTTAATGCGAAAAGTTGCCATTTAAATTAGTTTCCGTTAAAATAAAACTATCAAAGATATTGTGAGGGGTAACAAAGGGAAAAGGATACTATCTAGTACGAGTATATGTGTATTTTGTAGTTGATGGTGTAGGGATTTAATAAGTAGATTTAACTGTTAACTGTTAACATAACAATAGGACTTGATGGCTGTATCCTTTGCTACCACACGTGGAATTAATCCGATTCGAAACCCAATCCAATTTCGAGACGGATTTGCCAATCATGTATAATTGCTTCAGCTTATTTTCAAATATTTTGTTGAAATTTAATTTGTAGTTGTCCACGGTTTTGATGATTCTTGGAATCTTATTTATTATAGCTTATTAATTATTATAGCAACAAAAATAATGAAACTTCCTCTAGTTCCTAAATTCTCTTTGTGATGGTGCTGCCACTTGCGGCGAGTAGCGTAATCTTTTATTTTCCGTTATCAAATTCCGACTATTTTATACAGCATGGTAAAATTGGTAGCAAATTCTCCAAAGGACGTAACAATATAACGTTATATCATTTATGAACCTAGAGACAGCTGTAACAATTATAAATCTGTAACATCTAGCATATGTCTCTATAATTATATGCTCAACCAGAATTAATATTTCTTCAGAATTATATTATGAATCTTTAACAGGATCGCTCGTACGGTACAGGAAGTATGGATCTAAATTAATCTTTTAATGATTTTTTTTAATATCTTCAGCGCATTTGGCAATAACATGCTCGATGAAACGGTTATGTGGAAGTTTGAGATAAAACTTGTATTATTATTTCTCCGAATTGGTCCGTTTAAAATAATTACAAATATTCCTCAAAACACCAACGTTAAAATTTATTTATTATGTAATCGTGTATGACCAAAGAAAAAAACTACCAATTAGCACTCAACATTGAGTTTCGACTCCTCGTTCCAATTACTAACTATGAATAAGATCAACCCATTTTTGTCAGACTCAAATCTCCGGTTCGCACAATCGGAATTCCAGCGAGTTGCAGAACTTATATAACGAAATGAAATTTTCACTTTGTACATTTGAATTTGAAGTACATAATTCTAAAGTCGTTGAAATTGTCGAACAATAATATGGATATAGTCAGATACAAACTATATGAAGCGGGATCAGAGAAAAGATATATGGCCACTAAAAAATTCCAACACCCGATTCTCTTCTATCTCCACATATGGAAAAACCCTAAGTATAAAGTTTCATCTTGATCAGGCATCCCGTCTGGGCTCAACAGGGGTCGCATTTGTGTTGAAAAGCAGAAAGTTTTTTTTGTCGCAAATCGTAATTTTCGCTTAAATTTTGTAAAACTGATGTAAACCGATATTATTGCAAATTTAATTTATAATATTTTAGTTCTTAGTTGTTTTCTTCATAAATAATATAATTTTCAAGATATTTACAAAAAACGAGACAGCTCCCATCGAAGCTGGCACTTCCTGTGGACCAATTTCGGTCAAAATCGCTGGGGACTCCCATCTTATAGAAAATCTTATGAAGTTTTATCCCGAATAGGCAATCCGTCTGGGCTGTAGTAAAGAGTATATTTTACTGGCGTAAAATACACCACCACTAAAATACTAGTTTAATGAACGTTCAATGGTGGAACCATGATGGTGTTTGTGTTTTTGAAGCTGAAGAGAACTTTAGATATAGGAAACAACCTTGTAATAAACGCATTTATTTAAATACCTTAATAAGTGGTTAGGAACTTCAAGCTATTACGTAAAAAATAAAAGTTTTATATATTTTAGAAATAAATAATAGATCGATGGATTTAGTTTGAATACCTCGGGTTTTGCAGTCCAATTATACGCTATAACTGATTAGCATCCAAAATCCTGAGACACTCAATAATATATTCAGCCTTGAATGGACATATTCAGTTGGTTATCAAATATTTTCCAAAAACGTACCTTTGCAAACCCCAAAAACACGAAATACTTAAAAAAATGTTCGTTTCAATTACACACTCAAATAGCCTTAATCCATGTTCATATGTTATAATAAGAATATAAAGGTTGATTGGTATGTATTAGGCCAAACCAAACAAATATACCCAAATGGAATAATAATTGATTTGTCTGGATTTCTATAGAACTCAAATCTCAAGACTATGTATAAAAATCAATCAATTGTATTTGGCAAGGTTTTGGCCATTGAATAAATTTTCGTAATAATAATTCATTAGGGTTAAATAATTGTTACATATTCTCTTGAGCACAGAAAAACTTGTTGAGGGAAATTAACTAAAATGAAATAGGCCCCTCGAGGAATAAAATCACGTTTCATACAATCTTCAGCATATACGTAAAATATGTTTTAGCATGATTATTAGTGGGTGTATGGTCGAGTTATATACGTTTTCCGGGGTTTTATCTCGGACGTTTCCTAAATAGCGTATCGTCCAATTGAACTATGCATTAATTTAGTATTGTCTGTCGAGAGTCATAATAGATGTTGTGTCTAAAACTTTACTATACTAAACTCATTACCCTGTATTTTAAGTTCTATGACACATAATTCTGGCTATAGGGCAATTTGCAAATATCTTGAGGTGAAAATTTTTCATGATAATTATTCTTTATTTCACTACGTAAAATGATCCAGAAGTATTTATAATTAAATCAATGTATGTGAAGATAGCCCATATTACATCCCCGAAAAATGCGATGGCAACATTAATTATTGTTATCGTGACATTTTATCAGCTCCTAAAATACTTGCTTTCACGATAGTCAAAACTGTCATGACAGTTGAAATTTTCGGGGCAGAGAGTAGATATAAGTAGTAAAAACATGTTTGTGAAGTAAGCCCAATTTTCATTATTTGTGTTGTTATGGTTTGATTCCTAATTTCACTACTGTTTAACTTTTGCCACTTTTGAAATTTAATAACTAATTAAAACAATTTGTAATTTATTCGTTATAGTAACAATATTTGCTAATTTTATTTTTCAAAATCGATTTCGAAATATAATTTCATCATCATTTCAAATTACAACTATTCTAGTTAAAGTTATTCTTCTTGTGTACTAAGTATTTCTTAATTGTTCAGCTCCTCCTATTATTAGATCATACATTTCGTTAGATTTAGTGTTGAGCTTATCGTTCATTAGTTGGTTGTTGTCTTTATTCTTGTATATTTCAAGTTCCTCTAATCGACTGTCCTTTTGTAGCTCTATACAAAACTGTTAAGTTGGTGTTTATGTTTTTCAGTTTTTCATATGTGTATGAAGTTAGGCTAACCTCAGTCTCAGACGAACGCGATGACAACAAAATTATTGCTATCAAGACATTTATTACTCTCAGCCCCGAAAATTCTTGCTATTACACGATAGTTAAAAACTGTCATGGCAATTTTAAATTTTCGGGGTTAAGAGTAAAAATAATACTTAAAAACATCTTGTTTTAAATGTGTCTCTCGACAACACTATTATAGAAATGTTTCTTCGCATATGTGCTGAGATGTCCATAGAAGTCAGGAACTATTCGCTGGCCCAACTAGCGCTGCACATCGTTTAATAGGTGGATGTTTAAAGAGCACGTATGATTTTTTTATAATTTTTCTATGTATAGGAGTTCAGATATATATGGGCGATATATGTATGATATGTACATAGTTCATAGTTCCTGACTTCTGTGGACTATATCTCGGCTTATTTTAAATTCAATTAAACATAGAAATTATGATTGAATAATTGCCGACACTTTTATACATAATATACTAAAGTTATATACTATGTTACGATAGTTGACAGCACATTTTTTGTTTACTGTAATTTAGCCAGAATTCGGGGCTGGAATTTTGGACCATCTCAACAAAGGTATAACTCTAGTGAAATCTGAAGTCTAATATAAATGAAATAAGAATTTTCGTAATGAAACTGATAAACAAAAGATTACGTAAAACGGGTAAAAATGCAATGTATAAAAAAACCGAATTAAATTTGTTTGTTTTCTCGCTTCGTCTTCTGCAAGTGTTCAATCTATTTCATTCTGCTGAGGAAATTGACAAAATCATTATTTTTCCGAGCATGCCGTGCAAATTTTTATGTAACACTAATTTTCAAAATACAAAGCACACTTTAATTCAAATTTATATTTCGAGTAGTTGTAATATTAAAAATGAAACCAAAAATTGATTTGACTTTGGATTTGTTAATAACTCTCACGAACGAGAGAGTTTGGGCAAGCGCATGTCAAAACTGTAGACCAGAGTGACAAGAAATAAAGAATGCCAGCGTTTGGGGGAGAGGAACGTAAATGGCACCGTATAATTTAGTATCCATTTTTTACATCTCGGCAACTGCAGTATCTTTAAAGCTGTAAATGAAGCTGACCCGAATAACCAGTCCGATAAACGACTTTTCAAGTTTGGTGTGTTTCTTTGCTAATTTGAATGCCGTACCGAAAAAATTTCATAATGGAATGGAAAACGCATATCTAGATCCCGAAATAATTTTTTCCTCAATTTACGAAATACTAATGTAGAATTCTATTTCCGGCAAAATAAATTGTCAAAACATTTGTTCTATTTGACAGAAAAAATCAATTTTTTTTTGATGTACATCAATTTTAAAAAATGTACATTTTTTCGTAATTTTTTTTGAAGTGACTAATACCAATACCAAAATAGAAATGTCAAGTTAATTTTTGTGGAAACGTCATTCTGGGTTGTGTTTTGTTTTGGTGAAAGGAAAATGTAGATTATTGATATATCTAACTATACTGTTTTGTTAAATGAAAACGGTTCGATTTTAAAATAAATGGCCTAGCATTTCTCGAAAATAAAATAAGTAAGTGAAAATTATATTGTAATTGCTGCAGTACAACACCAATCCCAGCAAACGGTTGGGCAAGCAACGAAAGATATGCAGCTAACACTATCTAAGCATAGTGAAATTGAAAATGTGATCCAAAGTCCGCTATCGGATCCGAGTGCCACACAGCAAAAATAGACGGATGTCCATAATCCGGTTATTCTTTGGTCCCGAACTAAAAATATTTTCAAGAAAAAAAATCGTCATGTTCAACAGAATCGTCCGCCTCCACAAGATTGGAAGTACCAACGACGTCATCATCATCATCGGAGATAGTATTAGCAAAAGAAAATGTTAATACAAATACACCGGTGAATCCGGAACCACCATCACCAACCCTACCAAAGAGAAGTTTTAAGAGAACGACTCAGGAAGTTATATGTGACAAATACTTCGGCTTGAAAGAACAGTGTTTTCAAAAATTTCTGTAATTTACTCGAGAGAATACCAGAATAAAAGAGGAGAGTTGTGCGTTGCGTCATGCAGAACGCATGAAAAGATTTATTTATTTATTTATTTTTATTTTAGTTTTATTTATTTTTCTCAACCAAAAATCATACATCAACAGTTAACAATAAAAATGTAACAAAACAGACAGGCTAAGAAATTAGGTTAATCTATGTCAAAGACAGTAGCGATTAACCTATTACAGTCATCAAAAACAAATTAATTGTAATGTGGGGATATAAAATAATTCAATCATATCATTATAACTATTGAGTAAAAAATTAACAAAAATTAAAAAAGTACAAATTTAATTTAATATAAAAGCATTAAAAATTGAAAACATTCATATGCAATAAAAACTTATCTAGCAAACATAAATTCAACATCTCTATTATTCAGCAACCAAACCTCCACATGACTATTAAACTTATTGGTAGATATCATCAATCGTAAGTACAACGGCAAACGATTAAAAAATGTATGCGCAGATACTAGATAAAACTTACGAAATAATTCTGTAGCAAATCTAGGGATTGTAAATAAGCTTCGGTAGTTGCTGCGCACATTATAACAAGCTATTAATCTCAACAACCGTTGTCCACTTCTTGAATAAAATAATTTTAAAACTCTAAAAATGTAAAGGTGTTTAACTGGTAATATCTTGCATTCCAAAAAAATAGGCCAAGTATGATCTCGTCGACTCTTAAAAAACATGACACGTAAAATATACTTTTGTAAAATGAAAAGAGGTCCCAAGGTATTCATATAACTCCCTCCCCAACATGGTAAACCATAGCTCAAGCGGGATTCAACGCAGGCATAATAAAAAATTTTCAATATTTGAGATGAACAAAATTTGCGTAATAAATAAATAGCTCTCAGAGCACAATTAAGTTGTTCCTTAATCTTCTGACAATGAATTTTCCAATTTAAATTAGTGTCAAGATTTAATCCTAAGTATTTATATGAATTCACTGTTTCAATTTTATTGCACGTGACACCACAATTACTTAAATCACAATTATGTATATGATAGAAAATCAATGGAATATAACTCCGATATGGATCACCAAGCAATTTAAAAAACATAACCTTACTTTTTTCACTTAGTAGCATGGAGTGGGCATCAAACCACAAACGTAAGACTTTCATGTCAGAATTAATCTTGCTTGTAACTGCATCTGAACTCAAATCACTATAACTTAGAGCTACATCATCAGCAAATGCAGTTATTTTACCATTTAAGTTTAACAAGAACAGGGAATTAATATAAATTAAAAATAACAGAGGTCCCAAAATAGAGCCCTGGGGTACTCCATATTCAATTCTGTGAGGAACACTGTAACAGTTACCCACTTTAACCATAAAGTTCCTGTTGCTTAAGTAAGAGCTGAACCATCTCAGCGAAACACCTCGAACACCAATCGACTGAAGTTTAAGCAATAGAAGTTTATGATCAACCATATCAAAAGCTCTTTTAATATCAATAAATACTGCAGCCACACAATTCTTATTATTTAGATTAATGTGAATGTCACTTAAAAAATGTGTTAACAATGATTCAGTGTTTTTCCCGTGTCAACCCGTGTTGATTATCATTTAATACTTTATGTTTTTTTAAAAATGACTCCACTCGGGATTTCATTGCTTTCTCCATAATTTTTAAAATTGTAGGCTGAAGAGCAATTGGACGGTAATTATCCATGATGTCTTTTTTTCCTTTCTTAAATACTGGAACAACAATTGCTGTTTTTAAAGAATCAGGAATAACACCAAAACTAAAACATTGATTAATAAAATTCACTAAAATGGGGGTAACGCAGTTAGCAGTAAGTTTAATCATATTAGAATTGAACCCTAAAACATCATAACTACTACTACATTTTAAATTATTAATAATTGAAACAACTTCAAAATCCACCACAGGATGAATAAAAAAACTTTCCTTGACATAATCAAAAACACAACAGTTAAAAGAAGAAGATGACTTAAGAGATGTTCTTAAATTATGAATAATGCGTGAGAAATATTTACCAAACCCATCAGCAATAGTTTTCGAGCCAGACAGAATTACCGAATCAATAGATATTACTTCAACAATCCTGTGACAAGATCTATTCCCTAAAATGTAATTAACCAGAGACCAAGTCCTTTTACTATCACCATTACAGCTATTAAATTTAAAGCTATAGTAACTGTGCTTATTAGAAACAACATTGTCATTAACTTTTCTGCAAAGTTTAACATAATATTTACGGAGTTTAACGTTTTCTGGATGTTTCTTACATTTTCTTTCAATTTTTTCTTTTTACTCATTAAACATAATAAATTATCAGAAATCCATGGCTTAAGCATAACCTTAGAACTGTGTTTAGTAACATTAATACAACAGGATTCAGCTATACGACTAAAAATTGAACTAAAATTAGTTAGAATTAATTCAGGATCGTTAATGAAAAGCCACGGTGAAAAGTCATATTCAGAGATATTAGCTATAAACTTTATTTTATCAAATTTTTTCCAAATTAAAGATTTATTTGAAGGCAATTTAGAACAAAGAGCAATGTCAATTTTAAGTAAATGGTGATCCGAAATATGAAAGTTATGCAGAGAAGCATTTCAATTGGTTAAGTTACTAACTCGAGCAAAACAGTGATCAATACAAGTTGCAGTGCTACTAGTAATTCTAGTAGGTGAATTAATTAATGATTGAAATCCAAATGAAGACAGCATAAATAAATATTCATCACTCTGTGGAGGTAAATCCAAAATATCAATATTCATATCACCCACAATAATAATATTTTGATTATTAAACCTAGATAAAAATTCCGTAAAATCAGAAACGAAATTTGTAACTTAAATGAATTGCAACCTATAAACACAAACAAAAATATATGTCATGTTATTTAATGTCACCGATAATTTAATTATATCAGCCGAATTCAAAGATATCGATTCATACACACAATTCAAATGACAATCGTAAAACGCACATACACCACCAGCTCTATAATTGTTATTACAACAACCAACGGTATAGTAATCAGGAATTTTATAGAAGTCTAACTCATGATCATAAATCCAAATTTCAGTTAAAAAAATTATTGAAGGTAATTCATTAAAAGAAGCTATGTTAACAACAAGTTTATCGAAATTTTCACGCAAACTGCGAATATTTTGATGTAAAACTGAAAAATTAGAGATGTTGAAATTAGAAAAATTACAAATATTAGTATTAATGGATGAATTGGAATTATCTGTTTGAGAATTATATAAGTGACATTGAAAGGAACCAAATGAATCATTCATAATTACAAGTTAATATAAATTTGAAAATCTACTTATTATATAACTCAAGGTCACTTATTGTATCAACAGTATATATACTTCCCAGTTCATCCATTTTCAAACAAATTCGACCATTATTATACCAGACGCGCTGGCACTTCTTTGATTTCATCATTTTCCAGGCCTCAGTGAAAATTTTTCGTTTAGCGGCACATAGACTATGGTTGACGTAAATAAGGTTACCAGGCGACAATCCAAGCTGGGCAGTAGAAAACTCTTTTCGTCCTTTTTTTGCTCGCATTATATTATCCTTAACCATTTTGCGAACAAACTTAACTTGGATAATGTTCCTAGGTTTATACGATGTTGATGACGACTTAACATTAAATATGGAATCGATGTCATTCTCGGCAACTTTAACGTTTAGACATTTATCCAACATATTTATAATTGCTGGTACCAATTCGGTTTCATTTATTTGCGGTAATCCTATAATGTCAATGGCGTGGATAGGACGAAAGATTGGACGAAATCATAGCAAAAAATTATTTATAATAATTGCTATTAGTCTAATGTACATTTAATTTAAATTGAATTATATATTAAATACATTTTTTGAAATAAATTGAACTAATATTTTTTTTCTTAAAACCTGGTTTATTTCTCCTAAGTGTTTTAATACCGCATCTGATGTATCTTCCACGTTTTCATCCACTCTATACACAAATTGTGTAGAACGCAACATCCCAATACAAATTCACACATCCGTTCTACTGCAAAAAAACTAAACCTTTGTTAAAGTAACCCAAACGTGTTTTCGATTTTTACCTTCGTCTGGCAATGTTTTTTATTGAAATTTGATCGCGTTGTTGTCAAATTACCATAGTCCTTGTAAGGTGTAAGCAAATACTCTCTCAAAGGATACGCTGCAACTCCAAGGTGGTATTATTCGAATCCAATTAAACTTAAATTATTTTTGTATCACCTCCTCAAATGCTCTCGACTTTTCAAGCTTCTCACTATCCATATAGTTGGGAAGTGAATATGTTGATCCGATGTATCAAACATGAATTCTAAGAAGATGCTAAGATGTCTGTGAGCAGCTGACTCGGAGTAAAATTTAAGTATTTTGGAAATGTATTATTACCACAAGAACCCTAGGTAGGGGCAAAAGTTCGTGGCCTCTTTCCCGGTAGATGGTTTTACATTCATATATCTCATTAACCATTGATCGTATCGGGCAATTCTTATTTGTGTTTGAAAGGTGACATTTTAACTAGTTCTTTGACATACAAAAAATTAAAATCGGTGAAGTAAATAAAAAGTTACAACATTTTAAACATGGAGACAAATAATGAAAAAATTCGATATAATATTATACAATTTTATTAGGACAAAGGTAAGAACGCGGCTTGCGAAACGTTCTGCAAATATGAATGTCAAAGATGCACCTCGCTCTAGTCGGCCAACCACTGGAAAATTCGATGAAATCATGCAGAAAATTGAAGAAGACCGGCATATAAGCAGCCATGCAATTGATAAAGAACTAAATATTGATCACAAAACAGTTTTGAATCATTTGAAACGGCCGGATACAAAAAAAGCGTGACGTTTGAGTACCACATGAATTAACAGTAAAAAATTTAATGGGCCGGATTTCTATCTGCTGAAACGGAACGAAATCGAGTCTTTTTTAAAGCGAATGATTACTGGTGATGAAAAGTGGATAAGATACGACAATGTTGTGCGAAAAGATCATGGACGAAACGAGGTGAAGCTTCCCAAACGGTATCAAATCCAGGATTGACACCAAGAAAGGTATTGCTGTGTGTTTGGTGGGATTGGAAAGAAATCGTGCATTATGAGGTGCTGCCACCGGGCCAAACGATTGATTCTATTCTTTACTGTCAGCAACTAACGCGTTAAAGGCAAGCAATTCATTTAAAATGTCCAGAATTGATTAGCAGAAATGGCTTTGTGTTCCATCTTGATAACGCTAGACCACACACATCATTAATGACCCGGCAGAAACTGAGAGAGCTTGGCTGGGAAGTTTTGATACACCCACTATATAGTCCTGCAGAACCATGCCATGCAGAACCATCTTAGTGGTTTTACATTAAATTCAAAAGAGGCCTGCCTAAATGAGTTATCTCGATTTTTCGCCTCTAAACTACAGAAGTTTTACAGTGATGGGATCATGGAAAAAAACGAAAAAAACCAGAAAAATGGCAAAAGGTCATCGATTAAAATAGCACATATTTGCCTTATAAAAGTTCATTTGAAATAAAAAAATTCTTTGTTTCAATGTCACCCATAAAAGGCCACGAACGTATTCCCTCACATTTTATTTAAAGAATGCCGAATTTTCATATTTTTCTATAAGCTTGTTAGCTGTAATTCGTGCAATCCGAAAATTACGCCAAAACTGTAAACACGAAAAAGAAGGTTTAAATCATTTTAGTTAAAAAAGACAATATAAATTTGTCCACTACTCACTTCTTCATCTAAATATTTCGCCACAACATCGTTCACACAATTTTTTGCACGTTTTTTTGCGCTCTTGCAAATAATTTGCACTGCATCCTAATAAATTCATCATCATCCGATGAAGAAAAATATAACATACAATCATCTGACGATGACGAATAAGTCGACGCCACCAATTCTTCGACAAATTCCATTATATTCAATAAAACAATTTATCTCAATTTTATTTAAACAATTCAAAAAAATTCACAATCATACGCTTTAAATCTGAAACCACAAATGTCATGAGTAATGACATTTCTAAAACGTCAAACGAAAAAAAAATATCAATACCAACATAAAAGCAAATCAATTTTGTTTTTTTGTTCTATTTAAACCATAAATTTCTCGTTGGTTTGGAAAGGTAAATATAGAATTCAATATAATTAATGTGAGAAAGCTAAAACTGATAATGCCATATTGGAAGGTTATGCACATAATAATTGTAATACACCAAGGTCCCGCTTTGCGTCCCTGTTCGGTTCCACACGGAGAGACGCAAACTGAATTTCGACGCATATCGAACAATTTAAAATATTTGTGGCCGAAAAGTATTGCGGAAGATTAATCCACATAGAATTTAAAATAAAACAAATATGTATGATAAATAATATAAATAATATCACTTTATTAATAATAATTCGTTAATTAATTCTTAACGCATATTAATCCATTATTATATTAATTCATAAATCAAAAAACAAAACAAAAAATTCATTATACATATTAAACAAAAAATATTCGTAATTAACCAAAAATAGTTCAAAATAAGTTTTACTTTTTAAAAAACTGTTCTATAGTCGTTTGTACTGCTTGTTGTTGTTTTGACTCATAAATTTCTTTGTAGCAATTTATGCTATCTAAAACTGCACTGCTCACCTTAGAATTTCGTTCCTGATTAGGTTCATCCTGATCAAAAATCTGCAGTGCTTGATCAATTAATTGTATAGCTTGCGCTAGTTCGGGAATAATTTCTTGAATTTTTTCATCGGAGTTACTGCTATATGCTGGCTGAAAATCAATTTCCATTAATTCGGCATTTGTCATACCTTCATTGAAGAGTTCAATAATTCTTGTATATCTTCGACTTCCATTCCTTCGATTTGCAATGTGTCAGCTAAACCAGCTACCTCACGCATTACACTTAACGTATCATCACTTGTCTCGTTTCCTAATTCGTACTGTATACATTCGGGCCATAATTTGCGCCAACTTCCATTCATGCTTTTAGTAGTTACTTCATCCCAAGATAATGCAATAAATTTAATTCCGTCTAGTATAGTGAAATTTTTCCAAAACACTTTCATTGTAATATTATCAATCCCTTCAGTGGCTGTGAAGAGTTCTTCACAGCCGAACTTTTAGGCGAAGGTAATACGATTTAAAATTGGATATCACTCCCTGGTCCATAGGCTGTATTAATGCGGTTGTCAGTAAGTCAATTGGGTGACTTAGGCGTTATCCAATAGAATAAGAATTTTAAATTCTACATTTTCTTTCTCGCAATATGATCTCAGCTCTGGAATGGCACATGAAGACACCCAATCACGAAGCAAATTTGCAGTCATCCAGGCTTTTTTATTCCAGCGATAATGAACAGGAACATGTCTCTTTAAAATACCTTTCACGGCTCTAGGATTTTCAGAGGCATAAATTAGAAATGGTTTAAATCTATAATCCCCTGCAGCATTTCCACCTAATAGAAGCGTTAGACGCTCTTTACCGACTTTAAATCCTTGAGCATTTTTTTCCATTTTTGGAAAAGTTTTGGTAGGCAGGCGTTTCCAAAACAAACCGGTCTCATCTACATTAAAAATTTGTTTCGAACAGTATCCTCCGTCTTGGATTATGTTTTTTAATTTTTCTGGAAAAGCTTCTGCTGCAGTAGAATCTGAACTGGCAGCTTCCCTTTTAAGGCTTAAATTATGCAAGTTTGCTCTGGATTTGAATCGAGCGAATCATTCATCGCTAGCTTCAAAACTCAAATCATCGTTTGCAGCTGCACTTGTGCTGGGCTCTTGTAACTTTAAACTATCAAAGATTAATTTTGCTTTAGTTTTGATGAGCATTTTACTTAACGGCATTGTACGATAGTTTTGTTCTTGTATCCATATTGTTAGACTTGATTCCATTTTAACCATTATAGAAGGTCTATTGCGTGTACATTGTTGAGATAACAATTGTGTAGTATTTTTGTTTGTTGTCGTTTATCTGCTTAGTACATCCCCAGAGTTGAATACCGTAGGTCCATATTGGCTTCAGTATTTG